>ONZH01016166.1:0-40667 GCA_900303285.1 Rhinella marina | reverse complement strand
CAAATATGCGTATATTTTGCGTCGCCGTTGTTGAAGTCACTTTGATTTGTTCTACTTTTTTCATTGTAATAGCAACTGCAAGTAAACGAAACTATACCCTACCAGACTCCCATTATTGTTGCAGCAATTATTCAGCCGTTATAGCAAGGTTCGTTTTAGGTTCGGTTCGTACGAATCCGAACTTCAAGAAAATTCGCCGAACCGAACCGAACTTTTCAAAAGTTCGCTCATCCCTAATTTTAACAATGTACCATGTGTATACTTTCAAAAAAATATATGGGTATGGAGTGCTAGTATGATTTTTTTATTTCATAATTTAGGTTTTATTTTTACATGTCAAAAATGTGAAAATTGTCCTGGCTACCAGATATGTAAATTGTTTGAATGCCCCTGGCAGTGAAAGGGTTAACCTGTATAGTTGTTTGACTAATAAATATGTTTACTACATTACTTTTTCATATAAAGTATTCACTGTAGATGTGTGTTTCCTGAACATTATTGAACTGGATTGGAAAACAGTAAACTGTATGTACAAGTATATGAAAGGTATACACTCATCTTGACAATTTATGGTAATGTTTACTCAACTACTTACAGAACCTTCATAGAATAAATGGAAAGAGCCAGGTATGCATAGCTACCACTTCATTCACGATGGTTATGAGGTCCAGTGGATATGCCACAAATTTCAAGATGGCAATAACCCTTTAAAAAGGCAATTCTGCAGAAATTTCTATGAATATTCTATTCATCTAAAGGGGCTCGGAGAAATGAATGTGTTTTTTTTTCCCATGAGACTTCTTTCAGAATGGAAATAACTGTCAATCATAGAAATCTTTGCTACACAACTGCTGTATGTACCCTGAAACTGGAAACTAAATACATAGACAATGTTCTGTAGCTTTGTCTGAACCTAGATGACTTTGCTGAAATTCTATCACGGACCTGACATCTGTGGTTTTGCTTCTGCTGAATTAATTTTCTTACAATTTTGAATTTTAGAAATTAATTTAGAAACTGTAGGCAATTTCACTGTGTCATCCATGTATTACTCTCAAGGTCTCCTACGGAGAAACAGCATCATTTTCATGAAGACCACTAACATATTAAAGGAGTTATATACAGGATTGCTTTGCTTTCACAAACAGCACTACACCTGTCTGTCGCTGATGTCTGGTATTGCAGTTCAGCTTCATTCACTTTAAGGGTGCTGAGCTATGATACCAGATGCAAGCTTTGGACAGATGTGGTGCTGTTTCTTTAAGAAATCACTCATGTTTTTCCACTCCTATAAAACCTCTTTCATGCATACATAACGTTTCAAAAAAGGTTGAAAGGTTAGGTATAACTTGTATCTGGCATTTTTAGCAATTTTCCCCTGTGCATGCTATATGACTAGCTATCATCCCCTGCACACTCTAAATAGAGGATATGCCACTTCCTAAGCTTCTCTTACTCACTCAGATACAGCCCCGGGATCATGGGACGTTGCAGGGATTTACTGACCTGTATGGTTGTGAATAAAGTACTTAGGTTGAGGTATACACTTTCTATTTAGCTGTGCAATCTCATTGTGTGTGTGTCTCACTCTGCTCCTGCTCAGTCCCCCCTATCTTCTGAATAGACTTGTGTTGACATGTGTAATGTGATCCTTCTGAACAGCTGATCTATCCTAGATGGACTAAAGGCATTTAAAAAAATAGCAATGGGTGGGGTGAGAGAGGTAAATTCCTGATAATATGACTCAGTGATACGACAAAGTTTATTATGGTTGCTTGTACTATTGATATATTAATGATTTATATAACATTTGCACATTTAAATATTGAGTCACTATTAATTAATAGAACCTGTCACTATATGCCATTATGTTCACTTTAGATTAAAACATCCAAACTACATCCTGTATAAGTTTATATACTTACAGCAGTTTTAGAAGTTTATGCATCTGAAACTATTCCATACATATATTATTTCTGAAACATTTGCATGGATTATCTGTACAAGATTAATTCCCATGAATGAAATAGTCACAAAAATCTGAACTTACCCTAATAGTCAACAGGATCTTGGACTATCTTGTCACACTGGACACTGTCAGGTCTGCTGTGCATGTGCACTGGAGTCAACTCCATTATATAATCACAGCACAGCATTCTGGAATGTGTATTTCAGTGGAACTTTGAGCCCCGACAATGGTGGAACAGAGGGCAGCAGTAAAAAAATAAAATAGCAATCTGGACTCCTTATGTACAATACTACTCATTTACTACTACACATAATAGTCTAACATTGCAGCTACAGATTCCCTTTAAGGTAAGTGTGCTTCCATTCCTTATACAACAATGTGTGTAAGATTTGGTGCGTTTTCATCAATCAACTGAACCTCTACAAGCAAATGGATGAAGTATGTTTTTTGTTGGGTTTTTTTTACCGCCATTTAAGGAAAAATTTATTAGTTTCCATGAAACGCCAGGTAATTCAATTCACCATGAAGCCAAATTGAAAATTCAGATTGAAGTCAATTCATTTAACTATGATTCGCTCAACATTAACTAAAAAACAATTCAAAAATATTTGAAATACAATAATGTACTCCTTTCCTTCTGCGCCTTGCTGTGTGCTCATGATGAGATTTACAAACACTTATGTGGTGCTTCTGTAAACGGCAGAATGAGGGTAATAAATATTGAGGTTTGTTTTGCTGTCAACCTTGTTGTATTACATTAAAATGGGAAATCTGCACAAAAAATAATTTTTAAATTTCACCTCCATTTTGCTGTAATTCCTTTGGGTTAACAAAGTTTGTAAACTCAGTTTTGAATAAATTGAGTGGAATAGTTTCTAAAATATGATAATTTTTAGGTGGCTTCTATTATGTAAGCCCGTTAAAGTCACTTCAGAACTGAATTGGTCCTTAAAAACACTGTTTTAAAAATTTTCTTGAAAATTTCAAAACTTGCTTCCAAGATTCTAAGCCTTTTAACATCCTAAAAAAAAAAAAAAATATGCCAACATGCACATATAGGGAATGTTAATTAATAATTATTTTGCAATTATTCGCTATTTGTCTTAAAATCAGAGAAATTTAAATGTAGCAAATTGCTAATTTTTCCAAATTATGTATAGATGTTGGCTTTTTTTGTTTTATACATACATGTAAAGTATATCAACTCAAATTCACCACAAACATGAAGTGCAATGTATCACAAGAAAACAAACTTAGAATCTCTTGGATCAGTGAAAGCATTCCAGAATTATTGCCAGATAAAGTGACACATGTCAGATTTGACAAATGGGGCTTCGGTATTTGGTCCAAATTGTTTTCTGCTGGAAGGGTTTTAGGAGGCATTTTGAAAATAAAATAAACAATTTCATTGCTATTGACTATTAATTCTGATTACATTTGCACTAAATTAGAAATGTGAATGGGAAAGAGATGTAGTGGTTGGACATGAGCCCTGATGCCTAAGGGTAGCTAAAGTTCTCTCTACTCTATATGAAGATGGCAGAATTATAGCACATGGTAAACTGCTGTAGATTTTGCATTGGGGCCTATTGCTTCAAGTTCAAATATAAAATAAATAATACATTTTACAATAGGCATAACTTAGCAGTTTTACCCAGTCCATCTCTATTCAGAATTGGCATATTGAATAGAAGTATTATTTTATTGCCCTCGTTATCCTGTATTTAATGAATAATCTGCACACTAATGTACTGCTAGAACTTCTTATGATCTAAGAAAAATATTAGCTTAGTAGGTAGCCTGACTTTTCCCTTGACCGTCTTTCATAATTTGCAGATTTTATCAAGTGTCTTAGCCACAAAGTTGCTTGGTTACATGAATTGACAGATTAATATTACGAAAAGACAGTAATTGAAAATGATTCTAATGTACTTCATTCACTTCACTTTCATCATGTTCTCTGTATTATTAGCTGTCACATTCAAATTTCCCAAGTTTCATTTCTACATTTTACACATCAAATAGAATGAAGAACATTACTTGCAAGAACTATATGTGCTGTTTCATCAGTTGCGTAATCAGAAATGCTGTCACAGGTAATATAAGCCAGAAAAGCTCTCTGACTAAGACATATGAGTGGAATTTTCTGCATTTATACAGTAGATTCTAAACTATATCTAACGCTTGCAATATGTACGTATAAAGCACCTATGGGACTTACACATTGCTCTATACTCTATATTATAATCCCGACAGCTCTTCATTATTCAAATAATTTTCTTTAACATTCTTATCAATGTATTATTATTAGAGATGAGCGAACGTGCTCGTTCACTGTACCGCTAGGCTCCCCTGCGCTCGCATGGGCGCAGGCAGCCGCTTCTGTCCTCCTCACCCAACGGAAGCGGCTGCCTGCGCCCATGCGAGCGCAGGGGAGCTGAGCGGTACAGTGCTCGTTACGAGCACGTTTGCTCATCTCTAATTATTATCTTTAAATCTGAAGTGACAGAGGTCATCATTCCTTATTGAAATATTTGCTACCACCTATATTTCGATAGAATTATAATGAGATTATGAGAAGTAGAGATGAGCGAATCATGTAAAATTTTATTCGCCGAACATTCACCGAACTTTTCACCGAAGATTCGTATATTTGACGAATAGATTCGCTGAATTTGCGTACAAAATATACGTAATTATATGGCTTTTAACGAACATTCGCACACTAATAACGAACGTTCAGGTAAAAAGGTACGCAACCTCTTTGAACACGTACGCATAAGCGTACAAATTGCGTACGAAAATGACGGGCTTTGCTGGAGAGGAATGGTGGAGCAGGAGGAACGCTCTGAGTCTCACCCCTGGCTTCATATGGATACTGTATCAGCTGATGACAGCAGATCATCCGGCTGAGACAGAGATGAGCGCGCCATCCATTCCACTACCTCATCCACTTTCTCCTCCACTACACTTTTGCACCTTGGTGGGTTAGCCTGGTGGAACAACGGCCAAGTATTGCGAATAATACTAGTAGATACTCAAGCTACAGGTCCTTTGGCACTTCTGCCCTGTGCCACCTTCTCCTTTTTTTAGAGCTCGAGGTCAGGCTGGAACTGGACCCCTTTTGCTTATCCATTCCAGACATTTTTCAATTCACTCTGTGGCCCTGCAGCTGGTCTTTGTCCCTGTATCTCCCTGTCTCTCCCTATCTCTCCCTGTCTCTCTCTGCCTGATTAATTACTAGCCCTGCACTGGCCCTGCAGTATCCCTGATATGTGTAATATGGATTCCCAGAGCAATTACACCCCAATTTTCACAAAACAGGTCTCAGAGTCTCAGAACTTCACACACAGTGCTTCTGCTTGTCTCAGCAGTGGCAGCAGAAGTGATGCGTCAATGGCTTACCGAGCCTGAGCCAATCAGAGCAAGCCCTGCCCACTAGGTCAGGTGACCGCTTTCTTCCCGGGCTTTTGCGCACGATAAATGAACTAACAGTAAAATTTCGCTAATGAATTGAATTCGTACGTAACAGCATTTAGAGTAACTTATACGTAGCAATATCGTATAATTTATAGGACAACTACGTAGCGAATGCGTACAAAGCCGAAGCGAATCATCTGATATTTGGATTCGCTTTGCAGCTAAAAATTTCCAAGATTCAATACAAATCAACGAATCAACTAATAGATTCGCTCATCTCTAATGAGAAGGTAAAGTAAAGTCTGAATGAGAAAAGGAGGCTATGAGAAAAATAAGTATAAGGTTACAATATAAATGGCTGTTACTTTTGCATAATCTGTTTAATTGGATTATCAGTATTTAGTTGTACAAATTGGTAAAATTAACATCACAATAAATTGCAGAACTAGTAAGGACAAGTTAGGAATGCAACAATTATATAATTGAGTGATTTGGTGTTTATTAAAAATGATGAGCCCTTTTCTCTGTGCAGCCTTGAGATTCCCTAGTAGCATTCTCAGAATTTCCACTTTGTTCTGTCAGGTAGCTCATCTGATGGCACCTTATATCTGGTCTCTCCTAAACACACATTAGAGCTGAATTCTTATCTTACTGATAAGAGTATGTTTTAAGTAAGTGTTCATGACTTTTTAGTTATTCAGAGATTTATGAGATGACTAGCACAAAGTGACAGTAAAAGAATGTTTCATACAGCTAGACAAGCAGTTTACATTTTGTGACAGAACAGCTGAATATTATTAATAAAGATCAATTGAAAAACAATGATTTTAGCCCAAAATGAGCAAAATGCAATCATAAAAAATTACCCCTGAAGGTGTAGATAGCATTTAAGTAGTGGTGCATGCAGAAATATAAAGTATTTCCGAACTAATCAGAACCCGGATTCGCACACCTTACAAATCTGGCTTCGGATTCATTCGGAGAAACATTTATTCAAATTACCTTTTCATTGTTTTCTTGATTCATCAGTTCTGTGATGCTTTTCATTATAAATGGAAAAAGCATTGAAAACCACGTTACATAGTTACATAGTTAATACGGTTGAAAAAAGACACATGTCCATCAAGTTCAACCAAGGGAGGGGGTAAGAGTGATGAAGGGGAGGGGGACGCGTAACCTTAAGACATGACTCTACATTTCTTAATATGTGGTGACCTTCTTTTTCTCTAAGAATTTATCTAAGCCTGTTTTGAAGCCCTCAGCTGTCTTTGCTGTGACCAGCTCCTGCGGTAGACTGTTCCACAGATTCACAGTTCTTATAGTAAAGAAGGCTTGTCGCCCCTGGAGTCTGAACCTTTGCTTCTCCAGGCGGAGGCAGTGCCCCCTTGTCTTTTGAGGGGATTTTACCTGGAACAGTTTTTCACCATATTTTTTGTATGGGCCATTTACATACTTATACAGGTTGATCATGTCCCCCTTATACATCTCTTCTCAAGACTAAACAAGTTTAACTCCTTCAATCTTTCTTCATAGCTAAGATGCTCTATGCCCCTTATCAGTTTAGTTGCCCGTCTCTGCACCCTTTCCAGCTCCAGGACATCCTTCCTATAAACCGGAGCCCAGAACTGAACAGCATATTCCAGATGAGGCCGTACTAATGCTTTATACAGTGGTAATATGACATCCCTGTCCCGTGAGTCCATGCCTCTTTTAATACATGACATGTTAAAATCATGACATCATGACAATCATGACATCATGACAATCATACATGTAAAAATCATGACACTGATTTTCCTTGAAGTAGTCAACGGACATTTCCTTAACCCGTTAAGGACCCAGCCATTTTTCACCTTAAGGACCAGGCCATTTTTAGCAAATCTGACATGTCTCACTTTATGTGGTGATAACTTTAGAACGCTTTTACTTATCCAGGCCATTCTGAGATTGTTTTCTCGTCACATATTGTACTTCATGACAGTGGTAAATTTGAGTCAAAATATTTCATTATTTATAAAAAAATACCAAATTTACCAAAAATTTAGAAAAATTTCCAAATTTCCAAATGTCAATTTCTCTACTTTTAAAATACATAGTAATGCCTCCAAAAATAGTTATGACTTTACATTCCCCATGTGTCTACTTCAGGTTTGGATCACTTTGAAAATTACATTTTATTTTTTTGGGACGTTAGAAGGCTTAGAAATTTAGAAGCAAATCTTGAAATTTTTCACAAAATTTCCAAAACCCACTTTTTAAGGACCAGTTCAGGTTTGAAGTCACTTTGTGAGGCTTCCATCATAGAAACCACCCAAAAATGACCCCATTTTAGAAACTACACCCCTCAAGGTATTCAAAACTGATTTTACAAACGTTTTTAACCCTTTAGGTGTTCCACAAGAATTAAAGGAAAATGTAGCCAAAATTTCCGAATTTCACTTTTTTGACAGATTTTCCATATGAATCATTTTATTCTGAGAATAAAGCAAGGGTTAACTGCCAAACAAAACTCAGTAATTATTACCCTGATTCTGTAGTTTACAGAAATGCCCCATTTGTCATCGTAAACTGCTGTACAGGCACACGGCAGGGTGCAGAAGGAAAGGAACGCCAGGGCAGATTTCACTGGAAAAAGTTTAAGTTGCCGTGTCACATTTGATGCACCCCTAGAGTAGGAAACTCCAAAAAACTGACCCCATTTTGGAAACTATGAGATAAGTTGGCAGTTTTGTTAGTGCTATTTTAGGGTACATATGATTTTTGGTAGCTCTATATTACACTTTTTGTGAGGCAAGGTAACAAAAACTAGCAGTTTTGGCATTGTTTTTATTTTTTGTTATTTACAACATTCATCTGACAGGTTAGATCGTGTGATATTTTTATAGAGCAGGTCGTTACGGACGCGGCAATATCTAATATGTATACTTTTTTTTATTTATTTAAGTTTTACACAATATTTTTGAAGCACAAAAAAAAAATCACATTTTAGTGTCTCCATAGTCATAGAGCTGTAGTTTTTTTATTTTTTGGCCGATTGTCTCAGGTAGGGGCTAATTTTTTGCGGGATGAGATGACGATTAGATTGGTACTATTTTTGGGGGCATACGCTTTTTTGATCGCTTGGTATTACATTTTTTATGATGAAATGTGACAAAAAATGGCTTTTTTTAGACAGTTTTTATTTTTTATTTTTTACAGTGTTCACCTGAGGGGAGAGATCATGCTATATTTTTGTAGAGCAGGTTTTTACGGACGTGGCGATACCTAACATGTATACTTATTTTTATTTTTTAAGTTTTATACAATAATACCATTTTTGAAACAAAGAAAAATCATGTTTTAGGGTCACCATAGTCAGAGAGCTGTAGTTTTTTTATTTTTTGGGCGATTGTCTCGGGTAGGGGCTCATTTTTTTGCGGGATGAGATGACGGTTAGATTGGTACTATTTTTGGGGGCATACACTTTTTTGATCGCATGGTACTACATTTTTTGTGATGAAATGTGACCAAAAATTACTTTTTTTAGACAGTTTTTATTTTTTATTTTTTACGGTGTTGACCGGACGGGCTGGATCATGTGATATTTTAATAAAGCAGGTTTTTACGGACGTGTCGATACCTAATATGTATATTTTTTATTTTTTTTTCTATTTTTATGTGTTTCTTTATGGGGAATGGGCTTTTTTTTTTGAAACTTTATTATTATTTTTTTATTTTTTTTTGTTAAAACACTTTTATTTAACTTTTTTTTTACATTCCACTTATGTCCCAGTAAGGGACTTTAACATTTCAGGGTCTGATCCCTGATTGAATGCAGCACAATACATCTGTATTGTGCTGCATTCAACTGTCAGCGTCTCACACTGTGAGACGCTGACCGTTGCCTAGGAGACCCAGCGCTGTGGCTGGGTCTCCTGGGCTTCCGTAGATGGGAGTCCCGATGCCTCTGGGCAAGGCATCGGGGCTTCCATCTCAGCCATCGGGCCCCCCCCACCGCCTCACGGGGACCCGATGGCTTTAAAAACTGCCGCAATTACCTTGTCATGCTGACCGTGGCATACAAGGGGTTAATCCGCCGGCATCGGTGTAATCACCGGTGCTGGCGGATACAGCAGAGGCCCGGCTGTTAGTATCAGCCGGGCCCCTGCTGTAGATTGCGGCAGCGGGCAGCCAGCGGCACGTTAACCCTAGGACGAGAATGCTCGTCCTAGGGCGTTAAGTAACGCCATATTAGGACGAGCATTCTCGTCCTAGGTCGGCAACGTGTTAACTGTGTAGTAAATAAAATATAATGCATGCCATCAAGGCAAAACCACAACAAAACCACATGGTCTGAAATGCTCTTTGTGAACTGTGATACTGTAGTGTAGGACAGAAAACATTCACTGACTAAAGGAAAATATGTACAGTAATTACTTTTCTTTCTAGCAGGGGCGTTGCTAGGGTCTCAAAAGATCCGGGGCCCAAGCCTCAATGCATATGGCCCAATTCTCTAAGTCGACCACCTGCCCCCCCTCCACCTCTGCAGCAGCACTTACCTTTCACATCCAGGTCCTCCAGGTGACGTCTCCTCTGATGTAGATCTTCTCTGTCATCATCTTCTCCATTTCGGTCCGGACAACTTCTCTCAGCCTCGTCTCTGCAAAGTGTGGCAAACAGACATCTGAGCTTCCTCACATTTCATCATCTCCCAACCTGGAGTCCCCACAGTGTTATCCTGCTGCTCGCTGTGCCCCCCAATGCCCCCAAATACTATCCTGAAGAAATATCAGTGCCCCCCATAGTAACAGTGCTCCTCATAGTCCCACCAATATTAATTCCCTTCTAGAATGCCCTCATTAGTAATAGTGCCCCCTACTGTGCCCTCAACAGTGATAACGCTCTACAGACCCCTCAGTAGTAATAAGGCTACCCATAGTGCTCTTAGTACAAATAAGGCGGATCTATAAGTCCTTCCTATAGAGCCCCCAGTAGTACTAAGAATGCCTAATGTCCCCTGGATTTATAATACCCCTACAGTGCCCCCAGTATTTATATCGCCCCCTCCTATAATAATGCTCCCTGTAGTTATATTCCTCCCTTTAGTGCCATCAGCAATGATGATTCCTCAGCCCCTCTACCATACAGTCATGTAAATGAAATTATTTTCCCTCCCTCCGCTGTAGAGTCCCATATGAATAACATCACTCCCTCCGCAGCCACGTTCAACATACAGTCCCATGTAAATAGCATCACCCCCTGAACATTCAGTCCCATGTAAATAATATCACCCCCTTCCTTCAGCCCTTCCAATATACAGTCCCATGTAAATAAGATCACTCCCTCCGACAGCCCCCTCCAACACAGTCCCATGTAAATAGCATCACCCCTGAACATTCAGTCCCATGTAAATAACATCCCTCTCTTAAGCCCTAACATACAGTCCCAGTTAAATAACTACAACTCCCAGCATTACTCTTCCTCTCCCTTCACTTACCTCTCCTTATAGCAGACCTCAGCAGAGCTTCTTTCCCTCCAGTTCTCTTCACTGTGGAGCCTCTCCTGCATTGGTCACATGATGACATGTGACCAGTTACATCATCACAGGTCCTATTCAGCTACTGCACCAATCACATGACCTGTGATGTCACAACAGGTCCTTCACCTCTTGCAGTGCTTTAAATTAGATTGTATTGCCATCCTCAGGATGGCAATACAAATGTATCTAGCTGGCAGGCAGGACATTTGGGGCCTTGGAGGAAACATCAGGGGCCCAGGCCCCGAATGTTTTAGCCTAGCAACGCCCCTGCTTTCTAGATTCTTACACTACAAGTATGTATGAACGACTGCAGTGTCTGTCACCTACTGGTTTCATTTCAGTAATAATAGTTTAATATTTAATTTGTTTTTGTTTTCTCTTTACTTTTTAATGTTTTCACAAATCTAAAAAGTAGATTCACTATAAGTTGTTTTATCTATCCAAAGAGTTCGTAATCATCTTCTTTAATAAACAAATCCAGGATGCAATAAAATTTGTAGCCAAGTTGTGTCTGACGTGGATCCTTTAATATTTAATAATGTAATAGTAGAAGTGTACATAGTAAAATTGCAGTTGTGTTGATTATGTAAGTTATACACTGGCATTAACTCACCACTTTTTAATATACAGAATTAAAGCTGTTGGATTGAAATGTTTAATCTACTGAAGGGTTGATTATTTTATTTGAATCCTGCTCAGTATAAAATGTTTATGCTCATAGTACAAAATTAGTGAAATGATAATACCAGTAGATATCAGATGTTATACAATTTTGCAAATCACTGAAGAAAACTTTAATATTTGGAAGTGTTTTTATGTTAATCGACTTTTAAAATGCCATATTTCACAAAAGAATACCATTTATTAGGCTTTGTTTATACTAAATTTTGACTCTACATTAGGCATATATATGGGAACATTCACAGAATGTATATTCCTAACATGCCCCTTGAATTCTATTGGTCATATCTAGGCTGTCATAGGTATCTGGTACCATGCTGACTGCAAAGCATCCTACAGCTGCTGGAAAGTGCATGGGGGAGGATAAAAAAGAACGAACACAATGATTGAGGTGGTGCTCAACTGGATTCAAGTCAAGGGAATTAGAGTAGAGTAGTACTTGGAAGTTTTGCTCATGTTCTTCCATCCAATGTCGGACACATAGGTGCAGTGGAGAGTTTGGTGAAGGATAAAGGTTCAGAAAATGATAAATGGGCTATATATGGAGAGGAGTTAGATTAGGGGATGTGATAGGCCACCCTAAAAAGAAGTGTTTTTAGGGAGTGTCTAAAACAGTGTATAATGTGATTTAACCTAATTCCTTGGGATAGGGCATTAGAGAGAGCTGGTGCAGCTTAGAAGAAGTCTTGGAGCCAGGAGTGAGAGGTTGGGATTATGGCGGATTTCAATCATAAATCATTCTGTTAGCCACTGATTGTAATAAAGTGGGAAAGAGCTGTCTCATTTTACACCGTTTGATGCTTCCACATGGATTGATAGAAAACTTATTTTGTTAGCCACTCATACAAGAAGTGGTCCAGTCACAGAATGAGGAGGGTGTCAGCAGTAAGTTAATGTTGACGTCACTGTTTATTTTTCCATTCTTGTGATCCATCAAAAAAAAGACCCCCCAAAAAATGTATCCTGTCTTTTGAGTATCCGCCTTCACACGGACAATATATGGTCAGTAATTGATCAGTATTTGTAAGGCAAAAACAGGAGTGGGTCCAAAACAGAGAAGACATGTAAAGGAAATATTTGTATGTCTTGTATGTCTCGTGTTTTGGACCCACTCCTGTTTTTGGCTTTCAAATCATGATAAAATCCTGAAGCAAAATACTGGCCATGTGATTGAAGCCATATGGATGCTCCAAAGACAGTATCTGTAGTTATTTGGGTTTTTGTTTTTCATGTTTTGCTTCTTCTGATGGATCAGAAGAATGGTAAAATTAACACTGATGTCAACAAGGCCAAACAGGGACACTAGTGGCCCCAGAACAGACAGGTGAGGGTGACAACAGCATAAAGAGTCAACATAGTAGCCCAGTATCAGAGTGGCGAGGGTGGCAACAGCATAAGAAGTCAACACAGTGGCCCAGTCATAGAGTGGAAAGGGTGGCAACAGCATGAGGAGTCAACATATTGACCCTGTATCAGAGGGGGAGGATGACAAAAAGCCTTTGCCACTGTCTAATGTCAAAGTTACATAGAGGAGTACTCCTGTCTGTCTACATCCTTAAGAAATTATTCACAGCCTTCATCTGCTCATATAGTTGGTCCAACATGTGGAGGGTAGAGTTCCTCACATATGAGGCAATGTTGGAGAACACCATTCCATCTTTGTAGCTCAAGGTGGCTGAAGTGAATGAAGAGTTTCCTGGCCATTTTTAAGATGTCTTGCAGATGGGTAGAAGACTTCAGGAACCAGGTTGAAACCAGATTAAAGACATGCACCATGCAAGGCACATGGGTCATCCCTCCTTGATACAGCACCGATAGAATGTTCTTCCCATTATCGGTGACCATGGTTCCGATTTTCAGTTGGTGAAGAGACAGCCAGGATTTGATTTCTTGATAAAGTACAAAGAAGTTCTTCCCAGGTGTGACTCCTTTAGCTTGGTACAGAACAGCATGACACATCCGTGCTCTGCATAGGTGGTATGCTGCAGGATCACTCAGAACTGTGCCTACAGTGGAGGCTGCGGACAAGGTGGAAAATGAGGAGACAGAGAAGGATATTGGCATCGGAATCACAGCATGAAAATGCGCAGTTTGCATCACCATCAGCTGGTCAAGTTGCTGGTGTGCCTTGGCAGGAACCACATTTACCAAGTGGGCCATAATGGACATATATTTTCCTTGACTATAGTTATAGTGCGACACGTTGGCACTGCCATGAACTGTACCAGACACCAACAAGCTCAAGGACTGGGCCACTTTCTGCTGTACGTCCGTTTGCAGGGCTGGTACAGCATTTTTAGAGTGTAGTGATGGCTTAGAACTCTAGACCTTGGCTAGACACAAGCCATCAGTTCTCTGATATGTGCAGAGTCAACCACATCGAAAGGGAGAGACTGTAGTACCAGCAACTTGGACAGGAGAACTTTGAGTTTCTGCCCTGTTGGATGAGTGTACACATACTGTTGTTTCAGTGCAATCACCTCGGTAATCGTATTCTGGTGAAACGCATGATGAGGAGTAGGAGGAGAAGGCTGACCATTAGGACCAGCTCCATTCTTCTGAGGAGGTAGAGCCTTGACTGCTGGAGAAGTGGTGATGGCTGGTGGGAGATGTGTTAGGCTGTAATACTACATTATAGGCACAGTGTTCCCAGACCTCTTTATGCTGACGCTCCATTTGTTGAGGCAGGGCTGTGCTGCCAATATTGGCACCCTGCCTGTGACTCACTTCTGCCCTCAGATCCTACATACAGCCATGATGATGTCCTCATCATTTCATTCCATGCTGGCTGTCTGCCACTGCCTCTTTAAAGCCATTCACTGCTAGCTATTTTCAGATAGGTAAGCTCTTGAGTAGCAGACAGTCTACATTGGGCACGTTTGGCTCCAAATCTCACACTGCTGCAACCCTGCTAGCTCACGGTCACGTTTGTACCCTTCTGGCTCAGCTGCAGGCTGCTCCCTTAAAAAGTTGTAAATAACCTACACTGTTCTTAGCGCTGGTCACATCTCTCCTCATGCTCAGCTCACAGTGAAATTATGGAGACCCCGGGGGATGAGGCTTTTAAAGGGCTGTGACACTACAGGGGCTGGCTAGCTGCTGATTGTCTGTCTGCACGGCATTATGAGTGATCTTGCTTTCCAGGGCTTCATACTTTCACTTTGTAACACATGTAGCTGCCATTGAATTTTTCCTAAACTTCGGACTGAATTCCACTTTGGATGCTTAGATTAGCTCAACACTACCTTCCATAGTAAGGCACCAACTGCAATTAGGTGAAAAAACACCAAAAGAAAGGGCTGATGCAAATGGAAGAGCCAAACATCCTTTGTGTTATGTCATACAAGCTCCATCAGTTCTGCGTGTTTGGAGATATTTTACTACTATACATACTGAATGTAATAGAACATGCCAGATAGAACTTGAAAATTATTTTACAACAGGAATCCGACGTCGGCTTCAGTAGCGGCTGGTACCTTGGTACCAAAGCCGACTTTGGAACCGAGTTTTAAAATGGTTTTCAAGTTCAAAAATCCACAAGAGCTTAGTGATAACGAACCTGCCTCACCGGAGCCCATACATTGTAATGATGTATGGAGACGGATATCCGTACAGCCTTAAAGTAAAGTTTGGAGTGAAGCAACTTCAGATTTTGGATCCGAAGCTCGATTTGCTCATCCCTAGCTATCATGCATACATGAGTAGCTACTATATGGAACATTGAAGCATGCTCTAAAACAAAAATATATTGAAGTAATGGTATAAGTAAATTAGAATCTTATTACACATCTGAAATGTTCTAATCCACAGCTACTGCACTTTACTAATTTGCTTTTGGCAAAATGTCACGAGAAGTTGCTGATAAATCATCATTAGTCAGATCTAAAAATACAGACAGGCATCTGCAAAGAGGATTAAATATGTTAATTGGTAAAGTGTGGAAATGATAAGTAGTAATCTTCTACACAGTGAACATGACCAGACAATATGCATTCAATAAAAATCTTGCGGCACACCTAAAATGACTTGAATATTTTTTATTTGCCCGGTGCTAATAAAAGCCACTCGATTTAATCTATTTTAGGACTGATGTGAGATTTTGTGTCATCTATATGTGTATATAGTATCTTATGCTCTGTTCACAATAGATCTTACAGATCCTATTGATTTATCATCCTTCACCCCTGCACAGCTTCTCTTTACAACCACCATCCACAGCTCCATTGCACACCTGGCTATGCATATAAGATAGTTATCAGCTAAACGCAGGTTCACCCAACAGCTATCTCTCTTGATCCCTCCTACATGTGCATTCAGGGCTTAGCTGAGCAGGCATATATTGCATTTGGAAACTGTTCTTAGACCCTTTCACTTTTTCACATTTTGTTATGTTGCGGACTTGAGCTAACATAATAGATTGAAATTCTTTGCCATCATCCTGAAATCAGTACCCTATAATGACAACATGAAAACCGAGTAATTAAACTATTGTCTAATTTATTGAAAAGCAAAAGCTGAGGCTACTTTCACACCAGCGTTTTTGCTGGATCCGTCATGGATCAGCAAAAACGCTTCCATCATGAGAATACAACCATCTGCATCCGTTCTGAACGGATCCGGTTGTATTATCTTTTAAATAACCAAGACGGATCCGTCATGAACACCATTGAAAGTCAATGGGGGATGGATCCATTTTCTATTGTGTCTGAGAAAACGGATCCGTCTCCATTGACTTACATTGTGAGTCATGATGGATCCGTTTGGCTCAGTTTCATCATGCGGACACCAAAACGCAGCGAGCAGCGTTTTAGTGTCCGCATCCAAAACGGAATGCTGACTGAACTAAAGCAAACTTAACCACTTCCCATCCGGGCCACTTACCCCCTTCCTGACCAGGCCTAATTTTGCAAATCTGACCTGTGTCACTTTATGTGGTAATAACTTTTGAGCGCTTTTACTTATTCAAGCCCTTCAGAGATTGTTTTCTCATGACACATTGTACTTCATGTTAATGGTAAAATTGAGTCGATATGTTTTACTATTATTTTTAAAAAAAATCTAAAAGTTAACGAAAATTTGAAAAAATTCACTGTTTTCTAAATTTGAATCTCTCTGCTTTTAAGATAGATAGTGATACCCCATAAAATACTCATTAATTGAAATTCCCCATATGTCTACTTTATGTTGGCATCATTTTGGTAGTGTCATTTTATTTTTTTAGAACATTAGAAGGTTTAGAATTTTAGACGCAATTTTTGCAAATTTTCAAAATCAACTTTTTTAAGGACCAGTTCAGTTCTGAAGTCAGTTTGTGGACTTACATAATAGAAACCACCCATAAATGACCCCATTTTAGAAACTACACCCCTTAAACTATTCAAAACTGTTTTTTAGAAATGTTGTTAACCCTTTACGTATTCCACAGGAATTAAAGTTAAAAAAAAATTAATTTAAAAATTTCACTTTTTTTGCAGATTTTTCATTTTAATCATTTTTATTCTGTAGCACATCAAGGGTTAACAACAAAACAAAACTCAATATTTATTACCCCGATTCTGCAGTTTGCAGAAACACCCCACATGTGGTCGTAAACTGTTATTTGGGGATACGCCAGGGCTCGGAAGGGGAGGAGCAGCATCTGCATTTTCTAACATGGAATTTTCTGTCATGGTTTTAAAGAGTGATAACTTTTAAATTTTTTTGTGGACTGAGCTGCATGAGGCCTTATTTTTTGCGGGACAAGCTATGCTTTTTATTGGCACCATTTTGGGGGTACATCCAGCTTTCTGATCACTTTTTAATCTAATTTTTGGGAGGTTAAGTCGCAAAAAAAGCAGTTTAGAGGAATTTTTCTATTTTTTTTTTACACCGTAGATCATGTGATATTTTTATAGATCCGGTTGTTACGGACACAACAATACCAAATATGTCTATTTTTTATCTTTTTTTTTTTTACGTTTTACACAATAAGAGCATTTATAGAAAAAGAATCATCTTTTTGTGTTGCAATTTTTTAAGAGCCATATTTTTTTACATCTTTCTGGCTATGATCTTGTGTGGGGGGCTCATTTTTTGCGGGATGAGGTGACATTTTTATTTCTACCATTTTGGGATACATACGACTTTTTGATCGATTGATATTATGTTTTTTGAGAGGTGAGGTAATTAAAAAATCTGTTTTGGCGTAATGTTTATTTATTTATTTTTTACGGCGTTTAACTGATGGGGTAGATTATGTGATATTTTTATAGAGCTGGTCGTTGCAGACACGGTGATACCAAATATGTCTATTTTATTTATTTATTTTTATTTGTAACATTTTTTTAATGACATATTTGGGGGAAAATTATTTTTTTATATACAACCTACAAAATAATTGAGCATACACAAAAATAATTCCCCCAGCAATTGCTCAATATCAAAATATATACCCACAAAAAGAAAAAACACGGGATCATAGAGTACAATATAACACCAAACTTTATTATATGACATCAATTTAAGAATATATATATATATATATATATATATATATATATATATATATACATAAATGATACTGCCAATCAATTGGTGATGGTATAGTTACACATCAGGTATATAACATAAAACAGGACAAACGGGATAGGTAGTGTATGCAATCATGAGTGCTATGGACTCCCTATCTCCACAGGTCTATACTTATAATATCAATATAAATTACACGTATATCAAGACACTGTGGAAAGATCTATCAGTACAAATCACCAAAGGTTACTGTATTAATTACTACCTATGGGAGAACAGTCACTAGTATCATCCTAACTTCACCGCTGTCCCGTACCCCGACGCGCGTTTCACTACTGCTTCATCATCCTGATATAAGCGGTGAAGGTAGGATGATACTAGTGTCTGTTCTCCCATAGGTATTAATTAATACAGTAACCTTTGGTGATTTGTACTGATAGATCTTTCCACAGTGTCTTGATATACGTGTAATTTACATTGATATTATAAGTATACACCTGTGGAGATAGGGAGTCCATAGCACTCATGATTGCATACACTACCTATCCCATTTGTCCTGTTTTATGTTATATACCTGATGTGTAACTATACCATCACCAATTTATTTTTTTATATGTTAAACTTTAAAAAAAAAAAAAAGTTTGGACCGTTTATGAGAGCCTTTGACGGATCTCACAAACGGATCCTTACAACGCAAGTGTGAAAGTAGCCTAACATATCACATTGATACAAGTATTCAGACCTTGCTCAGGACTTAGTTGAAGCACCTCTGGCAGTGATTACAGCCTCCATTCTTCTTGGATATGATTCCACAAGGTTTGTGATTTGGTGCCATTCTTCTCTGCAGATCCTCACAAGCTCTGTAAGGTTGGATGGGGACTATCTATGGACAGACATATTTGGGTCTCTCCAGAGATGTTCGATTGGGTTCAATTCAATGATCTGGCTGCCACACATCTGTTTCTAATGGTTTATCAGCTTTTGCTATATCTTTGTGCTGTTGATCTGATTTCCTTGCCTAAATTAAGTAAATATTCTAGCTTGATAGTCCTTGTGAAGATGTGCCTTTCAGTATGTCTTCCCGTGTACTGAACTGAGCCTGTTTACCAACTCTGATCCTCCGATGCCTGTACTGACTTCGGCCTGTTTACTGTATTGACCCTCAGCTGCCTACCCTGACCACAGACTTTTTTATGAATTCACACAAGCCCTGTCTACTTTGACCTTAGGCTGTTTCTGGACTAGGAGTATTTCCTGATCCCTTGGTGCTTCGCACTGTGTCTTGGAGCCTCCTGACTAAGCTGCAAACTACATCAAGACTGAGTTATCCGCCTGGTGTCTCCTTTGCAGTGAAAGCTAGATCCCTGTACAGGGTTTAAGTATGAAAACCAGGGGACTGCCAGGATAAGATCCTTAGATATAGCCAAAAGCCAAATGGTTAGGATTCACATCTATGAGTGACTTATCTCCTGAAAACAAGAAGAACTGAGAGTCAATATCCATCTTGCCCAATTCTTATGTCACCTAACAAGTTTCATTGGGGAAGAGTCAGGAGGTTACCTTACACATCAGATGGTCAGCCAAACCTGACAAAATTGGTGTGTTCAATCAATATACACTTAGGGGCACATTTATTAAGACCGCCAGAGTTATAAAGAGGCTCCGGCCCCTATATAAGTTTGGCGGATCCTCCGCCACTTCTAAATGTGAGACAGCTTCCTTGCGGTCTTACATTTAGACCACTTTCCACTGCAAAAAAAGGGGTAGAAAATAGTTAGACTGGCCTGCCAGACATACCCCTTCCTCACACCTAGTGAGTGAGTGAGTGAGTGAGTGAGGAAAAGGCACAGATAACGGCACAATGGACCTCTGTGCCGCAATCTATACCAGTAATATGCCTAATTTAGACATATTTTTATTTCATAAATTACCCCCTTAATGTGTATATGCTGGTTATGCTTCATATGTCTTCCAGGGTCTTCCAATTGACCCACTGATGCAGCAATAGCAACTATGGGCCATCCTGGGGTGATCAAAGGACAGTGATACAAACGGCAAGACATATGTCTTGACCCTCTCAAAAAACCCAATATACAGTATATGGGAGATACATTCAGTAGTATGTTTTTACACACAACTTCTATGACACTAAAGTCTTCAATACAGCAATAGCTGTATTTATCCCTAAAACAAAGCTGTCATGATATAATCGTCATATACCAGTTCTGCACAGTGAAACGTGATTCCCATACAGTTACATTCAGTGACTAAGCAGTAATTGTGAAACCTCTTTCTGGTTGACACAGTAAATCATATAACAATATGCATCTCCAGACTATTCTTCTGTCTCCACTTTGGTGCCTTACACCACTCACAGTGTTTTGCTAGACAGCAGAACAACTAGTGCTCATTGAGCGCTAGTGCGAAGAGGGGGCCTATGGGCCTACTTCACATAGGGTGTTTGTTTACAATTGCGACTGCTTGAAACCCTATAGCTAAGCCACTTTCATAATAGGAGAATACTATCAGACACCTGCAAATTGAGGTTTTACATTAAACAGTATATCCTGCATTTATTGCAGTAACACCTTACAATATATTTTTCCAATGATTATTGCAATAGAATTAGTGGCTTAGAGATAGAACATGCTTTTCTGCCGAAACCTCCAAGAAATACACATTTATAAATCCATAAATTATAACCTGACCCTAATGGAGCTAATGGAAACTCTTAAAGGACCAATATGGGTAGTTTAAAATAGAGGCCCAGTATAATCTGTCGACAGGTTCTAAAAAATCATATGTGGATTGAATTCAAGGATATTCTGTATAGAAATATTTATATCATTGGCTCTCTCCTTACCAACACCCCAGGCCATGGCCATGGTACCAAGGTGATGAAAGTACAGTCTATAAACTTGCATCTTCTCCATCTTCAAGGACAGACTTGTCGACTGATAGGTAGACTCGGCCAAGGAAGTCAAAAGCTGCCTATCACAATGCTCAAACTCCCCAATCTCTTGTCCCTTTGCTGCACTGGGTCTCTATGACCAACTGAAGCAGCTATAGCTGCATAAGGTGCTGAGGGGGCCCATGGGCCTGCTATATATCACCATGGCAGACTGTTGGCATACAGAGCACTAGAGATGTTATAATGGCTTTCATTAGTGGCTATCAGGTTTAGAAATCCAACATTTATTCGACTAATATAACTCAGAATAACTCCTATAAACTGCATTGTAAAAATACATCACAACAACTCAAGGACTTCTGTTTCCAGGTATGTGTATTTTTAATTTCAGAAAGAAAATGAGTTTAAATTAAACCATTGTTGGCTCCATTTCATATTTATATTTATTATGACTTTTCCAGCGTATTTCTTCTTTTGCTTCTCATGTATCCCACAGAATATGTGTGTTCAAACATCCATGCATGACATCAAGTATTAACTGCTTTAGCAATGTTATTATTATAGACAAGTATATGCGAAATGAGGGAAATGAAATCACACCAAGTGATAATTTATTAAATCTACATATATTAAAGAGTAAAAACCTATATTCCCCATGCAGACAATTAGATTCTAGAGTATTTCCTGTATGTTATATATACTATATAAAATTCATGCTGTTTGGATAGTTATGTAAATTGCATGCATATCACAGTGTTAGGAAAAGTGGATTGTATTACTGTGCCTATTACTAGAGGATATACTATAACAATCTAAATGTAAAAGTACAGAGCTTTACATAAAAATCACAATCACTCCTTAGGTAGCTGTAGACGCGTTGCACATGCAGTGCAGCCAGAAAGGTTGTATATAGCATGGATATTTTTTTCCGCTGGTTTTTGTACATTTTCTTTCTCTGTAGTTCATGAGTGGGTGGGTATGATGTCACAGCTGCCCTCTAAACTTATCTCTTCTCTTTCCCCTCATAGCTTGCAGCCTCCCAGACACATTGATGGAGAGATGCTGCAGCTTAAAGGGGTATTCACATCTTATAATATGGTATATCATGTGTACATACTATAAACGTTATGATCAAGAATGTATGGCAGCTCTCTGCACAGCGGATGGCTGTATAACTTTGTAATACCCTTTTCCTCATGGTTCAGGTTTCTTAAATGCAGTTTTAGAAGCCAAAATCAGGCATTTTGAATGAGCTGCCAGTGACTGACCTAGAAGAAACACATGTTCTATGCTACTGAGGCTGTCTGGTGCATGACAATATTGTTCATAGATTTCTTCTGCTCGTATAGATGCTCAAGCATCCAAGTTGGCATGTCACGGATTAAGTGTTAAATTGGCAGGCTATTCTATCGCTGGTCCAGGACAGCTTTCCTTGTCATGTAGGAATGACTGAAATGCTTGGACAGTATCCTGCAGAAATTTGAGGACTTATTAAGAAAGCATTGCATGACTATGTTGATGATGTATGCCATACAGGGAGCATGTGTTATTTCCTCCAGATTCAGGGTGGCCAGGATTTTTGCCCAATGTTGCTGACCACCTTGCCCAGTTGGAGTTGGTGGGGTGATAGCTAGCAGAATGTCTATTTACTATATACTTATACTTTGGCAACTGATCGCCGGTATGGCTATTCTCTCCCAGCTCCAACAGTGTGTGGCAACTAGATATGAGCGAAGTTTTCAAAAATTCTAAACGCGTCACTGAATCTTCCCCAAAAATTTGATTCAATTTTTACATGCAGGGAACATGTATATTGGTGTACATCACTTTGCATTGCGGAAACATGCATAGCTAGTCCACTATGGTAGGGAAACAGTCACTGTGTGTCAGTATGACAGGCAGGGGACAGGCGTCACTCTAAAAATCAGTTAACACTTCAGGTATTTGGTCAGTTATACAGTGCCTTGCGAAAGTATTCGGCCCCCTGGAACTTTTCAACCTTTTGCCACATTTCAGGCTTCAAACAAAAAAATATAACATTTTAAATTTTTTGTGAAGAATTAACAACAAGTGGGTCATAATTGTGAAGTGGAACAAAATTTTTCGGATCATTTAAACTTTTTTTGTAATAATAAAACTGAAAAGTCGGGGCCGTGCAAAATTGTTTGGAACCCTTACATTAATACTTTGTTGCGACACCTATTGCTGCGATTACAGCTGCAAGTCGCTTGGGGTATGTCTCTATCAGTTTTGCACATCTAGAGACTGACATTCTTGCCCATTCTTCCTTGCAAAACAGCTTGAGCTCTTTGAGGTTGGATGGAGAGCGTTTGTGAACAGCAGTTTTCAGTTCTTTCCACATATTCTCAATTGGATTCAGGTCTGGACTTTGACTTGGCCATTCTAAGACCTGGATATGTTTATTTTTGAACCATTCCATTGTAGATTTTGCTTTATGTTTGGGATCATTGTCTTGTTGGAAGATAAATCTCCGTCCTAGTCTCAGGTCTTTTGCAGACTCCAACAGGTTTTCATCCAGAATGGTCCTGCATTTGGCTCCATCCATCTTCCCATCAATTTTAACCATCTTCCCTGTCCCTGCTGATGAAAAGCAGGTCCAAACCATGATGCTGCCACCACCATGTTTGACAGTGGAGATGGTGTGTTCAGGGTGATGAGCTGTGTTGCTTTTACGCCAAACATATCATTTTGCATTGTTTCCAAAAAGTTCTATTTTGGTTTCATCTGACCAGAGCACCTTCTTCCACATGTTTGGCGTGTCTCCCAGGTGGCTTGTGGCAAACTGTAAACAAGACTTTTTATGGATATCTTTGAGAAATGGCTTTCTTCTTGCCACTCTTCCATAAAGGCAATATTTGTGAAGTGTTTCACTCAGCTGTAGATCTATGTAGTTCATCCAGAGTGATCATGGGCCTCTTGGCTGCATCTCTGATCAGTCTTCTCCTTGTTTGAGATAAAAGTTTAGAGGGACGGCCATGTCTTGGTAGATTTGCAGTGGTCTGATACTCCTTCCATTTCAATATAATCGCTTGCACAGTGCTTCTTGGGATGTTTAAAGCTAGGGAAATCTTTTGGTATCCAAATCCGGCTTTAAGCTTCTCCACAACAGTATCATGGACCTGCCTGGTGTGTTCCTTGGTCTTCATGATGCTCTCTGTGCTTTAAACAGAACCCTGAGACTATCACAGAGCAGGTGCATTTATACGGAGACTTGATTACACACAGGTGGATTCTATTTATCTTCATCAGTCATTTAGGACAACATTGGATCATTCAGAGATCCTCAATGAACTTCTGGAGTGAGTTTTCTGAACTGAAAGTAAATGGGCCAAATAATTTTGCACGGCCCACTTTTCAGTTTTATTATTACAAAAAAAGTTTAAATGATCCAATAAATTTTGTTCCACTTCACAATTGTGACCCACTTGTTGTTGATTCTTCACCAAAAATGAAAAATGTTATATTTTTTTGTTTGAAGCCTGAAATGTGGCAAAGGGTTGAAAAGTTCCAGGGGGCCGAATACTTTCGCAAGGCACTGTATCTATATTAAATATATAATCAATATAATTAAGGACACACCACAAATATTTAATGATGTTACAACTGATGTCATACTGTTATACTTAACCCTTTCATGACTGGGCCTATAAAAGGCCTGAATGTCCAGGCAACTTTTTGTGATTTGGGCACATGGTGGTTTAGTGACCCTAATTTTTTTTATTTGTTTGAATACCAAAATAATTTTTGCTATTTTTTTTTTTACTTTACACTTAGGACTTTTTTATTAGAATGTTTTTTTTAGAGATTTTTTATTTTTTTAGGTTTAATTTGGACAAAAACCGCAAATTCTTATTAAAAAAGTAATTATTTTTAATTATAAATTTTTATTTTTTAAATATTAAAACTGAAACACAAATTAATTATTGCAATGGGTTCCCTATTTGAAGATGATCGTTTTGATATGTAACATGTATAGATTTTATTGAATGGGGCGACTATGGTGATGGTTTCCGTTGGCGACTGCATTTTTAATTTTTTTACACTTTTTATTTGTATTTTTATTATATATATTTTTTTACTTATATATTAATTTATTTTTGACACATAATATGTCCCCCAGGAGTACATTAAAAGACTTTGACTTTTTTTTTTAACACTTTTTTATCACTGTTTCCACTGTAACTGGAGCATCCATAGGAGCCCCAGTTACAGGGGAAAACAGCCCCCTGTGGGGGCATTAGACACAGGCAGAGCTGATCAGGGTCTCCTTAGACCCTGCAGCACTGCTCCTGCCCCGAGACACGTGACCGCCGGGACTAACACAGGAGCTTCCTGCTCCCTCCAGCATGGCCTCAGGTAAGGCTCTCCTCCGGCACAGGAGAAGGTAGAAGCGGTAATAAACCACTCCTGTCTTCTCCTTAGGGTCCCCGCTCTGTCTGTAAGCCGGAACCCGACCTGCTCCTGTTAGATTGCAGGAGCTTTAATCCCAGCGCTGATCAGCGCTGGGATTAAAGGGCTGCCTGCATGTGTATATACTTGCTATCTGCACGGGGCATGTGCAGATAGGACATATATACACAGATGCCGGATGTGAAGAGGTTAAGATTATCTGTAAAGAGGAAGACCCACACATTTATAGTATTTGATGTATACTGTCTTGCTATTGATTTTCCTTTTGTTTAACTCAATTCTGTTCTTTTATTTTTTGAAAAATTCAATAAAAATATTATTACCAAATAACTGAAGTGTGAACTCAGCCCAGCGCAGAATGGCGTTCTGCTTGTTCAGCTAGGACACGTCCCTGCCTGATACAGCACTGATTGGCTGATCCAGGGCAAGTCTCCCCTTACTTCCTCTAGAAGTCATGTGAGCACCCTTCTTCTTCCTTGCTAATGCTTTTTTCCACCGACGAGTGCAGTAAAAGGGCGCTATGCGCCTTTTTACTGGATTTGTCCAAAACGAACCTTAAAAGGTTTAGTGTCGTCTGTCATCCAAGAAAATGCAAAGTTCATAACAAAGCCAGCTCTTTATGAACTGGTGCGCTCATCTTTACCATAAATATGCATGCTTGATTTGGTTGAGTAGGTATTCTTAGTGGTGAGGAAGTACTGTTTGGCAGAGACTGAGAACAAAGGTATTGTGCACCTTGACATCCCACAGTCTTGTTCCACTTTTCCTCCCATTGCCATTAACCCTTTGGTGCTGTAAAAAAAAAAAGTTTTTTACTCTCTACTTTCCAACAGTGATAACTTTTTTACTTTTCATTCCATACTGTAGGTATATGAGAGCTTGTTTCTTGCCTGACCAGTACTTTCTAATGGCACCATTAAATATGGAAACTGAAAAAAAATATTAATGAAATGACATTTGAAAAATAATGCTTTTTATTGTTTTTTTTGTTGTAATTGCAGCATTCACTGGGTGATAAAAATGATGTTACATTTTTGTGTGGGTCCATATGATTACAGTGATGCCAAATGGATATACTGTATTTTTCATATATAAGACGTACCTGGGTATAAGATCCCCCTAGATTTAGAAAATTAAAAATCATAAAAAAATATGTTTCATGTAGTAAACTTTCCCTTGTGGTATAATAAAGTAGAGGGGTGAAGGTCAATAACTTTGGGGTCTAGCGTAGAGGGGGTTAAATAGTTTTGGTCAGCTTCTTTTAACCTTAGTATGTCATCTGCTGACCATTGTAACAAACAGCAACGGTGTGTGTGGTGACCTTATTAAGTATACCTTCAAGTAAATGTATCTTCTGTTATTGCTCTGCAGTACTTGTTCCCAGTCATGCTTGCTCTGCTAGATTATTTAGTTTTTCAGGTATTGTTTTTTACTCTCCAGAGTCATGAGATTAGACAAATTCACACACACAGCTCCCATCTCTGTGCAACTCACATCGCATGATCGATCGAGGTATACAGGCTTGTGACATCAAACGACACCAACATGACATCAGCAAGTTCACACTTAGGAATATCCTGTAATTTGACTAAAAAATCTGAGGTGTCACGGATATATGATGACGTCCCTGTCGCATACTCCCTCAGCACTTTGTCCAAAAATATAGAGATGTTTGACAATATTGACTCAGTACCTGATACTATCGGGCGTCCCGGGGGATTGGTTAGTGATTTGTGTTCAACCACAAGAAATTCTGCTAATTCATCATCCACCAATCCACCCGTTAGCGCCTCTGTTATTATTTTGTCAATGCGTCGGGCAATATCAAATTTTGGATCACCAACTATGGGTAAATATACCTCATTGTCAGCTAATTGTCTCTGGATCTCAGCAAGATAAAGGGAGGTGTCCATCACAACGATGGCACCCCCCTTGTCCGCCGGTTTGATCGTGAGGTCAGTGTCCAATCGTAAATGGGCAAGGGCCTCATTCTCCTTTACTGTCAAATTTGCATGTCTAAAATGATTCATGTCAGTAGTGTTCCTTAATTTGTCAATGTCCCTGCAGACCGCTGACATAAATGTCTCCACCGCAGCTTCATTGACAATAGGCATAAATTGACTTTTATTATGCAAACCAAACTGTTTCAATGTTAATTCCGTTAATTTTGACATCGTATTGCTCTCCTGACCATGGAAAAATTTTTTTAATTTAATAGATCTAAAAAAAGAAAACAAGTCCCTTTCCAAATCAAACCAGTTCACATGCACGCTGGGGCAATAAGAAAGTCCTTTGGACAACACGCTCACCTGTGCTGCTGACAGTGATTTTGATGAAATGTTTATGACTGTTGCTTCTTCCAGGGTGGCAGAGTCCTGGATATTGGTGGCCGTCCTTTGTTGGTCCGTTTTCTAGTAATGGCGGCGATGTTTTCTTCCTCCTCTTCTAGCTCGTTTATAATGGACATCGGTGTACCCGGATGTAAAAAAGAATCTGTAGAGACACTGGCACCTTGTTGTCGCTTATATTTCTTTTTATTAACCTCCCGTCGTGTCACCTGTTGTACATCATCTGTGCGCCAATTATATACTGCTCCCTTTTTATAATCATCTGCATCCCTGTTCCATTTTGCTCTCTTTGTCTCCTCCGATTCCATTTTAAATAATTGTGTAGATAAATCATTTTTATATTTCTCCATATCTTCACTTGTCATGTGTTGATCAAAGATTCGTCAACCTCTGTTAATTGTATGTTCTGAATTAATTGAGTTGTACATTATGTGATTAATTGTTTGATTATATGCACTTGCACTTTGTATATTTAAACCCTGTTCACACCATCAGTATTGCTTGAGAAAGGCTCTAGCGCAGAGCCGAAACGTTGCGGTCCCTCACTATGGGTAAATAAAGGACTTTTTTTGGATTTTATGCCTGAGAGAGTGCTGCCTTTTTTTGCCATTGAGATTATATATATATATATATACACATATACACACACACACACACACACATACACACACACACACACACACACAAACACACAGCCCTGCTGCACACACATCTGACAAACACAGTTCTGCTACACAGCTGGCATAAGGAAAAGTTGGGACACTACCATATACATTAGATGTTCAGTCAATCAAACCTAATTGACTGCATACAGCAAAAAAAAAAATTAAAGGGATTATGTCACGTTTTTAAGTTATCCCCTATTCACAGCATAGGGGATAACTAGCTGATCACTAGGGGCCCAATCGCCGGGAACCTTACTAATCACAAGATTGAGGAACCTGTTCCCCTGTTCTGATGGAGCTGCAGGTTGTGCACTTGCACTGAGGGGTTAAACATTGTGTATGCACCCTGAGGGGTTCATTCTCTATGGGAATGCCTGAGATAATTGAGCGCTGTGTCTCTGATGCTCCCATAGAGAATGAATGGAGTGACAGTGTGCATGTGTGACCTGCCATCCATCAGAACAGAGGAACAGGAACCCCCATACTCAGGATCAATGTGGGTCCCATAGGTTGTAACTGCAGCGATCAGCTAGTTATCCTCTCTCTTGTAGATAGATGATAGCTAAAAAACTTGGCACAACCCCTTTAATGTATTGGGCTATCTTTATATCAGGGAAAATGTCCTAAGGGTAATAGAAGTTACAGGTTAAAATGTTGGGATATTGTCAACGTAGTCACTATAATGTTTGCTGATTTCTTGTGTGTGCTTCATTTTCTGCTTTTTGGGTAAAATAGGGTAATATGATTTATCCTTTAAAGATGTTCTCATATTTATACATTTCTCAAGGTTTAGTTGATTTTGTAGGTCTCTTTTATACCTCTCAGATTGTGAACATGTCTGCAGTATTTAAACAAGCCTGTTACGCTAATTTTCATTTAGCTCCATGATCCGCCTTGACCTCTTCCTAAGGAACAGCTATGATCACAAGTATTGGTTGTACCTTAAAAATATTTACAAAGTGATTAGCCCTCTTCAGAACTAAATGCACACAAGCCTTGTCCTTTATATTTGCTAAACAGTCCTTTTGATTGTGACACCAAAGTGGCCAGTTTAATGATGTTAACATTTAAAGGCGCTGTCACATTCATTTTTCAGCAGTTAAAGTGGAATTATGATTGGCACAGTGAGGACCAACACGCTTTATGCTGGAAAGCATATGGCTTTCACAACTAATGGAAAGTGAAGAGTATCGCATGCAATATGATGATGCTGGAAAATCCTCATTGAAAATCCCTAGAAAAGTAATGGTGTTTTAGTAATCTACTTCTGCAGACATGTGAAACTTTAAAGCACATTAGTGTTTAATCTCCAGTAAAGAAAACACCAGTATTTATCTGTCAACACTACCTACTAGAAAGTCAGCAAAATCAAAAATAGACTTACATGAAATAAATGTTGGCAACACTTGCAAGAGCTCATCTTCCAGCACTTTGCTTAATGTCAATGCTTTGGCATATTATACTTTAGGCTAAAGTAAGACAAGGCCAGTTTATATTCGTGGGAATATTTTTTACCATATTCAGCATAGTAATATTTATACAATATACAATTATATACAATAAGACTAAACCATCTATAAGAAGCCTAATATTATTACATGAGCATAACGCGCAATGATAAAAAATAAATAAATAAATAAAATAATGACGTAATTCCTTTAAAGGGGCTGTGTCAGGATATGACCTTAAACCCTATTCACAGGATTGGGAATCAGTATCTGATCCGGGGGAGTCTGACCACTTGGCCCACCACCAATCACAAGAACAAGGGTTCCGTGACCTGTTTGATTAGAGTGGCAGATTGAGCATGGATGCTGCCACTTCACTCATTCTCTATGGGACTGTCAGAGAAAGTCAAGTAAAGCACAAGATGTGACGTCTAGAACTAAGGGTTTATCCACATCTCAATGTTTTCTATGAGGCCAATATATGCCAAAAAAGTGTCAGGTACAAATTTTGTAAAGGGCAAATGCTAGCACTCAAGGTATTTTACATCTGGCCAATATTTACTATATATTTTTTTTTTACTATAAGACACATCGGAATATAAGACGCATCTAGGATTTGGAAAATAAGAAAAAAGACCCAAATAAGCCTCAGATTGAACCCTCCGGACCCCATCAGCCTCAGATCAGACCATCTCCCATCAGACTCAGATCAGATTCCCAATCAGGCCCTATCAGCCTCTGATCACACTCCCAGCCCCAAGCAGTCTCAGAGTGGACTGCCCCAGCTCCCATCAGGCCTCAGCTCAGACGTTACAAAAAAAAAAAAAATAAGAATAAACTTACCTTGCTTGCTCCAGACAGCGCTGCAGATCAAGGACACACACAGCTCCAGCTCTTCTTCCAGGTCCCGTTGTGTAATGTGACCTGATTGCGCACAGCATCAGGTCATAGTGTGTGCCTATGTGCACTATGTCCTGTTGCGGTACACAGTCAGGACAGTGCACAGCAAGACCTGGAAGAAAACCAGGAAAAGTGAGTATAGCCAGAGTAGCAATGCCCTCACCCGTGTCTCCTGCAACCTAATGCTAATAGCATTCGAACTATAAGATGCACTGCCACTTTTCCCCATTTCTGAGGAGAAAAAGTGTCTTATAGTCTGAAAAATACAGTATTCTTAAAAATATAAACAGGAACAAAATAAAATACTGCCAATGGTAGATTTAAATTACACATAATATAAGACATCTAAGAAATCATAAAAGCCTTGTGGATTTTATCTAAAATATTAATACTCTTTCAATATATACTGTCACAACAGACTCCAATATATGCCATGATGCTTGTGACCGGATAGATGTCATACATCACAGTGTACAAGATTTTGCACGGCATCTTCAATAAAGATGCCCACAGTGAACTTTTTGCACTCAAATGGATAAAGTGAGAACTCACATAAGCACCCATGCAGGGCAGCTGATGTTCCTGACACCTTGTATCTGCACAGTAGCCTGGAGCTGGCTGGCAGATTTTAGCCTGGGGGGCAAGCACACAGCACTGGCCCATGTGTAGCGGTCCAACCTTAACTTGTTTACCTCCGCCTACCATATAAAGGCGGTATAGGTAAATGGGCTTTAAATGGTTAAAAGGCGGCAGCTGGTTGTGTTTTCATGTTGGAGCCCAGATACAGGACATGGCTGAGTCCGTAGCAACAGCCTGATCATTAGAGGGACCAGATTTACCAACTTCTGAGCTGAAGAGACTCCATTGACTATAATGGGGTCTGCTCAGGATGCTGCTCCTTTACCGGACAAAAAGGTCTTGCATGCAGAACTTTTCTGTCCAGTCTTTATAACAGAATCTGTGACCTAAACGCAAATGTGAATGGCTAGTATTAGACGTATAGCATCAGATGTATGTTTAATACACAAATACAGAGCAAGAACCAAAATCACTACATACACACAGCACCAGAACCAAGTTCTCTACATAAATACAGCACCAGAACCAAGTTCTCTACATAAATACAGCACCAGAACCAAATTCTCTACATAAATACAGCATCGGATTTTAAATGTTTAGTACAGATACCATCTGAGTAGTTAGGTCAGCCCTCGTCAGATGACCTCCTACAGTGTGAAACTACAGCTCCCAATATGGCCTGAACAAGTGTAAAGGGATGCTGGGAGTTGTTGATGTGCAAAACAGCATGCTACCACCCATCTACAGCTGTAGATCATCCAAGTGACTACAACACTCATCATACACAGTCAGTAGCAGAATAATCATTTCTATTTAGTGACTTACAGGTGACATCTCCTCCTGAGTTCTTCTCCATCTGGTTCAGACCACCATGATAACATCTCCCGGCCACAATTCAGCTCTGCACATTTTGCCAAGAAGATCTCTTCAGCTTCACGCTTTACCAACACACTGGCATGCTGCATACTGACACAAACTCATCTTAGTGCCACATGCTGTGCCCTGAATATAACAGCAGCATTAGTGCCACATGCTCTGTGCCCTCTGTATACAGAGCCACATGCTCTGTGCCCTCTGTATACAGAGCCACATGCTCTGTGCCTTCTGTATACAGAGCCACATGCTCTGTGCCCTCTGTATACAGAGCCACATGCTCTGTGTAACAAAGGATAAAAAAAATGCTAAAAAACATCCTGCATGATGTGATAATGATTGCGGATGTCAGTGGCTATATATATATATATATATATATATATATATACTGTATATATATATATAAAAGTAAATCACAGAAAAATAATATTATTAGTGCACAAAAATAGATGCAAACAATATATACTGTATAAACTAAGACCTCATTCTGATATGATAAAATCTGAGACTCTTAGCTAATATATTTTGATAAAAACACATCTGTGCCCACCTACCCAGTGTCACGGTGGTCTCAGGTCAGGCAGGTCCTACGCTAAACTTAACTATGCCGTTGGGCATCTATATCTAGGAGCGTGGACGCTGCACACATAGGTGTGTTGCTCCTAGTGACCTCTATGTGCATACAGCATCCAATGAGAGGAGGGGCAAACACACCTATATGTACCACGCAATCAAGGCGCTCAATTTGATAGGAAGAGCAAAAGTGCACAAGAATGCTACTCAAGATAAGCTAAGAGAGCATTCACACCTGAAGGTGCCACTCCCTCAGGTACATGTTATAAACTAAACAAAACTCACAGAAACAAAGGATAAAAAAATGATAAAAAACATCCTGCATGATGTGGTAATGATTGCGGATGTCAGTGGCTATATATATATCAAAGTAAATCACAGAAAAATAATATTATTAGTGCACAAAAATAGATGCAAACAATATATACTGTATAAACTAAGACCTCACGCCTTGATTGCATGGTACATATAGGTGTGTTTGCCCCTCCTCTCTTTGGTTGCTGTATGCAAATAGAGGTCACTAGGAGCAACACACCTATGTGTGCAGTGTCCACGCTCCTAGATATAGATGCCCAATGGCATAGTTAGGTTTAGCGTAGGACCTGCCTGACTTGAGACCACCGTGACGCTGGGTAGGTGGGCACAGATGTGTTTTGATCAAAATATATTGGCTAAGAGTCTCAGATTTTATCATATCAGAATGAGGTCTTAGTTAGAGATGAGCGAGTAGTGAAATATTCCAAAGTTCGAAATTCGATTCGAATAGACCGCGAAATTCGACTATTCGACCGATTATCGAATCCCATTAAAGTCTATGGGAAAAAAATGCTCGCCACTTGGAAATCTCAATTCGACCACTTGGAGGTCACCAAGTCCACCCTGAAACCTCAGAAAAGGATGCCAACACTGCTGGAATGCAACTGGGACAGCAGGGGAAGCATGTCTGGGTGCATATAACGCGCCCAAGTCGCACTATTACGCCACTATCACAGCCTCTCAACAATACACTCCAAAGACAATATAACCTCTCTGTAAAGTGAGACCATACAAGGAAACCTTCTTTCCTCTACATTGCCATGGACCGCCAAGCCAAACTAGACAAAAAAGAAGATGAAAATTCTGCATCCCTTAAAATCACGTTGCCTATGACAACCACAGATGGCATAGGCAAGGGGGAAAGCAAATAGACCCCACCCCTAATTGTCATTGTGTGTGTGTGTGAGATGTGGTCAGACATGTCTTCTTTAAAATGTAAAAACAACTCAAACACATGCAGAAGCCTTAAAATGCCCAAATTGTTGGCGCTTGAGATGTCAGTGACCCGACCTGGCCCAGTGTCATGTCTAGCAGGTAAAGCAGTGGGGATGTTGAGGGATGCGTAGGACCGCAAAAGGCAGGAAGAGGCCGTGGGCTGGCCAGAGGCTCATGGAAAATTTTGTGGAGGCCCAAGAGGTGAGACGTCTTAAAAATTGTGTGGAGGCTAAAGAGGTGAGACCTCTTAAAAATTATGTGGAGGCCCAAGAGCTGAGACCTCTTAAAAATTATGTGGAGGCCCAAGAGGTGAGACCTCTTAAAAATTATGTGGAGGCCCAAGAGGTGAGACGTCTTAAAATTGTGTGGAGGCTAAAGAGGTGAGACCTCTTAAAAATATGTGGAGCCCAAGAGGAGAACCTCTTAAAAATTATGTGGAGGCCCAAGAGGTGAGACCTCTAAACATTTTGTGGAGGCCAAGACTGAGACCTCTTAAAATTATGTGGAGCCCAAGAGGTGAACCTAAAAATTATGTGAGGCCCAAGAGGTGAGACGTCTTAAAAATTGTGTGGAGGCTAAGGTGAACTCTTAAAAATTATGTGGAGCCCAAGAGGTGAGCCTCTTAACATTTTGGAAGGCCCAAGAGGTGAGACCTCTTAAAAATTATGTGGAGGCCAAGAGGTAGACCTGTTAAAACTGTGTGGAGCTAAGAGGGAGCCTCTTTAATAAATTGTTTGTAGGCCCCAGGTGAGACTCTTAAAAATTAGTGAGCCCAAGGTGAGCCTCTTAAAAATTATGTGGAGGCAAGAGGTGAGACCTCTTAAAATTGTGTGGAGCTAAGAGGTGAAGACCTGTTAAAAATTTTGTGGAGGCCCAAGAGGTGAGACCTTGTAAAGATTTGTGGAGGCCCAACGAGGTGAGACCTGTTAAAAATTTTGTGGAGGCCAAGAGGTGAGACCTTGATAAAATTATGGAGGCCAAGAGTGAGACCTGTTAAAAATTTGTGGGGCCAAGAAGGTGACCTGTTAAAAATTTTGTGGAGGCCCAAGAGTGAGACCTGATAATTTGTGGAGGCTGCAGAGGTGACCGTCTTAAAACATTTTGTGGAGGCCCAAGAGGTGAGACCTTCTTAAAATTGTGTGGAGCTAAAGAGGTAGACCTCTTAAAAATTGTTTGTAGCCCAGCAGGTGAGCTCTAAAAAATATGTGGAAGGCCCAAGAGGTGAGACCTCTTAAAAATTTTGGGGGAGGAGAGGTGAGACCTCTTAAAGATTTTGTGGAGGCCCAGAGGTGAGACCTCTTAAAAATTTTGTGGAGAGCCCAAGAGAGTGAGACCTGTTAAAAATTTTGTGGAGGCCAAGAGGTGAGACCTTATAAAATTTTGTGGAGGCCCAAGAGGTGAGACCTTTAAAATTATGTGGAGGCCCAAGAGGTGAGACCTGTTAAAAATTTGTGGAGGCCCAAGAGGTGAGACCTCTTAAAATTTTGTGGAGGCCCAAGAGGTGAGACCTTAAAATTTTGTGGAGGCCAAGAGGTGAGACCTTTAAAATTGTGGAGCCAAGAGTGAGACCTTTATGTGGAGGCCAAGAGTGAACAACATTTTTGAGGCCCAAGAGGTGAGACCTCTGAACAAATTTTGTGGAGGCCCAAGAGGTGAGACCTTTAAATTTTGTGGAGGCCCAAGAGGTGAGACCTTGATAAAATTTTGTGGAGGCCCAAGAGGTGAGGACCTAGCTTAAAATTTTGTGGAGGCCCAAGAGGTGAGACCTCTTGATAAAATTTGTGGAGGCCAAGAGGTGAGACCTCTTAAACATTTTGTGGAGGCCAAGAGGTGAGACTCTTAAACTTTTGTGGAGGCCAGAGTGAGACCTTTAAAATTTTGTGGAGGCCAAGAGGTGAGACCTCTTAAAAATTATGTGGAGGCCCAAGAGGTGAGACCTCTTAAAAATTATGTGGAGGCCCAAGAGGTGAGACCCATCTTAAAAATTATGTGGAGGCCCAAGAGGTGAGACCTCTTAAAAATTATGTGGAGGCCCAAGAGGTGAGACCTCTTAAAAATTATGTGGAGGCCCAAGAGGTGAGACCTCTTAAAAATTATGTGGAGGCCCAAGAGGTGAGACCTCTTAAAAATTATGTGGAGGCCCAAGAGGTGAGACCTCTTAAATTTGTGGGCCAAGAGTGAACCTCTTAAAATTTTGTGGAGGCCCAAGAGGTGAGCCATAAATATATAAATTTTTCTTATTTACGGAGCAATTCTACGGCGGTTAAGGAGGAGGAGGAGGAGGTGGAGGAGGAAATGGCACTTCATACAGATGGCACTTCACTTTTGGCTGCTTTCCACTGTTGGAGAAGCAAAGTCCGGGTCAATCCACTTGCTGTTCATTTTGATTAGCGTCAGCCTGTCGGCACTGTCGGTTGACAGGCGGCTGCGCTTATCGGTTATAATGCCCCCGGCTGCGCTGAACACCCTTTCTGATAGCACGCTGGCGGCAGGGCAGGCAAGCACCTCCAAGGCGTACAGGGACAGTTCCAGCCACGTGTCCAACTTGGAGACCCAGTAAGTGTAGGACGCCGAGGGATCGGGGAGGACAGGGGTACGGTCTGCCAGGTACTCCCGCAACATCCGCCGATACTTGTCCCTCCTGCTGATAGCGGGCCCCGCAGTGATGGAAGTTGCACGAGGGGGTGCCATGAACGTGTCCCACACCTTGGAGAGTGTTCCCCTGGTGGCTGTGGGCCTGATTGATGTTGTGGGACTCTGGGAGACCCTCTCCTCTCTGCCGCCAGCGATGGTGGGTGGGAAAATCTCCATCATGTTCTGCACGAGTTCCCTCTGGTATTCCAGCAATCGATTCGTCCTCTCCTCTACCGGAATAAAAGAGGAGACGTTATCTTTATACCGGGGGTCCAGGAGTGCGAAGACCCAGTACAGTTTGTTCTCCACTATCCGGACAACACGTGTGTCCCGGGAAAAGCAGCCCAGCATGAAGTCAGCCATGTGTGCCAGACTCTGAATAGGCATGACGTCACTGCCCCCACCAGAAGGATCACTTGCCATTTCCTCCTCTTCCTCTTCCGCCTCCTCTCCGCCCCATCCGCGCTGAACCAATGGGACGCACACAGCCTGACTGCTACCCTCGCCGCCAGCATCCTCCTCCTCTTCCACAGCCACCTCCACGTCGTCCTCCTCCTCATCCTCCTCCTCCTGCAACTGCCACCGTGAAGCAGACAAAAGTGTGGTCTGACTGTGTAGCTCCGTTGCGTCTCCTCCTACCCCCGTCTCCTCTGCGTGCAATGCGTTCTCCCTTATTGCGATGAGCGATTCTTTAAGGACGCATAGGAGCGGGATGGTTACGCTCACTATAGCGTCCTCGCTGCTGACCTTCTTGGTGGACTCCTCAAAGATACGCAGTACATCGCATATGTCTGCCATCCATGGCCACTCGTGGTTGGCAAACTGAGGGAGCTGAGTTGGAGGCACGCGTGGATTCATAATCTGGTACTCCATCAATGCTCTCTGCTGCTCACACACCCTGGCCAACATGGAATAGGTGGAATTCCAGCGAGTCGGCAGGTCGCACAACAGCCGATGTTCAGGCAAATGGAGGCGTTGCTGGAGTTTTTTTAAGCTAGCAGCAGCTACAGTTGACTTCCGAAAGTGAGCGCACAAGCGCCGCACTTTCACCAGTAGCTCTGCCAGGTTGGGGTAAGTCTTTAGAAATTTTTGGACTACCAGATTAAAAACGTGGGCCAGGCATGGTACGTGATTGAGTTCGGCAAGCTCCAGAGCCGCCACCAGGTTACGGCCGTTATCGCACACGACCATGCCTGGTCCTAGCTGCAGCGGCGACAGCCACATCTCCGTCTGCTGCAATATGGCGTCCCTCACCTCTGGGGCGCTGTGCTTCCTGTCGCCCAAGCTGATGAGCTTAAGCACCGCCTGCTGACGTCTCCCCGCGCCAGTGCTGCAACGCTTCCAGCTAGCGGCTGAGGGCGATGTTAAGGCAGAGGAGGAGGAGGAGGAAGAGGAGGGGGGTGTATCAGAACCCATGCTGGCAATCTTGGGCGGGGGTGGTAGGTAGGCCGTCTCTGTTTGCGACCCCGTCCCCGCTTCCACAACATTCACCCAGTGTGCCGTCAAAGAAATGTATCGTCCCTGGCCGCAAGCGCTTGTCCACGAGTCGGTGGTCAAGTGGACCTTTGCGCTGACTGCGTACCTCAGGGCCCGCCTGATGTTACGCGACACGTGCTGGTGCAGGGCGGGGACGGCACTCCGGGAAAAGTAGTGGCGGCTGGGGACGGAATAGCGAGGTGCGGCAGCCGCCATCAGGTCGCGGAAGGCCTGCGTCTCCACAAGCCTAAACGGCAACATCTCCAGGGCCAGCAGTTTGGAGATGTGGCAGTTTAAGGCTTGGGCTTGGGGGTGACTCGAGGCGTACTTCCGCCTGCGGTCGAACGCCTGCGAGATGGACAGTTGTTGGGACGAGGAGTGTGAAGGTGCAGGCGAAGAGGCGGGGGAAGGGGAGGCTGAAGGAGAAGGCCCCAAAGTAGCCGAGGCAGAGGCAGATGTGGAGGTGTCCTGGCTGGAGGTCTGGACCGCAGTGGCAGCACACAACAAAGGGGAAGAGGCAGTGGCAGCAAGACCGGGCGCAGGTTGTATTGCGTTTGCTCTCTCCCACTCAGCCCAGTGCTTGACTTCCAAGTGACGCCGCATGCCTGAGGTGGTCAGATTGCTCTTCTCAGAGCCCCTACTCAGTTTTGAGTGGCAGAGTGTGCAAACCGCGCTCAGTTTGTCATCCGCACAAACATTAAAAAATCTCCACACCACAGAAGTACGAGGCCTCGATGGGGGAGCTTCGCGCGACTGCCCGCTGCCGGGAACAGCTTCGGCCCTGCTGGCTGTGGCCTCACTTCTCTGTCTGGACTGTCCTCTGCCTATGGACATCCCTCTGCCTGTGGACATCCCTCTGCCTCTGGACATCCCTCTGCCTCTGGACATCCCTCTGCCTCTTGCTGCCTTTTTCGGTGCTGCGCAGACCACCACCTCTCCACTGCTTTCCTCGCTGGACATCACCCCTGGCCAAGTGGGGTCGGTCATTTCGTCATCCACCACCTCCTCTTCCACTTCCTCACTCTGCTCCTCCTGCTGCCCACTGGACATTCCAACAGCCTCCCTTGATGGCAACTGCGTCTCATCATCATCATCGCTCATGATAACAGATGCTGGCTCAGGGTCCACATCAGCAGGAGATGGCGAAAACTCAAGTGTTTGGGCATCACTACAAACAAATTCCTCTGCTAGCTCCTGGGATTCTTCCGGCACATCTGAAAAAGGACCCGAAAAGAGCTCCTGGGAGGGGTCAATGGTGGGATGACTCTGTTGGCCAGGTGTGGAGGAAGGAGGGTCAGAGTGAGACTGTGTGGATGACTGGCTGGTGGACAACTGTGTGGAAGCGCTATCGGCTATCCATTGCACCACCTGTTCAACCTGCTCAGGCCTCAACAGCGGTGTAACCCGCCCCCTGCTTAACTGTCCCATAAAGGCAGGGATTCTGGATGAGCGGGATCCTGGCTGACCCTCACCAGCACGCATTGTATCCCCACTGGCTTCAACAAGGCCCCCAACAGCATTTCCGCGCCCCCGTCCTCGTCCACGTCCTATTCCGCTAGCCCCCTCCGCATTTTATTTTTTTTTGGTTACAATATTTTGCCTTCACAGCCGTGAAATTATTTTGCAAGAGAACGCACAGTACAGTTGCCAATTATAAGGCCTATATATTTTATAGTTCAAGGTACACAGCCGTGTACTAACTGTTCAGACGGTGGGTATTAACACCAGGTATTTAAATTAGTTTGCAAGAGAACGCACAGTACAGTTGCCAATTATAAGGCCTATATATTTTATAGTTCAAGGTACACAGCCGTGTACTAACTGTTCAGACGGTGGGTATTAACACCAGGTATTTAAATTAGTTTGCAAGAGAACGCACAGTACAGTTGCCAATTATAAGGCCTATATATTTTATAGTTCAAGGTACACAGCCGTGTACTAACTGTTCAGACGGTGTGTATTAACACCAGGTATTTAAATTAGTTTGCAAGAGAACGCACAGTACAGTTGCCAATTATAAGGCCTATATATTTTATAGTTCAAGGTACACAGCAGTAGTGCCAAATATAGTTTGGTATGTAGCAGAGCAACCTAATACACCACTAATGCCTCTCTCTGTCCCTACTCCAGCAGCTATCCCTGAATACAGCAGCCGTTCTCTGTAAAGTCTATATTGTAGTAAAGCTATCACTGTACTGCACTATAGTAGCCCTGATAAGGGCTTTTAATCACGCTCCTGCCTGTCCAACAGCTAAAACCTGTCTCTCCCTTCTCCAGCCTCTGTCCCTGACTAAGTTCACGCAGCATATGCGTACGAGCAGGAAGAGCTGAGTTTTTAATATTCGAGGTCACATGGTTTTTCCAGCCAATCCATGTAGACGCCGTTTTCGCGCTGCCAGCGTGCTCAGCGTGCCTGTCATACCCCCCCTGCATGGTGATTGGTGGAAAAAGAGCGCCAGGGAAGGTGGGAGGGGAAACGAATT
>ONZH01016165.1:0-291525 GCA_900303285.1 Rhinella marina | reverse complement strand
TCCAGGGTGGACTTGGTGACCTCCAAGTGGTCGAATTGAGATTTCCAAGTGGCGAGCATTTTTTCCCCATAGACTTTAATGGGATTCGATATTTGGTCGAATAGTCGAATTTCGCGGTCTATTCGAATCGAATTTCGAACTTTCGAATATTTCACTACTCGCTCATCTCTAGTTATCACCTTTGCTTTATGGCAAGGTGCTCCATCATGCTGGAAAAGGCATTGTTGATCGCCAAACTGCTCTTGGACGGTTGGGAGAAGTTGCTCTTGGAGGACATTCTGGTACCATTCTTTATTCATGGCTGTGTTTTTAGGCAAGACTGTGAGAGAGCCGATTCCCTTGGCTGAGAAGCAACCCCAGACATGAATGGTTTCAGGATGCTTTACAGTTGGTATGAGACAAGACTGGTGGTAGCGCTCACCTCGTCTTCTCCGAATAAGCTGTTTTCCAGATGTCCCAAACAATCGAAAAGGGGATTCATCAGAGAAAATGACTTTACCCCAGTCCTCAGCTGTCCACTCCCTGTACCTTTTGCAGAATATCAGTCTGTCTCTGATGTTTTTTCTCCCTCCTTGAGACCAGGCCTTGCTCCAAGAGTCTCCGCCTCACAGTGCGTGCAGATGCACTCACACCTGCCTGCTGCCATTCCTGAGCAAGCTCTGCACTGCTGGTAGCCCGATCCCGCAGCTGAAACACTTTTAAGAGACGGTCCTGGCGCTTGCTGGTCTTTCTTGGGCGCCCTGGAGCCTTTTTGGCAACAATGGAACCTCTCTCCTTGAAGTTCTTGATGATGCGATAGATTGTTGACTGAGGTGCAATCTTTCTAGCTGCGATACTCTTCCCTGTTAGGCCATTTTTGTGCAGTGCAATGATGACTGCACGTGTTTCTTTAGAGATAACCATGGTTAACAGAAGAGAAACAATGATGCCAAGCACCAGCCTCCTTTTAAAGTGTCCAGTGGTGTCATTCTTACTTAATCATGACAGATTGATCTCCAGCCCTGTCCTCATCAACACCCACACCTGTGTTAATGGAGCAATCACTGAAACGATGTTAGCTGGATCTTTTAAGGCAGGGCTGCAATGATGTTGAAATGTGTTTTGGGGGATAAAGTTCATTTTCTAGGCAAATATTGACTTTGCAAGTAATTGCTGTTAAGCTGATCACTCTTTATAACATTCTGGTGTATATGCAAATTGCCATTATAAAAACTGAAGCAGTAGACTTTGTAAAAATTAATATTTGTATCATTCTCAAAACTTTTGGCCATGACTGTATAGTCACCTGTCTGCTGATGCTGTTTTCCCACGACATCAACTCTTTTAGTCATTTCTAACTACAATTGAAAACAATTACTTTATTTTACTCTAAAAAGAATCTGAGTAAATTAATGGTACTTGTTCTGGGCAGCCATGATAGAGCAGTGACACAGAACTGCTGTTTTCAGGGTCTTCATGTTTTCCTATGTGATACAGCTTGAGCCTTTCTGACTTATCTCTCCCTCCTGTCAGCTCTTACATGCAGGAATCAAGGAGACCAGTGTGAAGCTACATCTCATAGAACTACACTGGAGAGTAAGCACACACAGATAGTATAGGCAGGTGAGTCTGGAGATGTATATAACTGCAGATAATCACTGCATTCCTGGTCCTTTACATAGTGGAGACATTAAATCTTAAACTGAATACAGGGATATAGAGAGGAGGAGGGAGAGAGGAAAGGGGCCTAAGGGCTGCCAGGAAGGATTTGATTGGTAATGAAGGCATCCTGTACAGTAGTTCACAGGCAGTCAGCCACACAGGAGAGACTGAGTTGCTTTTTACACATTACAGCAAGCTCTTGGCTGCTGGTCAGACTTCAGCTCACACAACCAGATTTCCATAATTAAAAGGTTCAACATCTATGAATACAAGGCGCCACTCCTGGTCCCTGCACCGCCGCCTCTGCTTCTCCCTGAACATGGATGAAAACATCCGGTGTTGGGGGAGAGGAGCAGCCAATGGCAGGCGGCGACGAGCCTCCCTAATGTCACCCCCAATGCTAGGGAGGCTTGTCCCAGTCCCCACCTTCCATTGGCTGCTTCCCCCCCCGACACTGTATGTTTTAATCTGTGTGCAGGCAGAAGCAGCGGTGCGGGGACCAGGAGGGGAGAGGGTAAGTATATTACCTGTGAGGGGCCCGGCACATGGGGGTGGGGGGTTGAGAATTTGGATAACCCCTTTAATGTTAATTGCCTTCCTCTGGGTCAATCAGGATAAACTAGGTTTTCTTTATATCAGCTTTACTTCAGGACATCCTCTCCTCCCCTGGACTTACCTGTTTTATGTGTCTTTTTTCAACCATAAAATGGTGTGTAACTATTAAGAAAGCACATATTAAGGTATGACCCTTGTTTACATGATGGTCAACTCTGAAACACCATGGACACTGTGTACTACTGAATGGTGCCTTTGTGTAGCACCATATTAGGATTTTATTCTTCTCTTGAAGCTATATACACCTTTACAATACAGAAACTGAAAACATTTTTGCTCTCTTGGATTCCATTCAGGCAAAAAATATGTATGCATAAATTAGAATGGGCCCATAGGTATCGATGGTTGCCATTTTATGGTTCTTGGAAGCTTAGAACTTTTACAAAGCTGTAATACAAGTATATGTATGACCATAAGTTATTTGACTTAGGGCTCATGCAAACTTGTTAATATAGGGTGCATCTCCCTGATCTGTGGCACTGGTTGATGTTTAATGGGTGTCTTGACTTCAGAGTGCTGTTTTGTCTGAGTGCCTAGTGAGAATTCCAGCTTTAAGAACGAACTGTAACTCATACTGTAGTTATGAGTCTAAGAGTAGCCTTTTGCTCTACAGCCAGGATCAGAGGAAGCTCCAATCCTGTTTACCGTTTCATTGCCTCAGTCAGTGATCTGATGGAATGCTGGGTAAACCCTTTCCAGTCAGCATTGGGGACCTAAAACAGACAGGGCTGTCTGTTCAGTATCCTTCTGTATCCCTAACCACATTCTGTGCCATAAAGACACAAAGCATAATGTATTAGCATAACAGGAGTATGCCACATACAGAAGTATAAAATAATGTAGTAAAACAGTAATTCCTTAATGGGAATGTAAAAAAGTAATAAAATGCGATAAAAAGATTAAATAAAAAAAGCATGCAGAAGGAATAATAAAAAAAGGCAATTATTATACATAAAATACATTTTATTGTGCATAGATAACATGAAAACAAAAAAACCTATACTTATTAGGTATTCACACAACATTAATAAGCTGGAAAACTCATTTAACAGGTTATTCATTGGGAAGCATGCACGGTATAAACAATAATATAAAAAGCATTGTCAAAAATCACTTTTTCTATGTTTGCGATGCAAAAAAGTATGTAAATTACAAAGTATATAATTGGTATATAATCTGAAACAGCACCACCAACTTCGCCCACATGAAACAAAGCCTTAGGGCTGTTTAACATCACCGTCATGGATTCCGTTCTGGCTTTCCGTTATAACATCGTTATAACGGAAAAAACGGAATCCATAGGACGGAAATCAAAACGGACACCTTTAGAGGCATTCCGTTTTGATACGTCATAATAGAAGTTTATAGGCAAGCATAACGGATCCGTCTGGTTTCCGTTATGCTGGACGGAAAACAAAGTCCTGTCGACAGAACTTTGTTTTCCGTCCAGCATAATGGAAAACAGATGGATCCGTTATGCATGCCTATATACTTCTATTATGATGGATCAAAACGGAATGCCTATAAAGGTGTCCGTTTTGATTTCCGTCCTATGGATTCCGTTTTTTTCCGTTATAACGATGTTATAACGGAAAGCCAGAACAGAATCCATGACGGTGATGTGAACGAGCCCTTATATAGCCATGTCAGAAAAAAAATAATAATAAAAAGTTATGACTGCCTAAAGGCTATGGACACATTGAGGGAATTTTTTATCATTGGATTCTAGTCATTTTGGGCTCAAAAAATATATTTTCTCCAGCTACTCCTTTTTTCGTCAGTTTTTGCTGTATATAGCTTTCAATTTCAGTGCATTTGGAGACTATTGCATGTCAGATTGCTGCAAAACTTGGCATACAGTTATGTCTCATGCAGATATGTAAAGGCTGATGCAGATATGAAAAGGCTCTCAGAGACTACCTTTGGGTAGTGCACCTCTTGGTGAGGGATCAATGACTGCTAGACATGCCTCTATGACACACTCAAAGACATTTAGCACAGTTTACAAACTTGGAGAGGAAGCACATCATGAGACTGAGAAAAGCAGGATGTTTGTTTTGATGAATTGCCCACCATCAAGGCCATTCAGCTGTTAGGAGTTGTTGGGAGCAGTGGTTACACATGGGCACTCATACATGAAGAACAACATGGCCCAGACAGAAAGTCCACAAGAATATTTGTCTGCCCTTCTTTTCATCTTCACCCCCTTGTTAGGAATATTCCTAGTTTCATTACAAATAGGAAACATGTTTTGTGTATTCTTAAAAACTTACAATGGGAAAATCAGTTTCTTTTTGCTACTTGTTATGTTATGTTTTGTTTTATTCTTCAATTCCACATGTTCTTGGTTTGTCTGAATTGTCATCTGAATAGCTCTAGTACCTATGATCCTGATGTAATAGAATTCCTTGTAGTAGCTATGGATTTTTTATTCCATCATCATTTTTTTATTTTAGTGGAGAATATTTTTTTTCAAACCAAAGCGGCATCCACTGGTACTTATATGTGTGGGTGGGAAGCAAAATATATTTGGAATTTGGACAATCCATTTTTGCCAAGAATTACGTTCTATGAATTCACAGAATTTGTAAATTGTATCAAAAACAATTTAATGAATTTAATGATGATTCACATTTCTAGCTCTGTTAGCTTGGATTTAAAGTTATCAGTTGACCATTTCAACTTTAAAAGTGCCCTCTATAGAAAAGGAAATACAAGCAAATCTATTTTGCATACCTCTTTGTGTCTTCTAAGGCATGTCCTCAATAATATTCCATATGGTTAATACAAGTTCATCATGGCTGATCAGATGATGCAACTTTTCTACATGATTCTTCTTTACGTTTTGATAGACTTCGTGAGTTCTCGATATTATCCAGAATGGGCTTTGAGTAAGACCTGGTCAGGAGTTAATAAAAATCTTGATCGAAATACCCTATTACAGAAAAAGACAGAAACCACTCAAACTACTGACTCCACTACTGACTCACTTCTTATAGTGATCAATTTAATTATCTTGAAGGTATTGTTCCCAAATACTTACAAGTGCATCTTGATAAATTGGAATATCATCAAAAAGTTGTTTTTTTCAGTAATTCATTTGAATAAGTGAAACACATATATTATATAGAGTCATTAAAAACAGAGCGAACTTTTTCAAGTGTTTATTTCTGTTAATGTTGATGATTATGGCTTATAGCCAAGGAAAACCCAAACGTCATTATCTCAGAAAATTAGAATATCATATTAGACCAACTGTAATTTTTTTTTAAACACAGAAATGTTGGCCAAATGAAAAGTGTGTACAGTAAATGCACTCAATACTTGGTTGGGGCTCCTTTTGGATGAATGACTGCATCAATGTGGCGTGGCATGGAGGCGATCAGCCTGTGACACTGCAGAGGTGTTATGGAAGCCCAGGTTGCTTTGATAGCAGCAGCAGCCTTCAGCTCATCTGCATTGTTGGGTCTGGTGCCTCTCATCTTCCTCTTGACAATACCCCATATATTCTCTATGGGGTTAAGGTCAGGCGAGTTTGCTGGCCAATCAAGCACAGTGATACTGTGGTTATTAAACCAGGTATTGGCACTTTTGGCAGTGTGGACAGTTGCCAAGTCCTGCTGGAAAATAAAAATTCCGTCTCCAAAAAGCTTGTCGGCAGAGGGAAGCATGAAGTGCTCTAAAATTTCCTGGTAGACAGCTGCACTGACTTTGGTCTTGATAAAACACAGTGGACCTACACCAGCAGATGACATGGCTCCCCAAACCATCACTAATTGTGGAAACTTCACGCTAGACCTCAAGCAGCTTGGATTGAGTGCCTCTCCACTCTTCCTCCAGACGATTTGACCTTGATTTCCAAATGAAATGCAAAATTTACTTTCATCTGAGAACAACACCTTTGACCACTGAGCAACAGTCCAGTTCTTTTTCTCCTTGGCCCAGGTAAGATGCTTCTGGTGTTGTCTATTGGTCATGAGTGTCTTGACACATGGATTTTGTAGACAATTGTAGACAACAATTGTAGCTCATGTGCTGGATACATCTGTGTGTGGTGGCTCTTGAAGCACTGACTCCAGCAGTAGTCCACTCTTAACAATCCTATCAAGGCTGCGGTTCTCCCTGTTGCTTGTGCACCTTTTTCTACCACCCTTTTTCCTTCCACTCAACTTTCCATTAATATGCTTTGATACAGCATCTTTTTTGCAATGACCTTTTGTGGCTTACTCTCCTTGTGGAGTGTGTCAATGACAGCCTTCTGGACATCTGTGAAGTCAGCAGTCTTCCCCATGATTGTGTCGCCTACTGAACCAGACTAAGGGACCTTTTTAAAGGCTTAGGGGGTCTTTGCAGGTGTTTTAGGTTAATTATTCTAATTTTCTGAGATAATGAATTTTGGGTTTTTCTTGGCTATAAGCCATAATCATCAACATTAACAGAAATAAACACTTGAAAAAGGTCACTCTGTTTGTAATGACTCTATATAATATATGTGTTTCCATTTTTGAACTGAATTACTGAAAAAAACAAAACTTTTTTATTACATTGATAGATTAAGCAGACAATTCTCAGGAAGGAAGCATCCCGTTGCAGCCGACTATGCACCGGGATGCATTTGTATATTAATTGTAATACTGCTCATATTTTTTATCTGGCCATCATGCCTGTCATAAACAATATGTTGGACACACTTCTAACGTCCTGAAAAAGTATATTCTGCCATATTTCTGAGATAATATTTCTGCTTTATTTAAACATTTCAGAGATGTACATCAGGGTCCCCCATGGTCTTGGAGTGTGAGCTGACCTGGCCCCTTTTTTCTGACTGGAATCTTGTACCAAATTATTGAACGCCTGCATATCAATCACTTTTTGATAAGCAAAGGAGCTGTGAAGTAAGACAACAGCCGGCAATTACACAATACCAAATCGCAGCGTATTTTACCTTGTATAAAAAGCTTGCCCCGTCTGCTTCATTTCTCTAACCAGAGCACACACATTTTGTTATGTGCCCTGCATGGCATAGAATACATCTGTCTGCATGCAGTTTTTAAGATGAAAATCAAAGAAAATGTAGAAAAAGAAGCTGCTTGACTTTGCCAATAATCTGAAGCTATGCACCTGGGTCTGTCAATGAAAGTAGTAGGCATAGTAAAGTCTCTATTCTATGGTGCCGTAGTGACAAGGAACATAGGATGTGACAGCTAGAAAAAAAATGTGGGCATGTAGATTAGTGTTCTCACAGAAACCCATTAACAAAGTGACTCAAATTATAGGTCTTCTACCAAAATTGTGTTATGATATCATATTAAATGTATGTGATGGTTTTATAATTAGTTCTAAGCTGCTGCTTGAATAGAAATGAATTACGGATGACCTATGCTGTACTGTGAGCTTGCCAGTCGGAAGTATTTCAGATCCTTTCAAGCCATTACATGAAATACCCAGACTTCTGAACAACTTTAGATGACTTGACCTGTAATGTTTAAACAATCATGATGGCAACAAATTAATTATAGTGAATAATGGGCTTATATGTTTTGTATTGTATTTTGTATGATTTGTATTAAAGAGATTTTCTGAGATTTTTGATGTTGATTGGCAGGAGTCTGACACCCAGCACCCTTGCTGATCAGCTGTTTCAGGAGACCGTGGAGCTTTGGTGTAAACGGTGGCCTCTTCACAGCTTACCAAGCTTCGTACATTGTTTAGCGGCTGTGCATGGTATTGCAGCTAAGTCCCATTCACTTGAATAGCACTGACCTGTGCCTAGGCAATATGACCAATTAACATGACATCAAATGGCCTAGGAAGAGCGTCAGTGCTTCTGTAAGCTGATCGTTGGGGGTGCTGGGACTCGGATACCTACCAATCTGATAATGACAACCCTTTTGAAGGGGTTCTCCGATTTTGATACTGATGACCTTTCCTCAGGATGGGTGATCAGTATCTGATTGGTGGGCCAAAGCCTTCTCTGTTCTTACCCAGTTCAGTGGCTATACAATGTACGGTGCTGTGCTTGGTGAGCTGTGAGAAGGTAGCACTCTCTCAAACAGCCGATTGTCTGGGGTGTCGGACCCTAACCGATCAGAAACTGATGACCTGTCCTGAGGATAGGTTATCTGTATCAAAATCTCTGAAAACCCCTTTAAAGAAAGATTAAACGTACCAGCTCATCTGAAACTTTTTCATTTTGGGCTTTTTTGAGTCTTAGAAGGACAAGTATGTATGGGGTCAAAGAGAACTGTATTGTTCGGTGTAAATTTTGTAAACTAATGCAAGTCCTTGCTCCAGTCAAGAGAGAATATTTCCTAGTCACCATGGAAACTAGGTAACTGCAGTTTGTCCAGCTCTCATTAAAACTATAAAACAAGTGCTATGTTTTTAACATCATGTTTTTGAAGAGTGCACAATTGGGGATGGGCCTGAATACAAAATCAGATGCATTTTATCATTTACCTGCACGGCATTCATAGAGTTTAGTTTATATTTCTTTTGTTGCATATTTCCAAAGCCATTGGGTTTTATTAGTGTCACTATTCATAAGCAATTGTAAACTTTTAGAGAGTGTTGTCCACCCTGCTGGAAATATCTCTTGTATACTTGCATTTGGTTCACTGTTTCTTCTTATCTGTGGACTAATGCCATGTGAACACATGAGCACCTGTAGCTACTGTCCTCAAGACTTTTAATCCGAAAAATTGTTTGTGGGGTAAAACTGGGGAAAAAAATGCAATTCCGCTATGGTTTTTGGGTTTTGTTTATACGATATTCACCTTTTTCTAAACATGACATGACTACCTTATTCTGCGGGTCTGTACGGTTATAGTGGAACCAAATTTATATAATTTGTATTGTGTTTTACTACTTTTAAAAAAATAAAATTCTTTGAAAAAATATGTTATTCTTTCCATTGCCATATTCTGACAACCATAACTTTTTTTTAACATTTCCGTCTACAGGGCTGTGTGGGGCGATCTGTAATTTTTATTTGTACTATTTTGTGTTACAAATCACATTTTAAGTCAATTTATATGGTAAGGTGACCAAAAAAAACAAACAAACAAATAAGTCAGTTTTATGTTTTTTCTTTCTGTTACAGTATTCAATGTGCATGATAAATATATTTTAATAGTTTGGATATTTTTGGACGCGGCAATACCAATGATATTTATATGTAAAATTTGGAAAGGAGCGTGATTTTTAATATTTACTGTAATTTTTAGTCCCCTTAGGACAGGGGCGGATTGGCCATAGACCTTACAGGGAAATTTCCTGGGGGGCTGAAGCCCAGGGGGCCACCTGGCCCTCCTCATGGCCGGCCAATGGAAGTTTTTGGAGATGTATTTTGTTCCTGCTGGCAGTATTTTGTGATGGACTGCGGTATTTGGCTCTGTTGGGGTGGTATAATGTGCTACAATATGGTGTTGCTGGCTTTGCCTTCCACCAATTTGGACCCGACTACAAAATGGGGACACTTTTAGTATTTTTCCAGGGCCACTTTAAGTTCCCAGTCCGCCCCTGCCTTAGGTAACTTGAGCATGATGATTGCGTATACTTTTGCAGTCTATGGGATTGTTAATGGCTGTCTGTCAAGCCCTGCCACAGACATGGCTTAACAGGCAGCTTACTATGGCAGGCTTGGGAGCCTTCATAAGGTCCCAGGCTGTCATCGCAAGAAATTGGAGCCCTGCAGTTTCCCAGTCATTGCAAATGGGTGTCAGCTGTATTACACAGTTGTTATCTGCCGTGTATGGAGCTTGCCGTGCTTATGAGCCTGTTCTATGCATTTACAGTGCACCAACTACATACTTATATGCCATGGTGGACATAAAGGTTAAACAAGTATAGTTAATACTTTATTTACCATTAATGTAGTTCGGTTGCACCTGTTTGCTAATCATAAAAATTAAAATGCGTGAATTACACAATAAGGACACCTTGAGACAATATTTGCAGTGTAGGTTTGACTTATGCGCCAGGAGCTTTCCATAGGCCAGTGGTGGCAAACCTATGGCACGGGTGGCATTCACGACCTGGAAAAAGTCTATGGTGTACCAATATGTCTTAGACATTCTCTGCCATTTATCAGCACAGGGCGCACTATGAACAGCTCAGGCACCACATTGAAGGCTATTATAGCTAAATGATAAAGTACATGGAAGATATAACATATTGGACTGTAATATTCAGGTTAAATTGCAATGTTGGCACTTCAAGATAAGTAAGTGGGTTTGGGCACTTGGTCTCTAAAAGGTTTGCCATCAGTGCCATAGGCTATCATAAGCCTCCATTCACTTCATAGATGCCAAAACAGTGTCCATTTTGCCTCCAGCAGGCCTAGTATACTTTTTTCCTGTATGGAATGGAGCAGCAGACTGAGAGGGAAATCCTCTGTAGCTTTATGTAGCAAGAGAGTTCAGAAATAAACATTTGTACATCTAGCAGTTTATTGAGATGAAGGCAAAAAAATACCCTTGTTGTTTATGAACAGCATTTAGGTGGTCAGAGCCCCAGCCCCGGTATATGACCAGCAGAAATAAGTGAACCCCTTCAGTGCCCTAGATCCACACGGATGGTAACACATTTACTGGCTTAGACCAGTAGGCATACTCCTTCACTTCCATAGACCACCTGTGATACAGAGGCTGGTGGCCATCAAGACAAGAAGTTTAAAGGGGGGGGGGGGGTGCACATCTACCCCAAGGCTCATGAGCCTGTGAATAGGTGATAAATGTTGTTTCATCGGCCATGCACTTTAAATCTGGAAGAAGCCATGAGATGTTTGTTCACACACCCCTTCAATGACTGCTTGGAGGAAGCGTGGGTCAGGCGGGTTAGTTTTTCACCCATCCTATTATTTGCTCTAAAATCAGGACAGCTTGAGCTGTCTTGTAGCAATGCTCCCCTTCTTCCTTCTTTCATCATTAAATTAACATCTTTACTTGGCTGACCCCTTATCTTTAACTCATAAATGTGAAACATAGATAAGCGTAGTCTACTTTTTATTGAGGTAGGAAAAAAGATCAACAGCTGCCAGATGCTTATAGGGCTGCTTATCTTGTGGGGGGGGGGGGGGGCATAGGGTCAGGCATGTTAAAATCCAAACTTGCAGCAAGTTGTAAATTTGTAAAGAAACCATACTCTGTAATCCCCTATGTGGTCTTGGAACTGTTGGAAATATCTTGGCAGATCACTTTTTCCCATTTTTTAATAATTTGGAATCATAGTCTGTATCATATGTCAACTGTCTACTGGACTGTATTTTCTTACTACGTTAATCTATTTCAATGTGAAAAACCGTTCACTGTTTATCTGTATATAACGTATTAGCTGCTGGAAAAAGAGCACATAAACCTTAAATAACCGGTAAATCTTTGAAGCTGCATTTTGTTTTGGAGCTTGGGAGATGACAATTCAGAAAAACTAGGGCAAACTGACTAAAATGCTGCTACATAAGTAATCCTCTTCTATTTTTCTACTGTATTATGTGGAGTTGGCCGCACACAAAAGGCTGATTGAAGGATAAATAGACAACATTAGTGGTTCCATTTATGAAAGAATTTCAAAGTACTCAGCCACGTTCAAGTATGGCTTTTCAAGTATGGCTTAAAGAACAAACATTCAAAAAGATCTTTATACGCCTGCCTCTACATAACTTAGGTGTACCCACTGCCACTTCTAAATGTAAGACAGCTTCCTTGCTGTCTTACATTTATACCATTTTCTATGCCTAAGCCAGGCGTATAAAATGGTAAATGAGATGGACCTGCTGGTCCATCCCCTTTCCTGCCCAGTCCACGCCCACTTTTTTAGACGTGAGTGGGGAGAAGTCGCAGATTGCGGAGCAAAGGATCTTTGCGCCTCAATCTGCGCCAGAAATACGCCTAATTTAGATGTATTTCTTTTTGTTAAATGACCCCCGTGGTTTTAGGATTTGAAGTCTTGGGAGTAGCAATGTAGCCAGTTTCTGCTAGCTCTTACATTTAACTACAGTAACTGGTTCTTGGCACATTTTTCCAGCTGTGGTTTGGGACAACATGACTGTCCAGGAATTGTCTAGCACTTTGACACATCAAGCAAGAAATGGCCACAGTGTTGAATTCCAGAAATATAGAGGTTCAGCAACTTGGTAAATGATTTCTGATTTCCCCTCCAAATCTAAATTCTAGATACCCTCCTTATTGTAGAGACATTAATCATCTTCATGAAAATATTTTTCATGTAATCAGCAGGATCATTATTAAGAAGCCTAAGTGTATCGTCTGAGTGCACTGCCTGCTGGAAGAGAATCTGTATAATGCCTTTGGGCTTGTGTGACTGAATAGTTGAATTCTGTATTACATGGCCAGTATCTGTCCTTAAAGGGGTTTTCCAGAAGTAAAATATTGATGACCTATCCTGTGGATAGGTCATCAATATCTGATTGGTGGGGGTCTGACATCTGCACCATCACTGATGAGCTGTTTGAAGAGGCTGTGGCGCTCTGGTGAGCGCTTTAGCCTTGTCACAGGTTACCAAACACCATGCCATACATTGTATAGGACATCGGTTTTCTACTCCTGGAAAACACTGGTAGTTTTGGTGTCCCAAAAATGCTTTACCCTTATTTCTTTACTTGCCACATTGAGGATCATGATTTGAGTATGTTAACAAGTCAATAAAATAATTGTGCTATGGCTTCATGTATTTTATTAATCCCTGACTAAATTGACCTTGCGGACTTATAAATCTTGTCATGTGTGGGCAGCTTCATTTAGATAACAGGCAGCTTCTCTGCAGACATGACAACTAAGAGTCATTTTCTTGCTCAGTGGTTCCCAGGAGACAACTGATTACTGACGTGAAATGTGTTTTAAGGCAAGAAACAGGTGCGGGTATCAAGTGTGAATAGACAGGCTGAAAAAATTCAACTGACATATTGATTATATTGAATTCTACAGGACAAGCCATTTCATATTTATTATACTCATTGTAAAATTGACTGAGAGAATTTGGAAATAAAAAAAACCCTAGGCAATAAATGTTGGCAGGATTGTAGCTAGCAGATTTTGGTTTTACAATGACCAGTGATTGATATACTATAAGAGTACGGCGACAAGGTCAGGTCTCCTGATGTAGTTTTGGAATCCAAAACCAGGAGCCAATTCAAAAAAGAAGAACTTGTATGTGTCCTTTATACTTTCTCTCCTTTTATGATCCATTCCTGATTTTGGCTTCCAAAACTGCATGCACAAACCTGACCATGTGGTCATACCTTTACTCTTGAGGCAAATTTTAGTGTGCATTTGACTTCTCATGTTTTACAGCTAATGACTGCATCTTAGGCTGGCTATACAAATGACATCTCCCATACACATGCATACCCAGTTCAATTGAGCATGCACTTGTTCTCTGTGAGGTGAGGAGAGTAAGCCATTGGTAGAGGTGTCTGGCAGCAGCTTACTCCCCACTCCCCATATAGAACATTGCCTCAAAAACAAAAAGATTGGGCATGTTGAAATCCAACTACTGATCCTTCTTTCCCCCAACATCTGTCATTTGGGGGGGTTTTGGTTATGAAGTCCCCATACACATTAGATGGTCTTCCAGTCCTGCCAAACTCAGCAGGTTTGGCCAACATTAATCTAATGTGCATGGCCAGCCTAACTCACCAAGTGAGGTGAGTTTGACTTCGGCTGTACCACTGTCTTAGGGTAGACAGGCTGACCTGTGCACTCTCAATAGCAGTATCCAAAGTATGAGTCTGAATCTAGAACTTGGAAGCCACAGGAATATCGAATTCCTGAATTATTTCTTGCACCCTTTCAACAAGCTCTAGACTATTTTATAACAGTCACCAGACTGCATCCCAAAGGCAAAGTAAAATATAGATTGATATACACAGCATCCTGTAGTTTGTCAATGCAATTCAAGGGCAACTGCATGGAATTTGATTTCCCAGTTGGCTGCCCTTTTCTAGTCTGGGATTATTCCAGCTTGCAGCAGAAGTAATTCTGCCAGAAACATTTATTAAAAGGCAACGGATAATGCAGTTCCCTAATATAAGTCTGTGACTTGCCAAAACAGAGGTGCTCTATGACTCCACCAGAAGATCTCCATAAACAGCAGGCACATTAATCTGGGGTTCTCCTTCCATCTCATATTAGAGAGAATACTTGCCCCAAACTATTCATTTGCCTCTACCTATCAATTCAAATCTTGAACTCATTTTGCTCATACAGTACTGTGTGAAAATCTTTGCCCCACCCCCATGGATGCTCTAAATTATAAAATTGAATTGTTTAATATCTTTAATCAAAAATTGGCATTAAGACTTTTTAACACAAGTTTTGAATTAATACTGTATTTAGTTAAATAACGATGTTATCCAATCACCTATATGAAAATATATTTGTCCCCTAAACCAAAGAGCTGGCTGTACCTTTAGCACCAGTAACTACAATTAAAGCCTTCTCATTTTGTAATCTGCATGTACAGTTAGGTCCAGAAATATTTGGACAGTGACCAAAGTTTGGCATTTCAGCTGTTTACCAAAGGATATTAAAGATAGTTATATAATCAATATGGGCTTAACGTGCAGACTCTCAGCTTTGATTTGAGGGTATTCACATCCTAATTGGAGGAAGAGTTTAGAAATTTTAGCTCTTTAATATGTAGCTCCCTCTTTTTCAAGGGACCGAAGATAATTGGACAATTATCTCAAACACTATTTAATAGGCTACATGGGCTATTCCTTCATTAATTCATCATCAATTAAGCAGGTAAAAGGTCTGGAGTTGATTCCAGGTGTGGAATTTGCATTTGGAAGCTGTTGCTGTGAAACCACAACATGCAGTCAAAGGAGCTCTCAGTGGAAGTGTAACGGACAATCATTAGGCTGAAAAAAGCAGAAATTCATCAGAGAGATATATAGAAGAAATGTTAGGAGTGGCCAAATCATCAGAAAAAAAAGCCCACTGGTGAGCTTGGGAACTCAAAAAGGCCTGGATGGCCACAGAAGACAACAGTGGTGGGTGATCGCAGAATCCTTTACATGGTGAAGAAAAACCCCTTCACAACATCCAAGTAAAGAACACTCTCCAGGAAGTAGGTGTATCAGTATCTAAGTCTACCATAAAGAGAAGACTTTATAAGAGCAAATGCAGAGGGTTTTCCACAAGGTGCAAACCATTAATTGGCCTCAAAAATAGGCCAAATTAGATGTTGCCAAAATGCATCTAAGGAAGCCAGCCCAGTTCTGGAACAGCATTCTTTGCATAGATGAAATTAAGATGAACCTGTAACAGAATGATGGGAAGAAGAAAATATGGAGAATGCTTGGAACGGCTTATGATCAAAAGCACACCACATTCTCTGTAAACCATGGTGGAGGCAGTGTGAGGGTATGCATGGCTTCCAATGACACTGGGTCACTAGTGTTTATTGATGATGCGACTGAAGACAGAAGCAGCGGGATGAATTCTGAAGTGTACAGGGATATACTTTCTGCTCAGATTCAACTGAATGCAGCAAGATTGATTTGATGGCGATTTACAGTACAGCTGGACAGTGAACTAAAACATACTGCTAAAGCATACCAGGATTTTTTAAAGCAAAGAAGTGGAGTATTTAGCAATGGCCAAGACAATCACCAGATCTAAACCTTATCAGAGAAAAATAAGGCAGAACAACTGAAGCTAGCTGCAGTAAAGGCCTGGCAAAGCATCACAAAGAAGCAAACCCAGCATTTGGTGATGTTCATGGGTTCCAGACTTCAGGCAGTCATTGTCTGCAAAGGATTCTCTACAAAATAAAATTAACATTTTATTTATGATTATGGTAATTTGCCCAATTACTTTTGAGCCCCTAAAATGAAGAGGGTTTGTAGAAAAATGGTTACAATTCCTAAACGTTTCACAGGATATTTTTCTTCAACCCTTGAATTAAACCTGAAACTCTACATTCAATTGCATCTCAGTTGTTTAATTTCAAATCCAATGTGATAGCACGCAGAGCCCAAATCAAGATTATGTCACTGTCCAAATATTTCTGGACCTAACTGTATGTAAGTGACCATAAGCTGTATATACCCTGTATAAAACAACTACAAGAAAATAAAAGTGACATAAAAATAATTAAACAAAACATAAAGCATTGTATCACCGAAAAAGACACAAAAATGATTTATATAACCATAATGTGTAAAAATGCGGTAGTTGCCCATACCAACTTTCAGATTTCACCTATCATAACCCCGGAAAATTACAGCTGTGATCTGATTGATTGTTATAGGCAACTGCCTAATATTTATTCTTAACTGATTTTTATAAATAAGTAGTGTCACAAAATAATACACACAACACAACTGATTACTAGTGTTGGGCGAGCACGCTCGCCCGAACACTATATTCGTGCAAGCATGGCACTGCGCGGCACAGTGTATTTATTTTTTCTGCCGCTAATCAAGGCACCATTCCCTGCGCTACGTCTGCTGTATAACGTTTGAACATCCTAAATACCTATGACATTCAGTGTAATTTATTCTACCGCTAATCAAGCGCCATTCTCTGCGCTACGTCTGTTGTATAACTTTTGAACATCCTAAGTACCTGTGACATTCAGTGTAATTTTTTCTGCGTTAGTGACGGCGATATTACTTGTGCTACGTCTGCTGTATAACGTTTGAACATCCTAAAAACCTGTGACATTCAGTGTAATTTCCTAACAATTTTTCCTCTAAAATCAATTTTATTTTCGGTTTTGGGTGTATTATTGTCATATTGTCGTATTATCGTTCCCAGCAGCGACTTGGGAGTCCAAGATGCATCCAGACATCCTCCCCATTCTGTTCCCAAACCATTTCAGTGGTGTTTCCATCATTTTCTGACCTTTTCCTGTGAACCAGACACCCTCCCCTCTTCAGAGCAGGGGGTGCCTGGTTTAGTGCTCTGGTTCTCCCATTGACTTTCTCTGTGCTTGGGTGCTCTGTAGAGCACTCGAGCATCACCAAGTGTTCTACCCGAGCACCAGAGCACTTCGGTGCTCGATAAACACTACTGATTACGAGGGGGCACTTTGATAATCACTGCACCCATGACTTTGGATGTGACTGTAAGGAACTCTGCTTCCATACTCACCTATCTACTAGGCCACCAAAGAGTTAAGTGAACCCCCAAACACATCCACACATAATGCTGCCACCATCTGGTAATTGCATGGGGCAAGAAACGCCAAGGTACAGATGCACAGCACTCACAGGAACACACCGCATTCTAGTATATGATAGGCACACTTTAACACACTGACTTTCAATGGAAACACAGCAAAGCGGTAGGTGTGGATACATTTAGAGCAGAAAGGAACAATTTATTACATTTTAAGATTTAATATACAAAAAGTACAGTTCTACAAGGTTACAAAAAGATGACAAAAAGACACACAGTTAAACAAACAGTACAGTAATAAAAAGGGGATAAAAATATGAATTGCATACCAATCTGAAGTGTCAGTTCTTGAGACATTTTTTTAAGGGGTCCAGGTCCAGCCCTCTTAGTCCTCACCTTGTGACTAGACGCTGGGTTATCATATGCACAAATGTCATGAACTATGACAATTTTAGATTGTGCCATGACTTTTTGTAGATATATCCTTAAGAGATGATATAACCAGCAGATTTCCCATCATGATTTTACCAATCTGGGGACCTCAAGCATGCTTATGAAAAATGGCAATCCATATTTGATTTTCAGGTTACCCAAGGTCAAAACTTCTGGGACTTGCAGCAAGAGAAATGTCTGTGTCTCTTGATTCTGAATATTTTGTTGGATTATTCCCAACATGAATTATAGCTGTGAGTTTTCAAATATTAAGCATTCTTTTGTCCTGTGAGAAGGGTTTTTAGACTGTATCCACCTCTTGTAGATTAGAGAGCCAGGATGTCTAGTGACTAGAGATGAGCGAGCATACTCGTCCGAGCTTGGTGCTAGTTCGAGTATTACGGTACTCGTAAGTGCTCGCTGCTCGGACGAGTATCTCGCCATGCTCGAGGAAATGGCAACTTCTGCATTGTGCATTTTTGGCGCCTATAAACTCAGCCAATCACAAGACAGGAGACTCTGCGGTACACCCAGCATCACGTGGGGCCCTTACATGTCGATAGCAGGGGTTGGCTGGCCTGATCAGGTGACCCTGGAATATACTAGTGACTGCCCGCGGTGCTCGGCTCAGATGCTGTCTGGATGTCGTTAGGGATAGAGCTGCTGCATTTCAGGGAGAGTGTTAGGGCCTGCATTTGGTTCTTTGTTAGGCAGGAGTGATCTCCCAAGAACCCAACAGCCCTTCTAAGGGCTACAAGACATTTTTTTTTGTCTCCTGGCTTGGCTGGCTGGCTGGCACTAGTAGTTCAGCTATCGCCATATATAACCCTTTTTTTTATTGTTATATCTCAGTGATACAAATCCATTTCACACAGCTGCGTGGAACCATTCTGTGTGTCACAGTTCAGCTGTCCACTCACTACAATCCGTATTTTCTGTCCAGGTGACACATTCTGTACGTCACTTAATCCAACAAGGTCTTTTGCTCTCACGTATATAGCTTGATCACAAAAATCTCTGTGCGACATTTGTCTGGGTCGCAGTCAAAATAACCACCGTCAGCAGGGTGTGAGTTAGGTCTACGATAGTTTCTGCACGTCACGTTAAAAAAAAAACCAAAACTAAAAAAAAATATAAAAAAAAATATATATAAAAAAAATAGTTTTTGTTGTTTTAGCTCAGTGATACAAATCCATTTCACACAGCTGCGTGGAACCATTCTGTGTGTCACAGTTCAGCTGTCCACTCACTACAATCGGTATTTTCTGTCCAGGTGACACTTTCTGTACGTCACTTAATCCAACAAGGTCTTTTGCTCTCACGTATATAGCTTGATCACAAAAATCTCTGTGCGACATTTGTCTGGGTCGCAGTCAAAATAGCCACCGTCAGCAGGGTGTGAGTTAGGTCTACGATAGTGTCTGCATGTCACGTTAAAAAAAAAAAAACTAAAAAAAAAATATATATATAAAAAAAAATAGTTTCTTTGTTGTTTTAGCTCAGTGATACGAATCCATTTCACACAGCTGCATGGAACCATTCTGTGTGTCACAGTTCAGCTGTCCACTCACTACAATCCGTATTTTCTGTCCAGGTGACACTTTCTGTACGTCACTTAATTAAACCAGACTGAACAAGTTTGTGGGTTTCAGTACAGCAGGTCCATTTATTTTTTGTTTTTTTATATAATACACTTATATACACAAAATGTTGAACCCCAGGGCTAAGGGTCGAGGACGAGGGTGTGGGCGTGGGCATTCAATTACTGCAGGGGGCAGAGGCCGTGGTCCTGGGCAGGGTGAGACAGTACCTGCTGATGAGGGAGCAGGGGAACGCCGCAGAGCTACACTCCCTAGCTTCATGTCTCAACTTACAGGGACACATGGTACAGGACTGTTGAAACCACAACAGTGCGAACAGCTGATGTTGTGGATTGCGGACAATGCTTCAAGTAATTTGTCCACCAGTCAGTCTTCCACGCAGTCCACCCACGTTACTCAAGGGAGCACTCCTCTGGCTCCTCCACCTCAACCTCCTTCCCCCCAGTCTGCCCTCTCCCAGGAAAATTTGGAATGCGATCCGGCATACTCTCAGGAACTGTTTTCTGGACCCTTCCCAGACTCACAAACCACTTCTCAAGTTGCTGCTGACCTCGTTCCCGATGCCCAAGTTTTCCAACTGTCGCAGTCTGTGGGTTATGATGATGATGATGATGACGATGTTGACTTAGAGGAAGAAGTTTGTAAAGAGGTGTCGGACGATGAGGAGACACGGTTGTCAGACAGTGGTGAAGTTGTTGTCAGGGCAGGAAGTCCGAGGGGGGAGCAGACTGAGGAATCGGAGGATGACGAGGTGACTGACCCAAGCTGGGTTGATAAGCCGAGTGAAGACAGTGCTTCTGAGGCGGAGGCGAGTGCTGCACCAGAACAGGTTGGAAGAGGCAGTGGTGTGGCCAGAGGGAGAAGCAGGGCCAGAGCTGGTGCATCAGCAGCAACTGTTTCACATAGTGAAGCTCCCGTGGCGAGGCCTAGATGTTCGCAAGTCTGGAGGTTCTTTAAAGAAAGTGAGGATGACCAACAGACTGTGGTGTGCAACCTGTGCCACACCAGGATCAGCAGGGGTGCCACCACTACTAGCCTAACCACCACCAGCATGCACAGGCATATGAGTGCTAAACACCCCACTCAATGGAACCAAGGCCGTTCACCACGTCCTGCGGGTCACACCACTGCTCCTTCCCCTGTGTCACTCGCTGCCTCTGCTAGTCAACCCCCTGCCCAGGACCCCGCCACGAGCGCCTCCCGCGGGAAAACCACACCTTCGCCTCCACGATCCTCCACAGTGTCCACCAATGTGTCCCAGCACAGCGTTCAGCTGTCTTTACAGCAGATGCTGGAGCGCAAGAGGAAATACAGTTCCACCCACATGCTCAAGCCCTCAACGTCCACATCTCCAAATTGCTGAGCCTGGAGATGCTGCCCTATAGGCTGGTAGAGACCGAGGCCTTTCGCAATCTCATGGCGGTGGCTGCCCCTCGGTATTCGGTCCCCTGCCGCCACTATTTTTCCCGATGTGCCGTCCCAGCCCTACACCAGCACGTGTCAGAGAACATCATCCGTGCCCTGACCAACGCTGTTTCTGAGAAGGTCCACCTAACCACGGACACGTGGACAAGTGCTGCCGGGCAGGGACACTATATCTCACTGACGGCACATTGGGTTAACTTGGTGGAGGCTGGGACCGAGACTGACCCTGGGGCCGCTCATGTACTGCCCACACCGAGGATTGCGGGGCCTACCTCGGTCACGGTCTCTCAGACGTACTATGCCTCCTCCTCCGACCCCTCCTCCTCCTCCTCCACCGAATTACCATCCGTGGGCACGGCGCCTTCAGTCGGTAGCTCTAGGCGCAGCAGCAGTGCCGTGGGTAAGCGCCAGCAGGCGGTGCTCAAACTGCTGAGCTTAGGTGACAAAAGGCACACCGCCCAAGAGCTGTTACAGGGCATCACGGCGCAGACCGATGTGTGGCTGGCACCGCTGAACCTCAAGCCAGGCATGGTTTTGTGTGACAATGGGCGTAACCTGGTGACGGCTCTGCAACTTGGCAGACTGACACATGTGCCATGCCTGGCCCACGTGTTCAATCTAATAGTTCAGCGGTTCCTCAAGACATACCCCAATCTGTCTGATTTGCTCACCAAGGTACGCCGCATCTGTGCGCATTTCCGCAAGTCGACCACAGATGCTGCCACTCTCAGGGCAGCGCAGCGCCGCCTACAACTGCCTGCTCACCGACTGTTGTGCGACATGCCCACGGGATGGAATTCGACATTAAACATGTTATCCAGAGTTTACCAGCAGCGCAGAGCGATTGTAGACTGCCAGATGTCAACATTCCTCAAGTCTACAGTGAGGAGTGGACGTGGATGTCTGATATCTGCCAGGTGTTGAGCAACTTTGAGGAGTCAACACAGATGGTCAGCGGCGATGCCGCCATTATCAGCCTCACCATCCTGCTGCTTTGCCTGTTGAAAAACTCACTGCTCAGCATCAAGTCGGATGCTTTGCGCTTGTCACAAGAGACGGTGGAGGAAGATACGTCGCTTGATAGCCAGAGCACCCTCCGGTCTGTTTCTCAGCGCGTATCGGAGGAAGGGGATGAGGAGGAAGAGGAGGAGAATGTCGGAGAGACAGAAGAGGGTACCAGTTCTCAGTCCTTAACTCTTGAGCGTGTATGGGCTGAAGAGGAGGACTTGGAGGAGGAAATGGAGAGTCAGGCCAGTGAGGAGAGGGAATTCTCACGTGTTGGGACTCTGGCGCACATGGCAGACTTCATGTTAGGCTGCCTATCCCGTGACCCTCGCGTTAGAAGCATTTTTTCAAACACCGATTAGTGGGTGTTCACTCTCCTGGACCCACGGTACAAGCAGAACCTTTCCACTCTCATCCCTGCAGAGGAAAGGAGTATGAGAGTGAATAGATATCAACAGGCCCTGGTGCACAAGCTGAAACAATCCTTCCCATCAGACGCCACTAGCGGCAGAGGACATGGTTCTGTGGGCCAAGTAGCGGGGGAGAGGAGCCAAGCAGGCAGCTTGTCCAGCACTGGCAGGGGACCGCTCTCCAAGGCCTTTGCCAGTTTTATGTCACCCCAGCAAGACACTGTCACCTGTCCCCAGTCTAGGCAGAGTAGGGGGGAGATGTACAGAAAGATGGTGAGGGAGTACCTAGCTGACCATACCAACGTCCATAGCGATCACTCTGCTCCATACAACTACTGGGTTTCAAATCTGGACACGTGGCCTGAACTGGCGCTGTGTGCCTTGGAGGTGCTGGCCTGCCCTGCTGCTAGCATGCTGTCAGAGCGGGTATTCAGTGTAGCTGGTGGCGTCATCACCGATAAGCGTACACGCCTGTCAACTGACAGCGCTGACAGGCTGATGCTTATTAAAATGAACAAAGCCTGGATTTCACCGGAATTCAAATCTCCTCCCGGGGAAAGCAGCTAAAGATTTAAATAACTTATGTATCCGATTCCTCTTCTCTACTCCTACTCCTCCTCCTCCTCCTTGTCGTCTTTGCTTAACGCTGACCAAAAAAACGCCATTTTTTAGAGGTCCAACTGGCACTCTTTTACCACAATTTTTCAGGAGGGCCCCCTACAGGCCCTCTCTTCAAACAATTTTTCCGGAGGTCCACCTACAGGCCCTTCTCTCCAAACAATTTTTCCGGAGGTCCACCTACAGGCCCTCTCTCCAAACAATTTTTCCGGAGGTCCACCTACAGGCCCTCTCTCCAAACAATTTTTCCGGAGGTCCACCTACAGGCCCTCTCTCCAAACAATTTTTCCGGAGGTCCACCTACAAGCCCTCTCTCCAAACAATTTTTCCGGAGGTCCACCTACAGGCCCTCTCTCCAAACAATTTTTCCGGAGGTCCACCTACAGGCCCTCTCTCCAAACAATTTTTCCAGAGGTCCACCTACAGGCCCTCTCTCCAAACAATTTACGTCTTTTTCCTATCTTTCTCTCTCTCCAAACTATTTTTCCGGATAGCTGCCATATACGGTATTAAACTGAGAAGAATACATAGAACACATGCCACACTTGATCGAGCTCATAATTGACAATTGTACCGGTTGATGCTAAATTTTTAAGTTGGGGTCCTGCATCGTCATTCTAACTACATCCGGCTGTTGTCACCACCACACACGCTAGCCCAGGGGGCACTCCTCTGGCTCTTCCAGCTCAACCTCCTTCCCCCCAGCCTGCCCCCCACCTACAGGCCCTCTCTCCAAACAATTTACATCTTTTTCCTATCTTTCTCTCTCTCCAAACTATTTTTCCGGATAGCTGCCATATATGGTATTAAACTGAGAAGAATACATAGAACACATGCCACACTTGATCGAGCTCATAATTGACAATTGTACCGGTTGATGCTAAATTTTTAAGTTGGGGTCCTGCGTCATCATTCTAACTACATCCGGCTGTTGTCACCACCACACACGCTAGCCCAGGGGGCACTCCTCTGGCTCTTCCAGCTCAACCTCCTTCCCCCCAGCCTGCCCGCCACCTACAGGCCCTCTCTCCAAACAATTTACCCGGGTAGGGGACGTATTAGATATTGTACTGATTTTTTTTTTGGTTCTTTTTTTTTTAAATCAGATCATTTTTATTGTTACATATAGCAATAAAACATACAATAACAGAGGTAACATGAGCAGTATTAATAATACAGGTCAGATAACACAGTTATGATTACAATCATACAATACTTGTATAATCATATGTATAATTAATAAACAGCAGTTAAACAAATGTAGCGCTTCCCCTGTTAACTTTTTATTATACCAAAGGAGTACAAGGAGTACCAAAATGAAACCCCATATCCCTCCCCAACCTACCCCCCTCCCCCCCATCTTCTGACCCATTTAACATCCCCCCTGCTCACTCTGGCTCGGAACTTTACACTTAGATTATATCCCGATATTCCTCTGTGAAATCCACCTACTCCAGTATTTGTAAAACTTTTGAGGACACCCCCTATGGAGGAATATTGCTTTTTCATAAATCAATAAGGTATTAACTTTTAAAAAGAACTCCCCTAACGTAGGAGGGTTCGTCTGAATCCAGTGTAATGCAATCAGTTTGCGTGCTACATAGAGTAATCTACCTAACGCCACCTTTGTGAAATCGTCTGTTGCAATAGAGGATACCAGACCCAACAGACATATCCTAGGGTCCTTTTCCAAATATATAGAAAAAGTTTGACGCAATACTTTCACGACTCCCCCCCCCAGAACTCCTCCAATCTCGGACAGGTCCATAACATATGAAACAGGTCCGCAGGTTCCGTCAAACATCTAGGACATCTAGCATCTAATCTAACTCCCACTCTATGCAAAAAATGAGAAAATACATAAATGAAGTACATTAGAAAATATATTTTAGGGTATTTTTAACACTTTCAAAATTTTTTAGATGAATGTTTAGGTACACTTTCAGTCCTTCCTAACCAAAGCCATACATGTACGATGCTGGCCAGGACTTTAAAGTCTACCAGATAGTCTAGTTTAAATCTACCAGATAAGTCCTACTCTATTTCTAGGGGAAATTTGCCTTTTGTGTTCATTATGGCTGCTAAACTGCTTATACCTCTCCGATGGTTGAGTGATGTTACCCTTTCCTTAAAGGAATGGATGCAGAAGGTCCAGCAAATATGTAGACTGGAAGAACTTACTAGCTGGGAAATGTACTCCCATGATAGGTTTCATAGTATGTGGTCCCCATGGCGTGTCTGGTATGAAGCAAATAACCAGTCCATCTCAAGTACCCTTGCCAGTAGTGGATCTGGGTGATAGCCTTTTCAGACAGGTGGTATGCTTTTAGCAATGCCATAGTTACTTCATCAGCTTCTTCTTGTTTTGAGGCGAGCTACTCATGCTTTCTATGTTATTGTGAATAACACGAATAACATTTTTATGTAATGGATGGCCCTGGACTAGAATGATTGTATATTCACATTTATGCATCTGCAGTGCATGTACATGACCATGTTCGGCTAGTTGCCGTGGTTTTTCTGTACACTCTTCTGATGAAACTACTGTAATATTTCATTAAAATGAAAAAGATTTGATACAAAAAAAGAATATGGCAATGAAAAGAAAAATATAATTTTTTTCAAGTCTTTTATTTTTTTTTTAGTATTAAAATGCAAGAAAAACTATACATATGGTATCATTGTAATCATACTGACCTGGAGAATGAAAGTAATAGGTCAGTTTTACGGTATAGGGAAAAAGAAAAAAAAGAAAACCCATAAAACTGTTGCGGAATTGTGTTTTTTTTTTCCAATTTCAGCCCCATTTGGAATTTTTTTCCAGCTCCCCACTGAATCATATGCAATATTACTTGGTGGAATTAGAAAGTGCTACTTTTCCTGCAAAAAGCAAGCCCTCATACATAAATCTGAATGGAAAATTTAAAAAGTTTTGGCCCAGGGAGTGAAAAACAAAAACGAAAAACCCTCAGGGGCAAACAAATGTATTGGATTTATTCCTGAGTGTACCTATAATTTAGCTATGAACGGTATGGTTTATCAATTTCTGATAAGCCTTATGTAGAGTTTGTGTTGTGTATCAAATTTCACTTTGTATAATGGTACAGAAAAGAGTTCTCTAAAATCTCGGCAAATCTAGGCCAGTGTATTTCAGCACAATTCCTGCTCACCACCGAGCACTGAAATGTCACATGGCATATCCCAGTTATGTAACAAATCTAATCTGGTGAGAAAAAGCTGTTGTGTGTTAAGAAGAAAAGCTCTTTTCTTGCTTTTATGGACAGTTTTACTTAAAGCGTACCAAACAGCTTTGCTCAATAGTATAATATACAGTATGTAAAGACAACAATATTATAAATATACCACACCAGTCAAATGTCTGGACACAGATCAGTTCTCTAATTGATTATTTCTGCTCTTCTGCTCCAGGTCTTCTGAAATTTCACTTTTTATTGCAGATATGGGGTGAAAGCAAGTGCTATATTAGACTTTCTGGATTATCATATGCCCAGTTAAAGGACGTTTATTGTATGATGAAGAACCTCAGTGAAAATTAGAACTTTATTCTTGGCACAAATGTGACAAATGATTTCTAATCACACACTGGGCTTTTAAACCAGTGTAGCGCGGCTCGTGTCTGAATTTTATGACTTCAGATGCTCATTATAATGACCAGGATCACGAATACCAAACTCCCACATCTGTAGATGACTCACGATTTCTATACCCATGTAGAATACAAGCACATGATGATAAGTGTAGCTGTTAGAGCACTTCCACCTTCTGATGACTTGGCTAACTTCTCACTGTTAGTCTGTCCAGAAGACCGCTGATTTTCTGTGTGATCATATGGGGTGCCACTACTTGAAACATCCTGGTCCTGACATTTCTCATTTTATTTTTCATGGGAAAATCAAAGTGCTGTGCTGTGTGTTTGTCAGCTGTGTGGCAGAGTTGTGTTTATTGGGTGTGTATATATATGTCAGCTGTGTAACAGCGCTGTGTTTGTCAGGTGTCTATGCTACAGTGCTGAGTGTGTAAGTTACTGACCTCCACTTCATTAAATCACCAGGGAAGGTTCAATAAGTAGAAGTATTTTTTTTTTCAAATTTTCTGTTCTCTAAAGCTACTGTATATGTGAGGGCCAGTAGGGGTGGGCTTGATACCTAATTGTTTATACTATAGAGGACACTGTGGCCTGTATTCACTAACTGGGGGTGGGGTTTGATGGAGGGTGATCCTGCACCACCCACACGTCTAGGAACCGGAAACGGCTCCTTCTACATTCACAGTCAATGGCTACATCGAAGCGCTGTACAGTGTGATGTGGGTGGTACCAAGCGGGGTTGGTGGGTAAGAAGGAAGCTGTCTCATACAAACTTACTCCAGTGTGTCCTGTGCCCTGCACTCAGCAATGTGGCGGAGGGCAGCTCCTGCTACACTAACCTGTGCGTTTCACTGAGCTGCTCCTCCTTCACCAACCTGTGGCCGTCTTCTTCTTCTGCATTCAGTGCCCACCTGGAAATGCTGTAAAGGGATGATGCAGATGGTACCAAGCTGAGTAAAGGGGTGGTACTCACTGGCTTATGTGCACAGTGGGTTCTGCTGCATTCAGCGCCCTCATGAAAGCGCTGTACATGAGCATAGCCACTGAGTTATTCAATAACATTTAATAACATTTCTTTGTCCTGCTTACTGAGATGGCCGCACATGCTCAGTTTTATCTGCCAACTGCCTCCTGAGCTATGATAGGGAGAGCATGAACACGCCCTCTTAGTTGCAGCAGAAAAAACACTCCTCTTGAGCTTGATATAAATCTAGCAGAGCAATGAATGGGGAGATCTCTGGATCCATTTGAGGTACAGGGCAGGTTCTAGCTTTGTTAGAAAGATATTGTTATGTACTATATGATGTCAGATTTTCATTTTTAATTTTATTTTTCATTAATCATGGGATAACCCCTTTAAGTGGATGCATTTTCTACTAAAGTCACGGTCATGGGACAGGCTATCTACTAATCACATCTTGGGAACCACAGATAAAGCATTGGTTTGTGACCGTCAGCCCAGTGATGTAATAATCGTCACTGGAGCAGGCCCCTCACCTACCTGTATAGTCACTACTCTGGCCACTTCACCTATGGGTTATTATTTTCTGTAGTTCATGGCAGATTTCTATTATAAGGACCATCCTTGTATTTAACCTTTCCATCTTCATTAGCATGGTGTTAATTCAGGAAGTCTAGCAAGATATCAATTTTACCTTCCTAAAATAGCTTCTTTTAATGCCTTGGCCTAATTGCAAAAACAGTGTTCCAGATTGTAAATGAGTGTAACACCAAATGTTGGAAAGTAGGTATTTACACATAATGTAATGATTCGACTTTCAACATAAACTTATTTTCAGTCATTTTCTAATGAGCTCATTTACCGTGGTTCGTTTTCATAGGAATATTTTGGTGAACACAACATTAATTTGAGATCATTATAATGGTCCTATTTTAGGAAATCTGGTTTATCCCTGATTAGTGGAGTCTAATGATGCCAGCACAAATCTCTCCCAATCCGCACTTTATCTCCCTCTCTCAGCCTCTTCTCTATGTTTTGTAACCCTGTCTGTTTTATACTTCTGCTTTTCTTGTCTGTTTTTTCACGCCATTGTCTTCTCTTTCTGAAATATATCCTCCTATTCTATCTGATCAGTCAATCTGATTTGTAAAGAACAGTTAACTTTGCCCTCTTATATATAATGTATAATTATTATCTCAATAATAAATGAAAAATCAGTGTCTGTCTTTCTTTTCTGTTCTTTGTGTCATTGCTGTGTGTTCCATTGTTGTTGCTTTTTGTAATTACATAGTTACAAAAAAACAATTTTGTCTGTCACTGATAAGACCACCTACTGGACTCTTAAGCATACAAAGAACAGGGATTGATATGAATAAAATACAAGTTACATAGTTGTTAAGGTTGGAAAAAGACAATTGTCCATCAAGTCCAACCTGTAATCCTGCTATATTGATCCATGGAACAAATCCCTGGATCAATGTCCATCTTCCTTTTAAAAAGGGGTTGGACCAAAGGGAAACGGTGTGTAGAACAAGATTTCTATACATTGTCATAAGCCTTAATGTTGTTTTGAATTAAAAAGTCATCTAAACCCTTTTTGAAGCCATCTACTGTATTTGCTGTGACCAGGTCCTGCGGCAGGCTATTCCAGGCTTTGTGCCTCTTATGACCGAATCTTTTTTTATCCAGCCGTAGGGAGTAGCCTCTTGTTTTTTTTAGGGGGTTTAACACAGAATAGTTTCCCTTGATATTTTTTGTATGGTCCGTTAATCATGTCCCCCCCTTAGGCTAAACAAATTCAGTTCATTTCATCTTTGCTCATAACTAAGATCTTCCAGGCCCTTTATGAGTTTAGTTGCTTTCCTCTGTACTTTTTCTAACTCCAGGGCATCATTTTTATGGACTAGTGCCCAGAACTGAAACACATATTCCAGTTGAGGCCGCACCAACGCCTTGTATAGTGACAATATTACATCCCTGTTCGGCGAGTCCATACATCTATGTTGTCCAAGTCAGCTTGTAACTTATTAACCTCTTCCATAGACTATACCGTATTACAAAGTTTGGTGTCATCTGCAAAAATAGTTATGATCTTTATATCAATTTGTTCAGCTCCTTCTGCTCTATAACATGCTACCTGCAGTGTAGACATCATATTTAACATGACAGGTTCACTTAAAAGCTAAAAACATGCATTATGTGTTCTATAGTTAACCCAGGCACCTTATAGTACATCAATCAAAATGGTACCTCTTTCAGGCATCTTATTAATTTACAATATTTTGACAAGTGAAAGGGGTTTACGAGACTTCACAACTGATGACCTATCCTCAACATAGGTCATCACAATCTGATCGGTGGGGGTCTATCACCTGGGACCCCTGCCAATCAGCTGAGTAGGCACCGGCGCTCGCAGTAGCCACAGCTTTTACTAGGCCAGTGACAACACATTCATCGGTCACGTGGCTTAGATGCCGCCCAGCCTCATAGTAGTGAATGGGGCTGAGCGAGATACCAATCACAGCTGCTATACAATGTATGGCTCTGTGCTTTGTAAGCTGCAAGGACGCAGCAGTGCTCACAGGAGTGCCAGTGTCTTCTCAAACAGCTGATTGGCGGGTGTCCCGGGTGTCAGACCCCCACTGATCAGATACTGATGACCTATCCTGAGGATATCAGTTGTAAAGACTTGGAAAAACCTTTTAAATCAGAGGCCAGGAAGGTGCAGTATGTGGTAATAGAATTATATGGGTGTTATATTATGGATCTATACAACATGGATCCGGGAACACAGTTATGTATTTGTTACATTTAAAGGGCATCTGTCAGCAGATTTGTACCTATGAAACTGGCTGACCTGTTACATGTGCACTTGGCAGCTGAAGACATCTGTGTTGGTCCCATGTTCATATGTGGCCACATTACTGAGAAAAATTATGGTTTAATAATTATAGTGCAAATGAGCCTCTAGGAGCAACGGGGTCGTTGCCTTTACACCTAGGGGCTCAGCTTTCTCTGTAACTACCACACCCTCTCCACATTGATTGATAGGACCAGTCAGTGAAAACATCATCACTCCTGGTCCTGTCAATCAAAGTAGAAAGGGCGTGGCAGTTGCAGAGAAACCAGAGCATCTAGAAGTAATGGCAACACCCCTGTTGCTCCTAAAGATTCATTTACATATATTTAAACATAATTTTTCTCAGCAATGCGGGCACATATGAACATGGGACCAACACAGATGTATTCAGCTGCCAAGTGCACATCTAATAGGTCAGTCAGTTTCATAGGTACAAACCTGCTGACAGATGCCTTTTACTTGGCCCAAGAAACCGGTTACATTTAACCAGGGCTCCTACATATACAATACATTACTTGCATTGTACAGATTGAAGTTCGTTTTATTACTGTTTTATGTAGCACACACCTACCATGTGCAGTATATGTTTTGTGTGTAATCTCCTCCCATCACTTTGTTTGCTGCTCATTTTAGACCCTATTGTAATCAGAAAAATGTCAGTCATATGGCTTTAGACACCTGGAAGCTACATGAATCACTACTGGATTGGAGGTCAGTCTCATCTAACCTGCTTGACTACCATTTATGATGATGAGTGTGGAATAGTTCAGTGTCACTAGTCCCAGGGCTGTGGAGTCGGAGTCGTGGAGTCGGAGTCGGTCACCATTTTGGTGGAGTCGGAGTCGGTATAAAATGGACCAACTCCGACTCCTAAAATATATAATGAATTAGTACATTTAGTTCAGTGCAATAAGTGCTGAATATATTTTTATAAGAATTTGTGAAAATCATGAAATGTACTATAAATGTCTGTTCTATCCCTGATCTAAGGATTTAGGCTTTTAGTTGAGATGACTGTGTACTGCCCTTTATCTCCAGTGCATGTTCTCTCTGTATGCTTTATGTTTCCTCTGAGCTCATGTTTGGAGAGGTTAGCTGCTCTCATGGCTTCTATCTGCTGCTGATGTAAAACACCTAGAGCCTCATGTATGAAAACTGTCTAGGTGTAGAAGTTTCTTTGTTGCCCATAGCAACCAATCAGAGCTCCCCTTTCATTTCATATAGTGCTCTGGAGAAATGAAAGGGGAGCTCTGATTGGTTGCTATGGGCAACAAAAAAAAGTCTTAGACCTAGACAGTTTTCATACATCAGGCCCAGAGGCGTAGCTACTGGGGGGGGCAGGGGAGGCGATGCTCCGGGCCCAATACCTCGTGGGGGGCCCAGCAGGGATGGCACATTAAGCCGATCTGAGGTCTGATGGGGACACATTCTGATGATTTGAGGTCTGATGGGGACACATTCTGCTGATCTGAGGTCTGATGGGGGTACATTCTGCTGATCTGAGGTCTGATGGGGGTACATTCTGCTGATCTGAGGTCTGATGGGGGAACATTCTGCTGATCTGAGGTCTGATGGGGGCACATTAAGCCGATCTGAGGTCTGATGGGGGCACATTCTGTTGATCTGAGGTCTGATGGGTGTACATTCTGCTGATCTGAGGTCTGATGGGGGCACATTCTGCAGATCTGAGGTCTGATGGGGGCACATTCTGCTGATCTGAGGTCTGATGGGGCACATTCTGCTGATCTGAGGTCTGATGGGGGCACAATACGCTAATCTGAGGTCTGATGGGGGGCACATTAAGCCGATCTGAGGTCTGATGGGGGCAAGGGACTGTTAGTTTAGTGATGTAAAAGCTGGGGCCAGATTTCCTTTAACATAGGAGTCCCCTTTTTTACTCCTATTAATCCTGCGGCTCCCGGCTACCTCACTGCGCCTGCGCCGATGACGTCAGCGTGTACTCTGACGTCATCGGCGCAGGCGCAGTGAGGTAGCCGGGAGCCCGGCGGCCAGCGCCGCTCACTGCGCCTGCGCCAATTTTATTCCACACGGCGCAGGCGCGGGATTTGAATCGCGCACAGGGCCGGCAGAGGATCGAACAAGCTGCCTGGCCCTGTCAATCAAGACAAGGTAGGCGTGACCGCAGGTGGGCAAACGGAGCTTACTAGGTGCAGGGTAACCGCCCCTTGCACCTAGTAAGCCTAATTAGCATAAAATAAAACATCATTTTTATCAAAAACGGGGGCACCAATAGAAAAATTAATACCAGATTGGGCATCAGGTGACATTTGCACATTGCAAATGTCATCCTGTTTAATATGCCCAGATCTGGTGACAGAAACCCTTTAAAATATTTTTGGTTTTACTTTTTGAATTGTTTATCAGCATTATCCTTCTGTAGCAGTCATCACAGGAAGATAAAACTTCATTATAGATAGGGAGTTTAGTTTACTACTTCTATGAGGGAAAGATGGTATCTGTTAGTAATGTAGTACTTCGGAGTTTATCCTATAGCTGAATACTACCTTTGCCAGCTGGAGCCCATAATAGGATCCAGTGGAGATCCCTCCTGTTTCTGGCATTGGTGCTTGAATTTAGCCTCACAGCAGTACTTGTATGATCGAATCCCGGCACTAATGCCGGAAACAGGCCAGATCTCTGCCAGGTCTCATTATGGTCAATGGTGACTGGCGGTTCTCCGGCTGTTCCTGGTTATGCCGGATTTGATGAACTCCGGCAGGCTGTTTCTTTGCTTTGTTTGAATTTAGCACTGGTGTGAAGCTAGCCTTCTAGCCAGTCTAGACCATTCGGTTACTGTGATATTTCCAGAATGTCAAATTCCTGTGGATAAATAATAATGAAAGGCAATGCCAATGCTATTATCATATGTTGGAACTTGTTGTTCTGGATGGGATTGATTGATCACCAGCATATACACATTAACAATTTGCTGTCTTTAGCTGATGTGGAACATGTGCTTTTTCTCTTGAAGATTTCAATGTCATAGAGGTGAATGTATAAATTAATATGACTAAGTCTAATGAAGGTAACAGTGAAACAAGGAAACAGAAGGAGATTACTATTCAGGATATCATGGATATCATTTTCTTGCCTTTTTCCAAAATTGTATTTTAGGTAAGACAATATTAATTTAAAAGTATTAATATTTTTACTGTATTTAGAGTGACTACAATACAATGTTCAATCTCCACTCAAAACCTGAAAATTCATGCATGACTGCAGAGCTAGTGGTCCCCTGTAATTTTTGTTTCCTGATTAACAAAATAGTGGCTCTGATAGGAAAACTAGTTAAAATGCACATTTCGGAGATGCTATTTTATTAGGTTAACAATATTTTTATCTTAAGTCTGATGCAAAGTTAGGTGGTGTAACGATCTCTGTTCCAGAACTCCATAGCATGAGAGTTTTAACAGACTCACCTCTTCTGCAGTCTAACATAGAGTAGAGAGGCAGGAGGGAGCTTGGCTTGAAAACCGATCAGTTGGAATTGTACTCTACTTAAATCCTGCCATGAGATTGTTCACTACCAGTTATTGTAGTTGCAGCTTGGCTCCTGTGTGTGCTAAATTACTCTGTGCATTTTGTGAGTATTCTTGTTAGCTACCGTGTTTGACCCCGGACTGTTTAGTCACCGCTCTCCTGCCTTTACATCTCTGTACCTTTATCTCTCTTTCTTCTGACTTAGCTTGTTTCTGTTATTGCTATTGGATATTAATCCTAACTCACAGAGACAACTCAGGGTTAACTAGTTAGGTTCTTGAGTGGTATTGCCCTTATCAAGGCAGTTATTCCACTGTAGACAGGGCACCTGTAATTATCGGGTTGTTGCACGGCTCCTTCGCCAGTTCTTGCTGAATCTGGTAGCAAGCTCCAAGTCTGGCAGTGGATACGCAGTTTGCTGGGCAAGTTACCTGTATCCAATCAGTTCTGTTACTGCTGGCCACCTATTCATACAGGCCATCTATTTCTTGTGGTATAATATTATATGTCATTGTCTAAATGAGCATTTCTCAGTCTTTTCTGCTGATGCCTCATCAGCCAGAACATTGTGATACCAGAGCTTTACCCACACTGGTCAAAGTACATTCCAATATACTGTACAAAATATTGCTCAGCTTACCTTTCATTTGTCTCCTGAGACACTACTTTTATTAAAATAAGCACAAAGGGAATTTATTGTTAACATGATTTAACTAGAGAGAGGATTTACAATCACTTTTATGAAAAGTGCAACCTCAGCTGTGCCTCACTTGTGAGACCTACACTTGCTTCACAGTTTGAGTAAAAATTGTACAAATCATAAACACATTATTAATCTTATGAAATGTTTGGAGAAAGTAGGGTGACACTGACATAATGGTCTGACAAAAGAATGTTATTAAAGGGGTTCTCCAGGCTTTTACTATTGATGACCTATCCTTATGATAGGTCATCAATATCAGATCGGCGGGGGTCCAACACCCGGCGCCTCCGCCGATCAGCTGTATGAGGAGACGGCTCGCGCTGTGCACACGTGCTGTCTCCCGTCTCTCTTCGTCTATGGGACAGCAGCAGTGGTGAACAGGAAGAGAGAAGGGAGACGGCATGTGCTGGGGGTGACGGGTGTCAGATCCCCGGCGATCTAATATTGATGACTTATCCTAAGGATAGATCATCAATATGAAAAAGCCCGAAGAAACCTCTTTAAAGGGGTTATCCCATGACCAGTGTAAAAAATGAAAATCAGACATCATATAGTACACAACAACCTCTTTGTAATAGAGCTAGAACCAGCCCTGTAGCTCACATGGATCCAGAGATCTCCCCATTCATTGCTTTGCTAGATTTATATCAAGCTGACAGCTCAATGGGAGTGTCTTTTCTGCTGCAGCTAAGGGGGCATGTCCATGCTCACCCTATCACAGCTCAGGAGGCAGCTGAAGGATGAAACTGAGAATGGGCAGCCTTCTCAGTGAGCAGGTCAAAGAAATGAGAAAAAGAACAAACAGCAGCTGGCACTATACAGATACATTTTATTGAATAACTCAATAGCTATTCAAAATTTTTAATTACATGCAATTACAAGAGGATTCAGATCCAGGTGCTGGTTTGAAAACACTAGAATATTTTTCGTGGGACAACCCCTTTAACAAATAGGACTGTTTTAGCACTTGTTTAAAATAATCCATATTCACACTTGAACCCCAAAATAGAGAAAACATGCATAAAATTATATATATATATATGTATATATGTGTGTGTATATATCATATTGTTGCTACTTCTAATAGATCATTTCTTACATCAATGCACAATCCAGTTAACCCCTTCGCGCCCAGCGCCGTACATGTACAGCGCTGGGGCGATGCGGGCACATGGCGCCCGCTCGCAAGTGCGGTGGGCGTCATGGCCGGCAAGTCTCTGCTGTTTCTAACAGTAGAGACTTGCCGCTACTTACCGCCATCGGCGGCGTCTTCCTGGGAGTTTAGATGCCGTGATCACGGCATCTAGTTGCGTCTCAACCCGGAAGCATTCGCTTCCGGGTGGTGTACAGACACCCCGTGTGGCCAATCGGGGTGTCTGTACACCATATGAAAACTGTAATCCTCGCTGGTGAGGATTACAGTCTTCAAAGTGCAATTCTTATTCTGGCCACTAGATGGCAGGCCAGGATAAGAAATGAGCAATTCTTGGACTTCTGAGTCTATAAAATCCATGATTGCTCATAAAGAAAAAAAAAAGCCACAATATATAAGCCCATATTTGAGCTTTCAAATAGTAAAAAAAAAATTAAAAAAAATGTTAAAAAAGATATAAAAAATAAAAAAGATATAAAAGTTCAAATCACCGTATAATTAAAAAATAAATACCTAAATAACAATAAATATAGACATGGGTATCACCGTGACCGAAAACGCCCGTACTTTTAAAATATAAAAAAAAAATTCCAATACGGCGAATTGTGTGGCGGAAAAAAGCGTCCAAATGGAGATTTGCCGTTTTTTGACGCTTTTTTTTTCTAAAAAAAATTAAATAAAAAGTGATCAAACAATCATACACACCCCAGAAGGGTATCAATAAAAACTTCAGATCGTCCCGCAAAAAATGAGCCCCCATACAGCTCTGTACACATAAATACCAAAAAGTTATAGGGGTCAAGATTTGACAAGAAAAAAAAAAAAAAAAGGGCAACTTTCTAATTATTTTATCACTATGAAAATGCAGGAAAAACTATACATATTAGGTATTGCCGGATTCGTACTGACCAGTAGAATGAAAGTAATGGATCAGTTTTAATGCACATCGAACGCTGTAAATAAGAAACCCGTAGAACTGTAGCGGAATAGCGTTTTCTTTGCAATTTCACCCGGGTGGTGGCGTTGGAAAGTACAACTTGTCCTGCAAAAAACAAGCCCTCTATGTGAACAGAAAAATAAAAGAGTTATGGCTGTTTGAAGGCAGGGAGCGCAAAACGAAAATGCATAACCGAAAAAACCTCCGGGCGCGAAAGGGTTAAAGTGGTTGTCTGTTAAAAAAATTGTTAAACTGTGTCAGATTGGCATAAAGTAATAAAATGAAATATTCACATTACTTTTCCCCCTCCACTCCTGTTGCCATGTTTACCTGGTTCTCCTCTAGATTCTCCTTCCTGGTCCCTTGTTTTTTTGTTTTTAGGGTAAATCCACATGCTGAAGATTGCAGCGGATTTGACTTGCAGTGCTGATTTTAAATCTGCTGCTTGTCCATTTATACTGTGGAGTACAAATGATTTTTTGATGTTTTTTATTCCATTTTTTAGTTGGTGAGGTGAGCATAAATTGCAATTCTGTCAATGTTTTCAATTTTTTATGGGGTTTCTCATGCGGTATATATGATATAATAATTTTATTCTGTGGGCTGATATGGTTATGGCGGTACCGAATGTATGTAGTTTTTATGTTGTTTTTTATGTTTTACTACTTTTTCAGAATAAAATTACTTTTGTATTAAAAATAAATTTATATTTTGCATCACCATATACTAACATAGTATCATTTTGGGGTACATATGTCTTTTTGATCACTTTTTTTACCATTTTTTTGGAAGGTGAGATGACAATAACAGCAATTCCATCTTTGTATTTTAATTTTATTTTTTTTTACGGTGTTTACCATGGAGGATTAGTAACATGATCCTTTTATAGATCAGGTCATTATGGATGCGACAATACCAATTATGTGTAGTTTATTTCATTTTTTTCATTTTTTTATCAATTATAAATGAGTGGATATGGTAAAAGGCTATTTATTTTTATTTACATTTTTATAAAAAATTTTATTTGTTTTACTTTTTTTATTTTTACACTTTTATTTTATCAAGTTCCACTTGATTCTTGAAGATCCAGTGTGGCTGATTGCTGTACAGTGCACTGCAGTAGTCATTTATTGCAATGCACCGTACTGTCAGTTTTACACTGACACTAAGCCTGATCTGACCCTCAGGGTCTGGCAGGCTTAGATACATGGCAAACCTGGATGCCTTTCTAAGGTGTCCAGTTCCTATGGTAAGAGAAAGAAAGCCCCCTCCTTCTGTTAACCCCATGGATTCTACTGAGAGCACTGATCTCAGCCATTGCAGCAGAGTGTCAGTTGTATGCTACAGCTGACACTTGCTGCTGATGGTGGCAGCTCCATTCCTGAGCCGCTGCCATCATAGCTGCAGAGGAGGGAGCCGCAGAGAGGGCAGAAGGGGGCATCTGGGCCACATTTGGTATCACAGGGCACATCAGGGGAACAGTGGGCATTGCGGGCACATGGGAGGCTATGCCTGATTTCAGGCTTTAATCTCCAGAGTAGAGATCAGGGCCTGAAACCGGCATGTTTACACTTCCGCGCTCCGATTGGTTAATCTGTACAGACTAACCAATTAGAGCGATCGCCGGCAAGGGACCACTTTGATTGGTCCCTTGCCGACTTCTCCCGTGTCTCTGCTCTCGGTTAACAGTTTGGGTGTAACTGTATGCCCGATTGCGTAAAATTATATGCACTCTGGACGTACAGTTACAATCAAATGCAGGAAGGGGTTAAGGGAGGAATTACTGAGATTTTTTTTCTGTGAATTTTCTGTTTAGTGCTTTTTTTAAAAAGATATTTGGTGGCCAACATTTAGTCAAGCAGCTAAAATGTTAATGCATGTGACTGCTGTTGCTTAACGTCATTAGCGATTGTGAGAGAACAGGATGCAGTCACACTTAGTGATGGAATCTGAGTTCAGGGGTGTGGAGCTGTGTCAGGGTGTCAACTTAACAGAAGTGTGAGTCATTGATGCAGAATTAAAAGCTCTCGCAAATAGTAATGTGGATCCATTCCACCGCACCTGTTGTCTTCATTATAAGATCATGAATCACGCATGTAATTAATTTGTTTGATTGCTTTCACAATTATTTGGTGTCATTTGTAATAGGATGGTAGCACTGTACAAGTTCCAACAATATGTAGTATCATTAACCACAATAATCATTGAACATCACTTAATGTTTGAATTCATACACAGTATGAAATCCAGTACAAAAGCAAAAAATATTGTAAAGTTCAAATATACTGCAAGATATATTGTCCAGGATGGTACTTAAATGTCAGAAATTCCTTTTCATGTTACATTTCCTCATTGGGTGCTTAAACATCAATCAGAAGTGTTCTTAAAGATGATTTTACAACCAAAGGCCCTATTAGGCCACACAGTTCTCGGATCATTTATCAGGAACAGACGTTTGTAGGATGGCTCGTTCCTAATAATTGGCCCATATGCAAGTAGTCGAACAACCGATCAGCCGATGAATGAGCAAACGCTCTTTTTTGTTCAACTCATGGGTGTCATAAAAGGATAGGCCTGTGCTCCACCTGCAGCACTGTCCCTACCTACTTGCATGGTCCATCCTAAGTGATCGCCTGCAACTGGATAACAGTCCCTTTTTAGCTATGTGCAGGGGCCTAAACCAAATTGGTAAAAAGAGTAGTGAGACAGAAAGAGGTGAACAACAGACAGGCAAAACCAGGACTGGATCAGGATCCAAAATCAGAGCAAAGTGAAATCGGGAGAAAACAGCAGAGACAAAGTCAGGTAAGGTAATAAAGTAGCTATTACCAGGAGGTCACATCTGAGTCAAAATCAGTAATCAGAAGCAATGTCAAAGCCAGCAGGCAAAGGTCAGTCATCCAGAGTAGCAAACACACAGCTAGCTAGTGAGGTTTAGAAAACCAATGACAGGCACCTGTGGTCAGCAGCTGCCTGTTTAAATAGCCCATCTCAGGAGGCATGTGACGCCAGTACAGAGCCTAAAACCCTAGCTCCCTGTAAGTGGGGCTAGTTGTCATAGCAACAGAGCAACGCCTGCACTACCTTCGTATTGCAGCCAGACTCACCATGGGAGAGCAGACAGGTAAGTACGTGACAATGGGCATCTTTCATCAGAATGATAGATGCTGATTATCCGCAGCACATCTTCCTGTGTAATCAGAGATGTGCTGCCAATAAAGAATGAGGGACGAGTGACTGCGTTAGTAGTCATTCCTCCCACATTTGAAGTCTCCATTGGCCTGTGTAATCAGGCTGGTGCAAGCAAGCGCCAGTGGATGTGTTCACCCATTGGCGCTTGCAGTGCCATACTCCATATTTTTGTTCTGTCATATGAATAGAAAAACAGGATGCAAGCTAGAGTTTGATCCTTCACATGACAGACATCAAATGAACCTGATGGATACTACTGACTTTATTGGTGTTTGCTGCATGTCTGTCAAAAAGTGCAGCTTGCAGTGCTGTTTTGTTTTGCAGTGCATTTTGACAAAATATGCAGATGAGCCTCCAGTGTACATGTTAATGAAGTCTTATAGATGTAACCTTAGTTCACTTGATTTTTAATGCGGACTAGAAACGTCTCCCATACTCTGCTAACAACAGCTGAAAACTAGTTCATTGATTAATATGGATCTTCTGGTTTAATAACCATTCATATGCACTACATCTGTATTTCTGTGCACATGTGAATGAGCTACTGAAGAACAATGTTATCAGCTGTGATTCAGGGCAGATACGAGTAATAAAGTAGAGTGCAGGGAAATGATAGGATGAGGAAAAATAATCTTTTCTAATACATCAGTCAGGTTCTACTAACGTCATATAGTGCGTTAGCCTTGAATTTATTCTGTCCTTTAGCATCTCGGTCAAGCGTCACCCTCTATTTCTACTCAAGAGCAATACAGTTCACTCACTTTCCTATGTTCCTATCCAATAGCTCAGTGATTGTTAAAAGCAGCATAAAGTAGCCCCAGGGATTGTTCCTTGTGGATTCAGGTCAGTTTCTATATTGCTGAAATTTTTGTTGCCTTTTTAGTCTGAATTCACTGATGATATTTGAGGATGCCTGCAGTTTCAGTTGCATTAACTGTATGTAGGCCACCAAAGGGTTAAAAATGTTGTGTAATTATGCATTTACCTGTATAATTAGCGGTAAGAGTTAATAGGCCTTTGCATCCATCACTAGGTGGCGATGTGCTACTCTCCTCATAGCGAGTGGTTAGAACAGAGCATGCAGTGTAGAGACAGTGGATGTCCAGACAGTGAAGCGTGCAGATTTAGACTAAAACTCTTACCAACCAGAGAGAAAACTTTATAACCATATCGCTAGGATATGTCCCCATTGTCTCATAGGTGCAGGTCCCACCTGTGGGACCCGCACCTATATCAAGAACGGAGCCAGGAAGTGAATGGAGGGCGCACTACGTATGCGCAGCCGCCCTCCATTTATTTCTGTGGGGCCATGGAAGATAGCTGAGCACTGGCTCAGCTATTTCTGTTGGCGCCATAGAAATGAATGGGAGCGGTGGCTGCGCATGCGCGGTGTGCTCCCATTCTTTTCTATGGGAGCAGCAACAGCAGCGCTCCATGCTCTATTCTAAATATAGGTGCGGGTCACAGTGGTAGGACCCGCACCTATCAGACAATGGTGGCATATCCTAGCGATATGCCCCCATTGTCTAAGATAGGAATACCCCTTTAAGGAGAAGCTTATAGACTCCGCAACAAACCTGTTTAGGAGATTCAAGTCTTCTATTGCCTGCACAGACCTGAATTGGCAGAATGCAGATATGCCCACTATACGAAATCCTGCAGTGGAAAACAGTAGTACAATTAACTGTGAGTATGGCAAACTGTGAAAAAGGTGCAGTCCTAAAGGGGTTCCTCAGGATAGGTCATCAATATCAGATCGGCGGGGGTCAGACACCTGGCACCCCTGCCAATCAGCTGTTTGAAGAGGAGGCACGCGCCATATCAGCGCTGCCTCCTATTCACTGTTTACATGCTGGCCGTAATGGGGGTAGTGGTGAGTAGGTGTAATTACACCTAACCGCCCCATTCATTTCTATGGGAAGAATCGCTTCCATAGACTTGTATGGGAGCGATTCTTCCCATTGAAATGAATGGGGCAGTTAGGTGTAATTACACCTACTCACCACTACCCCCGTGTCGGCCAGCATGTAAACAGTGAAGAGGAGGCAGCACTGATACGGCGCGCGCCTCCTCTTCAAACAGCTGATCAGCGGGGGTGCCAGGTTTCGGACCCCCGTTGATCTGATATTGATGACCTATCCTGAGGATAGCACATCAATATATGTAACTCGGAGAACCCCTTTAATCTGATGTTGGGGGCTGCCCCAAGGTTGCATAGAGAAAAAGACGTTTTGCACTCCTATTTCTGGATGCTGGTGCTAAAGTCAGCAAGAGAAATGAATTGTGAGGAGAATTGCTTTAAAGAGACATCTTAGCCTGTTAACTACTACCGCAGCTGTGAGAGCTGTGGAAGTTGCACATTGTGTAAGAACTGGCAGTGAATGCATACCGAGAACTGTGACCTGCATTTGATTCTTCAGTAAAGAAGCATTCTGCATAGTGATTGTTGATTCAGATTTGTCCTGTTTGGAAGAATCTGAACCTTTTTTGTGTTTACATAACTTACAGTAGCGGCGCACGCCCGAGACTTCCATAGTCTTGCGTTACTAGCAGACTTGCTCATTCGGCCGCAATGGGGGAAATACATTACTTCGGGAATATGGCAATCGAGAACTCATTGGGGGAGATTTATGAAACTGGTGTAAAGTAGAACTGGTTTAGTTGCCCACAGCAACCAATCAGATTCCACAGCTCCTTTGGAAAATAAAAGATGGGATCTGGTTGCTATGGGCAACTAAGGTTGTTCTACTTTACACCAGTTTGATATCTCCCCCATCATATTTAATGTAAACACAAAAAAGGTTTTCATTCGTCCAAACAGGACAAATCAGAATCTACCATCACTAGTTCTGCTGTTGTCATTATTGCCTGCGCCATCACACTGCACTTCCATACTATCATTTGTTGCCAAGGGGCCCTGCCTTGCACCTCACAATTCACTACCATCAAGCAGGTAAAACCTCAGAACTGGGGTGTGAGTAGCAACTACAACCACCATTCTTGATACTGTCACTCCTATCCTTTCCCCTCCCCTGTGGCACGCGGCATGTCTCACTGAACTCTTTATCATTTTACGGGGAAAAAAATCCATTTCAATTTACAGTACTAAAATGGATTTGACAAATGCTCTTTAGATTTCTAGAATTATGGACATGTAATTTCAACTTGTAATTTCCCTTGTAGTGTAATTATGTAATGCCACGCTATAAAGATTTCTTGTCTGTTTATAAGGTTTTAAAAACCTCTTTTTCCAAAGATTCTTTTATAGCATTCATTTTTGGCACTGCTCAAATCAAAGGGACATTTGGTATAGAAAACCCATATTCATATCATTTTACAGAATAAGTTAATTGATGGTGGTTTCCGGATTCATATCTATTAACCAGAGTTGATGCAAACGGCTAATGAGAAAGGAACAGCATCCATAACATAGTAGATTGCAAGCATGGGGCCCATTTTTTCATCTAAGGAGGCCCTTAATAGGAGAACATAGGGGGAGGAAGACTGCCTACACCCAGTGGTGGGGCAGGGGGAGGGCGGTCCACCCCGGGTGACAGCTGTTAGACGGGTGCCGGATGCAATGAGTGCTTCCATCAATACAGATGGAAGTGCCCATTGTTAGAGCTCCGGTTCTTTCACTTACTGACCGCTCAGCTCCCCACGCTCCTTCCCTCCTCCAGGCTGGCTGCTTACCTTTGTGTCTATCGTTTAGAGAATTGTTTCTTTTTCTTATTATTTCCTTCTATTATTTGTTAAATTTTTAAAAATTACGATGCATCCCCTATGTTTCCTTTTTCCTTCTCTTAATCCCTCTATTGTACCCCATCCCCCCTCTTATTTTTCATTTTATTGGTATTTGTAAAAAAAACTATAAAGCACAAATTGCAAAAAACAATACAATAGTGCCATGTCCTGTCAAAGTAGACAAACCCATGAAATAGCAATTGATAAATCAGAATCCATATAGTAATACACATAGGCTGGTAATTCATAAACTGTACTTTCACAATTGACTACAAACTGTCAGTTCCTCTGTGATAAGAGGGTATAGTCATGTGTGCCTTCAGGAACTGAACCTGGTCAATTTAATAAATAACACGACTGATTAACAATGCAGACAACCCGTGAATAAACACTGGTATTGTTCATACCAAAAATTACACCAACCATAATGAAATACCAGGATGAGAGAAACTAAAGAGCCCTTTACATGGGCCGATAACCCAAAAATGTACATAGCAAATCACTCTAACGACTCCCCAGGTTCAATGTGGGACTGTATTTTCAAATTAGGCTAATTTCAGACTTGAGTTATTGTTTTCCGCTATTGCGATCCAGCAGAGGATCTCAGTACCGAAAAAAAACATTTCTGTTTGGTCCATTCATTCTGAATGGAAAGAGATCCGTTCAGGATGTCTTCTCTTCTGGGGAATCACTGAGAAAAAAATAAATACCCTATTAAAAATTAACTTTTATTAAATATATAGTAAAATATCCCGCCCCTTTTGGGACGATCACTCCGCTTTTAGGCAGGGACACAATAGCTAAACGGGGATAGTGTCCTCAGGGCCTAGAAGCGGTATTACCGGATATGGACTTCATTATCTGAGAATAAGATCTGGAGAAGCTGCAGCACTCCCATGTCCAGGCAGACCAAGGTTGTGACACCCTGATTCCAATCACATGATTGTCTACAAAACTGTGAGTGATAAGTGCGTTAAGTTTAATTACCCTTAGGCTACTTTCACACTAGCGTTTTTAAATTCCGGTATTGAGTTCCGTCATAGGGGCTCAATGCCGGAAAAAAACGCTTCAGTTTTGTCCCCATACATTGTCAATGGGGACAAAACTGAACTGAAGACGACGGAATGCTCCTGAAAGTATTCCGTTCCGTCTTCAAACCGGAGAACAAACCGCAGCATGCTGCAGTTTTCTCTCCGGTCCAGGCATCCGCACCAAGACGGATCCGGAATGACCCCCAATGCAAGTCAATGGGGACGGATCCGTCTGGTGTGACACAATGGTAAACGGATCCGCCCTCCATTGACTTTCAGTGGTGTTCAGGACGGATCCGTCACCTACACATACAGACTTACATACAGACATACATACATACAGACGTATGTGTGTGTATATATATATATATATATATATATACGTATAATATATACACTCACCGGCCACTTTATTAGGTACACCTGTCCAACTGCTCGTTAACACTTAATTTCTAATCAGCCAATCACATGGCGGCAACTCAGTGCATTTAGGCATGTAGACATGGTCAAGACAATCTCCTGCAGTTCAAACCAAGCATCAGTATGGGGAAGAAAGGTGATTTGAGTGCCTTTGAACGTGGCATGGTTGTTGGTGCCAGAAGGGCTGGTCTGAGTATTTCAGAAACTGCTGATCTACTGGGATTTTCACGCACAACCATCTCTAGGGTTTACAGAGAATGGTCCGAAAAAGAAAAAACATCCAGTGAGCGGCAGTTCTGTGGGCGGAAATGCCTTGTTGATGCCAGAGGTCAGAGGAGAATGGGCAGACTGGTTCGAGCTGATAGAAAGGCAACAGTGACTCAAATTGCCACCCGTTACAACCAAGGTAGGCAGAAGAGCATCTCTGAACGCACAGTACGTCGAACTTTGAGGCAGATGGGCTACAGCAGCAGAAGACCACACCGGGTGCCACTCCTTTCAGCTAAGAACAGGAAACTGAGGCTACAATTTGCACAAGCTCATCGAAATTGGACAGTAGAAGATTGGAAAAACGTTGCCTGGTCTGATGAGTCTCGATTTCTGCTGCGACATTCGGATGGTAGGGTCAGAATTTGGCGTCAACAACATGAAAGCATGGATCCATCCTGCCTTGTATCAACGGTTCAAGCTGATGGTGGTGGTGTCATGGTGTGGGGAATATTTTCTTGGCACTCTTTGGGCCCCTTGGTACCAATTGAGCATCGTTGCAACGCCACAGCCTACCTGAGTATTGTTGCTGACCATGTCCATCCCTTTATGACCACAATGTACCCAACATCTGATGGCTACTTTCAGCAGGATAATGCGCCATGTCATAAAGCTGGAATCATCTCAGACTGGTTTCTTGAACATGACAATGAGTTCACTGTACTCAAATGGCCTCCACAGTCACCAGATCTCAATCCAATAGAGCATCTTTGGGATGTGGTGGAACGGGAGATTCGCATCATGGATGTGCAGCCGACAAATCTGCGGCAACTGTGTGATGCCATCATGTCAATATGGACCAAAATCTCTGAGGAATGCTTCCAGCACCTTGTTGAATCTATGCCACGAAGAATTGAGGCAGTTCTGAAGGCAAAAGGGGGTCCAAACCGTTACTAGCATGGTGTACCTAATAAAGTGGCCGGTGAGTGTATATATACATATATACAGGCATACACACACATATACACAAACACATACATACTTACATACTCCAGGCAGGCCGCAAGTCTTCATGCCCAGGAGGTGCGCCGCTATAACGATTCCCTACAGCGCCCAGCAGAGGGCGCTGTGGGGAATCGTCATAGCTGCGCGCCTCCTGGGCGTGAAGACGTGCGGTCTGCCTGCCTGCCTGGAGTATGTAAGTATGTATGTGTTTGTGTGTATGTCTGTATATGGTGCTGTGTGACGTGTGTGGGGCTGGAACGCGGTTCCGGCCCCACACATGTCCCTGCGGCAGTCCAGATCCGACGGCACCCTTCACCTGCCGGATCCGGACTGCAGCTAGTGTGAAAGAGGCCTTAGTCCATATTTAAGCTGAAGTCAATGGTTAAAGGGTTATTCTCATCTTAGACAATGGGGACATAGCGCTAGGATATGCCCCCATTGTCTTATAGGTGTGGGTCCCACCACTGGGACCCGCACCTATATCGAGAACGGAGCCCCTAAAATAAAGGAGGGGGCACTGCGCATGTGCAGCCGCCCTCTATTCATTTCTATTGGACCGGCGAAAATAGCCGAGTCATCGCTTTTCGTCGGCTACATAGAAATGAATGGGAGCGGTGGCCGTGCATGCGCAGTGCACTCCCATTCATTTCTATGGGAGCAGCGGGGGAGCTGCGTCTGGTGGTGGCCGGACCCCGGGAAATATATATATATTTATTTATTTATTTAACAAAAGTTAATTTTTAATAGGGTATTTATTCACTTCTCAGTGATTCCCCAATACATACTTACCCGAAATATATAGCATTTTCAGTGATTTTTATGTCTTCTATTCCGGCAGCATTCCGTCTTGTGACCGGACACAAAACCTCTGCTAGCTGCGGCATTGTGTCCGGTCATTAAAACAGAAAAAAAACTGATTCGGCACTGAAAACAATGTAAGTCAATGATGACAGATCTGTTTTTTTACGAGACTAAAAAAACGGATCCATCACCCATTGCCTTTCAATGTATTTAGTGACGGATCCTTTTTTTTCCATTTTTAATTTCACACCAGCGCATCCTAATGGAACGGATGCATCCTGATGTGCAAAATCAAAACTGATCCATTTAATTCCAGTATCGAGATCCTCTGCCAGATCTCAGTACCGGAATTAACAACGCAAGTGTGAAAGTAGCCTTGTATCTATTGGCTATCTGTTCTCAGTGTCAGGTCAGGTGTGTATATGTATGTATGTGTGTGTATATATATATACCGTATATATATATATATATATATATATATATAGTGGTGAGGGGCGGTAGTATTTGTCCACAACTCCTGTGAAAATTGAAATATAGTTATTATTACCAAAAGCAACAGTTGTAAAAGACATCAGTGAATTAGGTTGGCATCCAGCAGGCGTCCTGTTAGTAGTGAAAGCTAGAAAATGTCAGTCCAGCTTAGCCACCAAAATCCAATTAAGAATTACAGACCAACTGTTGTGTACTTCCTGTTTGTGTTCCGTTTTGGCTCTTCTTTAGTCTGTAATGAAATCATCATGTTCTTAAATTTACGTGGGCTTTCAGCTGTGACTGTGAAAAGCTGTCACGTCGCGCTTTAAGTGACCTGGCATCGGCCACAAGTGACCCGACTCCATTCATTGCCAGCAAGCCAGAGCCCAGAATGTGGTATTTACAGGATGACAAAGCTGTACATGTAATTTCCAATGTATTAATACCCTTCTCAGCACAATGTTTCTAGTGATTAAAAAGTATTTCAGCTATATTAAGGCACACACAGATGATGAATTATAAAAATGAATCCGACTAATGTCAAAGCTCTGTTCTGTAATCTAGAAATGCAGATTGTCTATTGTGTGATTGTATTTGTTATGTTCTAAATCTTAATGCTCTGTTCATTTTTAATGAATGTTAAAAAGTGCAATTTAAATTGTGGGAAATATATAGAACTGTGTAAAGAATTAACCCAAATAAATACACAAATTCAGTAATTTTGTGCAAAGTGCAGATTGGTCCCAGGTTAAATCTTTTTTTTTTTTTTTTTGCTTAAATCGTGCTATCCTATCACATGTAAAATCCCAGCAGTGGGCATGTCTTCAATGTTCAGCCAGATGGAATTATCAAGCAAGGCTCCCTTCCCACTTGACATCTGTAACAAAAAAGAACAGTGGGGCAAATTTGTGGTAGTTTTATTTTGGCCGCCTCTAGGCATGTTTGCCGTGCTGCGGCTGGAACTCCGGCCCGCCCCCGTTATAGTGAATGGGGACGAAGAGTACTTCCAGCCGCACACATGCACTAGTGGCAGCCCAGATCCAGCAGGTTGTTCACCTTCCGGGCACCCCTGCCGCTAGTGTGAAAGTAGCCTAAGACTGACGTTTCATACACCAGTGTTAGTAAAAAGTCTGTTAGAGTAAGGGGCTGAACACATCTAATTTTTACTGTTTGTCAAGCAGATATGTTTAATCACACAGTAAAAAAAAAAGTATGCAATTTTCTGCTTATCTATCTTTGTTTAATGTATATGTTTGATGGATTCTCCTGCCTTTTCAATACATTTGTGTCCATTTTTTTAAAAATATAAATATATACATTTTTTCTTAAACCTTTTGTTGTTGTTTTTTTAATAAAGATTTGAAGCGTATCAAAGGAAGAAGTAGAAAGTATCTGGATAAAATGTTTCTATATGCTGGCCATGGACTTCTATTATGACGGAATGCAATACAAAATGCTTCTTATAGGCTTCTGTGGTGCATGCCATCAAAGAATTCTATTATGGTCTATGGTATACATAACGGGATTCTTAGATAACCCGAACCTTGTATGCCGAACTTGAAAACACAAGTTAGCTTAACACTAATTAAAGGGGTTGTCCCACGAAAAATATTCTACAGTTTTCAAACCAGCACCAGGATCTGAATACTTTTGTTATTGCATGTAGTTAAAAAAATAGCATAGCCTCTGATTTATTCACTAAAATGTTTCTGTGTACCGACACCTGCTGTTTGTTTTTTTTCTTATTTCTTTGTCCGGCTCACTTTGTAAGCACATGCTCAATTTGGTCCTTCAACTGCCTCCTGAGCTGTGATAGGGAGAGCTGAGACTGCAGCAGAAAAGACACTCCCCTTGAGCTGTCAGCTTGATATAAATCTAGCAGAGCAATGAATGTGGAGATCTCTGGATCCATGTGAGGTACAGGGCTGGTTCTAGATTTGTTAGAAAGAGGTTGTCATGTACTATATGATGTCTGATTTTCATTTTTTACATTAGTCATGGAATAACCCCTTCAAGACTGGTGTTTGTAATGGCAGTCTTAGTATATCTGCTGCAATATATCAGTAGAAAATGAAAAATTATTTAAAATGATGTTTTTATTATAAACTCTTTTTTTACATCTTTGTAGTTATTTAATTGTTTTACAGCCTGATATACAGAAAGTCTTAGAAAGTCTTAGAATGTTGCCATTTTCATATTGGCCACTGCGCAATCACGATAGGCTATTTCCTTTTTTTTTTTTTTCTGCAGCTCACTTTTCTGATTTGCTGTGTAGATTGGAACAGAATAGGGTGGTGGGGAGAATGAGAGTTCTGTTATATTGCCCAAGGGCTAGATAAGGGAGGCGCAGATAAAGCTTTGTACATAAATTACTTGCCTGGTCTCTGGTGAATAGCAATCTACTCCATCTTTTCCTGGACCCAGTAATAGTTAATAACCCAAAAAGTGTGAATAGGCTGTGATTCCGTGCAATTGCCTTCATGCACACAGCCCCTGCTGCACTTTCTACACAAGCATTGCAGGAGAGATATGGCTCCAATATGGCTACCCCAGCCATACATGACTTGAACCAGATTTATCTTGTGATTTAGACACATTTTAACTCACTGCACATTAACAAAAAGAGTCTAGGGAAGGGGTGTAGCCTATAAAGGGGTGTTCAGCAGGGCTGTGGAGTCGGAGTCGGTATAAAATGGACCGACTCCGACTCCTAAAATATATAATGAATTAGTACATTTAGTTCAGTGCAATAAGTGCTGAATATATTTTTATAAGAATTTGTGAAAATGATGAAATGTCCTATAAATGTCTGTTCTATTCCTGATCTGAGGATTTAGGCTTTTTTTTTTCCTTTAAAAATTTTTTATTGGAGACAACAATAACATACAATCAGTGTAAACATCTACAAAATCATCCGTTTCTTTATGCACCCAACCCCCCCAACCCAAATGGACGACAGCGGGGAAAAAAAAAAAAAAAGGAACCACCGAAACACCTATCATTACTCAATACCACTTATCCCATATACTGTGCCATCGTTCTTTCTTGTCCTTCCTCTTATACCAAAGAAACTCAAAATGTTTGGCATTGCCCACCAACTTCTTCCAACAATTTAAATCTGGGTGTTTATCAGCCATCCAGTTTTTAGATATTAGAAGTCGAACGAGGAACAACAGTCTAGAAATCAGATTTTTGCTACCCTACGACGTAGTTTCATTTCCAAGGTATCCCTTATCAAACATTCTATATTAAAGCCTATATCAATATCAACTATTTTCTTTATGTATCCATAAACATTTATCCAAAAACTTCTTACATGTGGGCAGTCCCAGCTTAGATGATACAAATCTGCCCTCTCAAAGCCACATTTAGGGCAGTTTGCATTTTCCCTTCTTCCCATTTTATATAATCCTGATGGCGTATTGTATAACCTATATACATAGTTTAGTTGCACCATCCTATGATTTTCGTTGCTAGACATATATTGAATATTTCTAAATATCTTATCCCATTTACCATCTAATCCAGTCTGTGATACCTTATCCCATTTTAATTGTGATTTATGTACTATTTTTTCTGTGTACACCCTAATAAAAGTCTTATATAACTTTGATAGTAAATTCTTCTTTATAGTCGTGTCCTGTAATAATTTTATAAAATAGTGCGAATAAACCACCAATTTTCCCTCATCTTTCATTCCCTGAAAAGCATTATATATACGGTAATATTTAAACCACGCATCACCCTTAATATTATATCTCTCCTGACGTTCTATAAATAATGAAAATAATAATGGGGATAGAGGGCAGCCCTGCCTAGTTCCTCTGCCCAATTTAATTGTTTCTGTAAGTTGACCATTTACCTTAATTCTGGCACAGGGCTCTCTATACATAAGTTTTACCCAGTTCAAATATATCTCCCCAAATCCAAAGTTTTTCATAACTTGCCACAGGAAACTCCTCTCGACCCTATCGAAGGCCTTAGTGGCATCCAAAGAGAGGATCGAGCGGAGTTCCCCCGTACCCATCTGCATTGCCGCAAACATTGCCCGAATATTGGCGAAGACACTTCTGGTGGGCATAAAACCACTGTGGTCTGGGTGAATAAGATCCAGTATAACTTTCTTTAGTCTATTAGCTAAGATCTTAGCAAGGAGTTTAATGTCCGTGTTTAATAGTGAAATAGGCCTATACGCTTCCTTGTCCTCCAAATCTTTTCCCTTTTTGGGAATCAGTACGATCACTGCTTCTTTCATGGAGCTGGGGAGTTGGCCTAGTTTATATGACTCATTAAGGACCATAGATAATCTAGGCAACAGGACCATCCTGTACTTCCTATAGATCTCAAAAGGAAGACCGTCAGATCCTGGGGAAGAATTCCCAGAAAAGGACTTCAGAGCCATCTCTAATTCTTTAACAGTAATAGGTGCATCCAGATCCTTCATTTGAAGATTAGTCAGTTTGGGAAATTGCACTTGTAATAGATATTTTTCAATTTCCCGGACAGATTTAGTCATGGCTGGAGAATACAGGTTTGTAAAATAATCTTTAAATACCTCCTGAATATCCCCCTGATTACATACTCTTTGCCCCTGTTCTTTTTTTATCGCTGAGATGGGAGTTATGTTATCTTGATTCTTAACTACCGAAGAAAATAATCTGCCTGGTTTTCCCCCTTTAATATAATATTTTTGTTTTCTAAAGAAATTTTTCTGTTGTGCCTTTGTCATATGGGCCTCTCTAAGTTGATTTTGGGTGTTATTGAGAGCTTCTTCATTAGATTTCGTTTGGATCCCTAATAAAGTTCTTTTCATTACAAAGACAGTTATCAATTAGGGTCTTTTCTTCCTGCAAAAAAAACTTACGCTTAGATTTTATTCTACTAAATAAAATACCTCTGATGTATGCTTTAAGAGCATCCCAAACATACAATAGGGATGTTGATCCCTCATTCTCTTCCCAAAATTGTACCAGACTATTCATAATTTCCAAATGGTCATCAATGATAGACAGCCAATGTGGATTCAAACGAAAAAGGGAGTTTCTATAACCTACCCCAGAGATATTATTTACAATAAATGATACCAAAGAATGGTCCGAAATACCCGAAGGTTCGTATGCAATTTTGCCTATATCCCTATTTAGTTCTTGATTCACCAGCGTCAAGTCGATTTGTGACATTGTGTTATGTAATTTATTGAAACATGAAAACACTTTCTTCGTGGGATATCTATGCCTCCACACATCAATCCATCCCTCCTCAGAGCAAAACTCAGCCAGTCTAGTATTTTTTTGATGTTTACTGTACCTTTTAGCATCCACTCGAGCTCTATCAACTTGAATGTCCATCACACAATTGAGATCACCTATTAATAAAATGGGACATGTCTCTCTGCTATTGCAAAATTCTAAAAGCTTCTGCAATACAAAATAATTAAATGGTGGAGGTATATATACAAAAGCTAATATACATGTACGATTATCTAATTTCCCAAATAAAAAAACATATCGACCTTCGGTATCAATTTCTTTATCTTGGAGCTCACAATGGATTTTCTCATGAACTAATACCGTAATGCCTCTGGAATAGACCGAGCCATATGAGTGGAACATAAATTTAGCCCATTTTCTTTCAATCCAGTTCCTCCTCTCCCTTGTCAAATGAGTTTCGATTAGGCACACTATGGCCGGAAGGTGTTTGTGGACTGCATCCAATACTGCACATCTCTTAATTCTATCATTAAGTCCTCTTATATTCCATGCAATTATTTTACTCATTTTTCAAGACATTGGAGGAATACTGGAAAAAAATAAATAAATAAAATAAACCCCTAACCCCCGTCGTCCATTTCCCACTCTCTTCCCCCCCCTTTCTTCTATCTGCTTGCTCTGTCTAGAAAGAAAAAACAGAACCCTAATCACCTCCCTGCAACACCCCTCCCCCATCCCATCCTCTCCACTTAATCAATGTTATCAAAACGGTCCAACATACAATAGATCAGAGTCTCATCATATTCCCTCCTGATCCAACCAATCTGCTAACTCCCCTGCCGCACTAAAGAATTTTGTAACATCCTTATAAATAACTCTAAGCTTAGCAGGAAAGAGCATTGAGTATTTAATATTAGCTGCCATCAAACGCTTTTTAGAATCATTAAAGCTACGTCGTTTGTCCATTGTGGCCTTAGAAAAATCGGGATACAGTGCTATTCTCGAACCGTTATACAGCAGTGTTGCGGTTTCTCTAGCTTTACGTAAGATAACCTCACGATCATATGAACATAATAACTTCACCAAGATTGTCCTGGGAGGAGCACCGGGAGGAGGCCTTCTGCCTGGTACCCTGTGTGCCCTCTCCACAGTGAACAGCTTAGATAGGTTCTCTTGTCCCAGAGCTTCCAAAACCTATTTCTGTATAAACTGGGCTGTATTCTTTTCCTCTAAATTTTCTGGAAACCCAAGGAAACGAATGTTTGAACGTCTGTTTCTATCCTCTGCCTCGGTCAATTTATACTTCATATTTTCCAATTCTTTAGTAATCCCCCTCACTTCATCTCTCAATGACTTCACCTCTCGTTCTGAGTTGTCAGCCCGGGTCTCATATTCCGCCATTTTCTTTCTCAATTTGGACATATCAGTTTTAATCAGTGCTATATCTGCTCTAACCCCTCCCATTTGTGCTGTTAAGTCCTCAAGTGCAAAATTAGCTTTCTGCACCAATGCCAGGATTTCTGATAGCATGGAACTAGTCGCTGCGTCTACACCCCCAGCTTCTGCAGGTGGGTCATGTGGGGAGTAACTCATACTAGCTTGGGTTTGAGCAGATATTTCTTGCACTTTTTGATCCTGGCGCGTTTTAATAGAGGAAGAAAACCATAGTTTGTCTAATTTGTTCGCAGGCTCTTTCGCTTGTGACTGTCTCGTTGATCTACGCGCTGCATTTTTGGGCGGCATCTCGAACCAAATATATATATATATATATATATATATATATATATATACTTTTGCACCACTATCTGAATAAACGCCCCAGGATCACATATATACAGCAATATAGTCACTAGGCAAAGTTTGATGATGGTTAGATGATCAAATTAGATGGTCAAACACGGAGAGGGGATAAGGATGGTTACAACATGCAGTACAACTAGGAGTACTTCCGTTCTCCCTCGAGTGTTAATGTTAGGTAATGTTAGTTATTAGTTGTTAATCATTAGTATTTCATAAACGAATACTTATTCCTTCCAAATGAACCAGGACATAGAGGAACAGCTCCCAGACCGAGGAGCAGAGGAACAGCTCCCAGACCCACGAAACAGAGAAAGCTCAATCTGGGCAAACAGCAAAGCAGCGGCTCATCTCCAGCAGAGGCCAGACGAACCCAGCAAGTGGCAGAGGCGACGGTCAAGGAGGCACACGGCACACAAAAGAGGTAGGTAAAAAAAAAGCCAACGGCAATACTCCACCAAGGTCTCCAGACAATGGCCGCAGACAGCAGAAAGCCAACTTCCCCTCCGACTTGCCACCACACACGAACAGAGGGCGCATCAGGACTCCATCCGCTGCTTCCTCCTGCAAACGCCGGCTCACAAGCGCCGTCCCCTCCACAGCCAGATCCTCTGTACGGCACAGCAGCGCAGCGGCCGGGAGTCCTCTCCAACACAGAGCTCCACACTCAAAAGGCCCCTCCACGGCTTCCCCTGAACCGGACACCCAGGGCACATGTCAGCTGGGAGCAGCAAAGATCGAAGCGGCAAGGTGGGAGGGAGGAGGTAGGCGCTCGAGCGCGTCGGCACCTACGTCATGCCGACGCGCTCCCGGCAGCTCTGTATGAGGGATAAATGAATGAATTAGTACATTTAGTTCAGTGCAATAAGTGCTGAATATATTTTTATAAGAATTTGTGAAAATGATGAAATGTCCTATAAATGTCTGTTCTATTCCTGATCTAAGGATTTAGGCTTTTAGTTGAGATGACTGTGTACTGCCCTTTATGTCCAGTGCATGTTCTCTCTGTATGCTTTATGTTTCCTCTGAGCTCATGTTTGGAGAGGTTAGCTGCTCTCATGGCTTCTATCTGCTGCGGATGTAAAGCACCTAGAGCCTTATGTATGAAAACTGTCTAGGTGTAGAAGTTTCTTTGTTGCCCATAGCAACCAATCAGAGCACCCCTTTCATTTCATATAGTGCTCTGGAGAAATGAAAGGGGAGCTCTGATTGGTTGCTGTGGGCAACAAAAAAAGTCTTAGACCTAGACAGTTTTCATACATCAGGCCCAGAGGCGTAGCTATTGTGGGGGGGGGGGGGGGCGCAGGCGATGCTCCGGGCCCAGTACCTCTGGGGGGGCCCAGCAGGGATGGCCTTAGTACTTAGTGAATACAAGTGAGCGCTTCCATTATGGAGTCTGATGGGGGCACATTAAGCCGATCTGAGGTCTGATGGGGGCACATTCTGATGATCTGAGGTCTGATCGGGGCACATTCTGCTGATCTGAGGTCTGATGGGGGCACATTAAGCCTATCTGAGGTCTGATGGGGGCACATTAAGCCTATCTGAGGTCTGATGGGGGCAGATTAAGCCGATCTGAGGTCTGATGGGGGAACATTCTGATGATCTGAGGTCTGATCGGGGCACATTCTGCTGATCTGAGGTCTGATGGGGGCACATTAAGCCTATCTGAGGTCTGATGGGGGCACATTAAGCCTATCTGAGGTCTGATGGGGGCAGATTAAGCCGATCTGAGGTCTGATGGGGGAACATTCTGCTGATCTGAGGTTTGATGGGGGCACATTCTGCTGATCTGAGGTCTGATGGGGGCACATTCTGCTGATCTGGGTTCTGATGGGGACACATTCTGCTGATCTGGGTTCTGATGGGGACACATTCTGCTGATCTGAGGTCTGATGGGGGCACATTAAGCCGATCTGAGGTCTGATGGGGGCAAGGGACTGTTAGTTTAGTGATGTAAAAGCTGGGGACAGATTTCCTTTATCATAGGAGTCCCCTTTTTTAAGGCCCTTTTACACGGGCCGATGTGTCTCTCTGCCCGAGCGCCGATCAGCGATATCGGCGCTCGGGCAGGGAGCCTTTACACGGCCGGATGAATCGAGCGCCGGGCCGCACGAGTGATCGCTGTATCGCTCGTGCGGCCCGGAAGCTCCATACTGTCAGGCGCACATCGCCTGTTTACACAGGCCGATGTGCGCCCGACAGATTGGATCTTTTGTAGAAACCAAAAGATCCAATCAGCCGACGAACGAGCGTTTTGCTCGTTCGTCGGCTGATTAGGGCCACTTTTACACGGGCCGATTATCGGCACTAGCGTTCCTAGGAACGATTTTTCGGCCGATAATCGGCCCGTGTAAAAGGACCTTAACTCCTATTAATCCTATATTTTACTGCATTATGTGGTAGAGTATTTAGAGTAGGGTATGTAGAAAGTCTATTGTACTGTACTTAACAGCATAGATGATCTAGCAGTTTATATAGTCATCTTGCTAATACAGTATTATAACCACAATTAGTAGTATGTGCCTGTGAAGTTAGAAACGTGCGTTTGGGAAGCCAATAAGTGGGGGGCCCATTTAAGTATGTTTCGCCCCCCCATGTGCTGAACCTCTAGCTACGCCTCTGATCAGGCCCTTAGTGAGCTGTACCCAGAGAAGCCTGATAGATTACAAACTGTTTTTGTCATGACTTATCTGTACTATTGATTTTATGCAAATTTGTTTAAAGTTATCACTTAAACATGCTCCATGTATGAGGGAGTCGGAGTTGGAGTCAGGGGAAATTGAGGAGTCGGAGTCGGGGCTTTGGCTTACCGACTCCACAGCCCTGGTGTTCAGAAGAGAAAAGCATCTAGCAAGATCGGCCAAATCTATCACACAGCATAAGCTACTGCCTAGTATCATTTTAAGCTGTATAAATATGGGACAGTAGTGGGTGGTCCTACTATGTGACTTTGATTAGGATCGCCCACTGGACTCCTAAGCATAGAAATAGCAGTTATTTAAATGATTAAAATATCAGTTATATTGAATATTTTCCCACAATCTATATATCAATCTGCTCAGCTCCTCCTGCTCTAAAACATGATGCCCACAGATAGGTCCGCATATACCGTACAACATGACAGGTTCCAAGGATGCTTTTTTTTATCTGCAGTGGTTGCACTGTTCTACTTTCTGTGGGCAACTGAGAACATTTTAAGAAGAATGTGCACATATAAAGGGGCACATTTATTAAGAGCGATGTCTTAATAAACCCCTGCATCGGCGGTACATCCACTGAAGTTATGAAGAGGCCTCTCAATAACTTCAGCACACCCAGCGCCAGTTCTAAATGTAAACCTACTTCCGAGCTGTAGAAAAAGGTAAATGAGACGGTTCCCCACCCACGCCAACTCCACTTTTTTAGACCTCCAGTGAACAGGACAAAGTCGCAGATTGTGGCACAACTAACTGTTGCTCTGCAATCTGTTCCTCAAATAAGCCTAATATCAGTGTATTTCAGCTTCATAAAGGACCCCCAAAGTTTCTAAGATTTCTATTTTTATAAATCTGCATGCATTACTATTTGAATGGCTGTACTCTGTGCCTATATCTGAAATAATATTTCTTCAGCAGTTCACTTTTCTGATTTGCTGTGTAGATTGGAACAGCATAAGCAGAGGGTGGTGGGTTGAATGAGAGTTCTTTTGTATTAAGGGCTAGATAAGGAAGGGGCAGATTAAGCTTTGTACATAAATGATCTGCCTGGTCTCTGGTGAAGAGCAATCTACTCTATCTTTTTCTGGACCCAGTAATAGCCTATTCACACTTTTTAGGTTGCCTTAATGCACACAGCCCCTGCTGCATTTTCTACACAAGCAATCTATTTTTATAAATCTGCATTCATAACTATTTGAATGGCTGTACTCTGTGCCTATATCTGATATAATATTTCTTTTCCCGTCAGCAGTTGATGCCCCATCATTTTTGGACTCTTTCCTGTTTCAACAATTTATATGAAGTATTACATTATCTGATACATCTGGATGTGACAATCAGCCTGCAAGATACAAAAGGAACAAATCTATATGGGAATACATGTCAAAACTGTGAAGAGACACTGAAGAGGCATTTCAGCAACATGCTCTGAATTATATGTCTACATAATATGTCTACACCACTGTGCATAATGTAGTGATATGAAAACCTTCTTTAGACTTTTTACAAATTTGAGAGAAATACCTCCTGTATGAAACTAGAAAAACTAGAAGAAATTGTTTCCTCATTGGACAGCAAGATCTTTTGCCATATTTGATAAGGCTTTTCCATCCTCTAAAAGTCATCTATCAGTTGACCATCTAGGATTATTGTTACTGGTTTACAGTAATATTTGCAATGGTGAGTACACCTTTTACATTATTTCTGTATTTCTGTTATGTTTCACTTAATTACATTTGATCTTAAAATGGTTGTCCACGATTTAAAAAAAAAAAATTCTTCTCTGCCCACCCAGCGGTACCTGTGAAGGAATCTTACCTGTGTACCTGCTCCATGCTATTCCATTTGGCTGCTAGACTGTCTTCACTAGACTCCCATTATACTATCAAATTCCACACAGACGGGATCATGTGTGCCGTTGCAGCCAATGACTGGCCTTGGCATTGTTGTGTCCCTAAAAGGCACGTCACTACTGGAGAAGTATAGATTTATTCACAGGTAACGCTGGGTAGGCATGGATTTTTAAAAAAAAATCCTGGACAGCCCTTTTAAGGAATATATAGGGCCCCAAAATTTAGAATGGATCTGAATTCCTATTGAGAGCGCTGTCAAATATAGTTTGTAATGATTAAAGAGGTTTTTTTCTTATGTTAGACATTTATGGCATATCCATAAGATATAGATGCTTGATAGATGTGGATCCCACCTTTGGGATTCCTACCTATTTCCAGAACAGGGATTTTCAACCCACAGCTGACAGATGAAAAAACAGTCTTTACCACTATCAGCTACCATGATGGGCAGGACAGCTCCTCTGGGTATCATAGACCACCAGTCCAAGAACCTCTAGGTGAACAGTTATTAGTAGACATGTCATCACAATATAACATACATGTACACATTATATTACATGTGAAAAGCAATAAAATGAAAGAAAGGAGACTGTTAAACATATGAATGCTCGGTTCCAGTTTAACTGCCATTATATTTTTATTTTTCTAATGTACAGGGGCAGTGATACTGATCATTTTTGTAATATACTTTAATAACTAAAATTGTACATTTCTGTTAGAAAAATTGCTGTAAAGTGGCCCATTTTGAGCCTTAGTAATACTCCTCTGTCTTCTGTTTACATAACAGTGGAGACTTGCTAACAATGACTGTGTTATGTAAACCGAAGACAGAGGAGCGTTGCTAAGGCTCAAAATGAGCCACTTTACAGCTATTTTTCTAACAGAAATGTACGATTTCAGTAATTAAAGTATATTACAAAAATGGTCAGTATCACTGCCTCTATACATTACACAGATAACAAAAGGAATGACATTTACACTTTAAATCTTTATTCTCTTCCAGATTAAAAACAGCATGGCAACTCAAGCAGTTCAATGAATTGTGGTATATAACATGGACAGTGGGAGAACGCTGGGCTATGCTTTTTCAACCCAAGCCTTTTGTTTTCATAGCTCTCGTGTTAGGGGATCAATAGCATGTTATATGCTGGTGATAAAACTGTGACAACAAATAAAAGCAATATATAATATAAAAACATTAACACATGGCATAAATTACAATAAGACAAATGGTAATGCAATATTTGGTAAGACCTAATGCAATTTAAGGGTTCCTTCAAACGCAGCAGATTTTTCTGCAACTGAAAATCAGTTCCATTCATGTGAACGGGGTATGCAGAAATCCATGTACTTGCCACCAATACAACCCCATTCAGATGAATAGAACTGATGTTTTAATTCACTTTCAATGTATTTTGCATGTAATACTGTGATTTTTCTCCATAATGCAGTTATTCACAGTGCAACATAATTATATAGCTGAGAATTGTGAATGATAGAACAGGAAATCTGGTCCTTCTGAATGTCATACATTTTTTTATTAAAAGGTATGATATTCTTAGACAAGTCGAAAATTGTTTCCTTTCACGGCATTAGTTGTAACTCAGAACACAGGGGCTAGGGATGAGAGGCGGATTTCAATTTTAATACATTGAAGAAGGATTAGACATGTTCTGCTTGAAGCAGTAGAGCTAGATATGAGATAAAATGCTGATAAGTTTAATTTAGTTACCATTTATCTATATATTACTCTAGGTTTCCCTAGAATTATGTAAATGTTGGAGTAGGGATAACAAAATTGGACACCCTGCAAAAACTTAAAAGATACTTTTTCAATTTGACGTCCTTTGTTCTAAGCTATTATTTACACAGTTGAGTCCTGTAATTATGACCATCAGCCAATATCCAGAGTAAACACCGTGTGCAGTGAGGACAGCAGCTAGATGGGCTGTGAGTGACTGGGTAAGGTCCTGGTAGGTTGTCACAGATATCTGTCACAGGTGCTGACTGCAGTGCATCCCACAGCTGAGAGAGAATCCATAGAGTGAACACGACAATCAAGGTGGTCCCACAGATGCTCAATTGGGTTAAAGTCTGGGGAATTAAGGCGCCAGAGTAGTAATTGGAAGGCTTGGCCATGTTTGTCCAACCAATGTCAGACATGTCGCATTTTCTTGATGGAAGATTCCAAAAGACAATCAGCATGTATGGGTGTATGTGATCTGCAAGGATTCATTCCCATATCTGTTGAGAGTGCCTTCCACGTGGATAAGTGGGCCCAGATAATGCCACAAAAACATTCCCGAGATGATAATGCTGCCACCACCAGCATGTATTCTTCAGTGGCGGACTGGCCATAGAGCCTATAGGAAAATTTCCCAGTGGGCCAGTGTCCACTAGGCCACCCAAGCCCTCCTCATAGCCGCTGGTTGGTTACATAACGATCTGATGCTCTCAGCATTAAAGGGGTGTCCAGCTATTAATACTGATGACCTATTCTCAAGATAGGTTATTAATTACTGTCAGTGGGGGTCCAACACCCTGCACCCCGTTGATCAGCTGTTTGAAAAGGAGGCGGCACTCCATGCGTGCACTGCTTCCTCTTCATTACACTGTACTTCGTCTCGGAAGTGCAGTGTAATACAAGTAGCCACTCCATTCAAGTGAATGGAACAAGTGCTTGTACTTACATTACGCAGCTACTCCACAGGAGATTAAATGTAGTGTAATGATGAGGAAGCAGCGCTCGCATGGCGCACCGCCTCCTCGTCTCACAGCTGATCGTGGGGGTTTCGGGTGTTAGACTACCGCAGATCAGATATTGATGGCCTATCCTGATGGTAGGTCATCAATATTAATGTCTGGACAACCCTTTAACTAATTCTAGCAGCATCAGATACTTGTGCACCTAGCTAGCAGCCACAGTTGCCCTCCTGAATTCAACTCTATCACCGTCCTCGGTATGGTGATAGGGCAGTGTTTTATGCTGCATTGTGGTATTTGGTTTTGCTGGGGTGGTATTTTGTGCTCCACAGTATTGCTGACCCCACCTACTTCTGTTGTCCCTGCGTGCTTGTGCCTTGTGTTGGCCCTGTGTACTTGTATTACTCCACCTTCTGCCAATTTGGACAATGCTACAACATGGGGCCACTTGTAGGTTTTTTTCCAGGACCACTATAAGTTTTCAGTCTTCCCCAGGTGTTCTTTCAGCGCTGGTTGCAGGATGTTTGTTCTCTAATGTTTCTTGCCTGACAAGCTAATATCCATCCATTCGATGAAGTAGAAAATGTGACTGATTGGAGAAGGAAACCATATGCCAATCAGTGGAGGTCCTATACTGCTGCGAAAACTGAAGCCTTTTCTGCCATGCATCTGTCTGCTTCAGAGCCCAGTACGGATTAGCTGAACTTTTGTTTTAGACACATGTCTGGTAGCCCCCTGGTTCATTTTGGCGGTGAGATGCTCCACTGTAGCAAGCTGGTCCGCCCTCATGCACATTTATAACTGATGCTCACCTCTCACATCAATGGCACGTGATGCTCCACAGTTTACGCTTTGCTTATTCACAATGGTGCCATTCATCTATTCATGATACACTTTCACCAAGCAGCACATGAACAGTTCACAAACTGTGCTGTTTCACAATGACTGCCACCCTGAGCCCGAAAGCCAATCATATTCCATTTTTGCAGCTCTGATAAATTACCTCTTTTACCCATGACTGCAACCTTACAACTCACCAAGCCATCTCATGACATATGACTTTCTTCATGAGCTACATACTGCCAACTTCGAAAGTAGGACGTGGTCATAATAATGTGACTCAACTGTATATTATCCAGACTATAGAGCACCTGCACAGGGCATCTCTCAGACTGTAAGACCCTAAATGTCTGTGTATGTATATGCCATTGATTTAAACAGAAACCATGTAAAGCTTAATTTAATTTTTGTATACGGAAATCGAACATGTTGTCATGGGTATTGTCAAAAGCCACATTTAACGAAAATTCTTTCACCGTTTTCAAGGTCTCTTTGCAGTCAATAAGTCTTACCAATGTCTTAATGTTGAGGTATAAAGTCTATGATCTGAATTAATTTTGAATTCATTGTTCATGTGCACTCCACAGGGATTTTGCGGTGTGGCCTATACAAAGGGACAGGGTATCTAAACAAATATTAGGCCGTTCATGACCTTTGTCTCAAGTGAGATGTGTCATCCATACTCAGGATAAATTTCCTAGCCACCATGGGGCAAGTGTGGTACACAAAGCTGATGTCACTATGGACAGTATGACCTTAATGCCCTGAGTGCTGTATCATTAGATGGAGAATGGGTTAGCATTCCAGAATTGGGTCTTTAGCTGGTTTGGGGTTGCCTTGTCAGAGGAAATTTGGAAACCTCTGGTCTACACATAAAATGAGTATGGACTAGATGAAAATTTGTGTGGATAAATGACTGATAGAAAACAGAAGGTAGTTATATTGGGTTACCATTACTAGTGGGTTCAGTATTCTCCTGTGATATATTCTTTAGTGATCTTGTAGAAGGCTTGCACAATAAAATATCAGTGTTTGCAGATAATACGAAACTGTGTAAAGTAATTAACACAAAATAGGACAGTACACTGCTACAGGTAGATCTGGATAGGTTGGAGGCTTGGCCAGAAAAGTGGCACAGTGCAATTTTCCAAGATACACTATAGATCTTTTACACCACAGCAAATAACAAAACTATTGATAACGCTGACAAATGTAAGGTTTTGCACATAGGAAGGAATAATGCAAGTCACAAGTACATACTAAATGGTAAAACACTGGGTAACACTGACATGGAAAAGTAACTAGGGATTTTAGTGAGCAGCAAACAACTGCCGAAATCAGTGTCAGACAGCTGCTGCCAAGGCCAATAAGATAATGGGTTGCATCAAAAGAGGCATAGATGCCCGTGATGAGAATATAGTCCTGCCACTTTACAAATCACTAGTCAGACCACACATGGAGTACTGTGTACAGTTCTGGGCTCCTGTGAACAAGGCAAGTTTCTCTCTTGTCATAGACTCCAGTTGCATTGTTCTTATCTACACTCATACACTATAAAAATGCAGCCGTAAGTAAATAGGTCAAGGCGAGTTTTCAGCCTCAGAATGTAAACCAGAACTTTTCCTTTTACAAACAAACATAAAACATGAAAATGGCGAGAAATTACTACTTTCTAATACAACCTATAGGTAGCTCCATAGGAAGTCTTAGAACATGACCCATGAGAAGTTGCTATAGATAGAGCTCTTTTGTATGTGGCATGGATTATACTACAGGGTGGCCTATGAAAAAGTAGCCCACCTCCAATATCTCCAAATCAAACTGCCTAATGTTAAATTTGTCTTAGTTGTCCACTGCAACCATTCAGAGCTCAGGTTTCAGTTCCTACAGGGCTTTGAAAAAATGAAAGCTGAGATCTGATTGGTTGCTATGGATAACTAAGACAGATTTAGTAGGCAGTTTTATTTGGAGATATTGGAGGTGGGCTACATTGTCGTGGGCAGGGGTGCACCTAGCTTTTCTGCTGCCTGAGGCAAAAACTGAAACTGCCCCCAACCCCCCCCAATGACAATTTCTTAACCTAACCCCTTCCCTCAAGCCCTACTGTTAAAGACATACACTACAGACCAAAAGTTTGGACACACCTTCTCATTCAAAGACTTTTCTGTATTTTCATGACTATAAAAATTGTAGATTCACACTGAAGGCATCAAAACTATGAATTAACACATGTGGAATTATATACTTAACAAAAAAGTGTGAAACAACTGAAAATATTTCTTAGATTCTAGGTTCTTTAAAATGGCCACCTTTTGCTTTGACTACTGCTTTGCACACTCTTGGCATTCTCTTGGTGAGCTTCAAGAGGTAGTCACCTGAAACAGTATTCCAACAGTCTTGAAGGAGTTCCCAGAGATGCTTAGCACTTGTTGGCCCTTTTGCCTTCACTCTGCGGTCCAGCTCACCCCAAACCATCTCGACTGAGTTCAGGTCTGGTGACTGTGGAGGCCAGGTAAACTGGCGTAGCATCCCATCACTCTCCTTCTTGGTCAAATAGCCCTTACACAGCCTGGAGGTGTGTTTGGGGTCATTGTCCTGTTGATAAATGATGGTCCAACTAAACGCAAACCGGATGGAATAGCATGCCGCTGCAAGATGCTGTGGTAGCCATGCTGGTTCAGTATGCCTTTAATTTTGGATTAATCCCCAACAGTGTCACCAGAAAATCACCCCCACACCATCACACCTCCTCCTCCATGCTTCACGGTGGGAACCAGGCATGTAGAGTCCATCCGTTAACCTTTTCTGCGTCGCACAAAGACACGGTGGTTGGAACCAAAGATCTCAAATTTGGACTCATCAGACCAAAGCACAGATTTCCACTGGTCTAATGTCCATTCCTTGTGTTCTTTAGCCCAAACAAGTCTCTTCTGCTTGTTGCCTGTCCTAAGTAGTGGTTTCCTAGCAGCTATTTTACCATGAAGGCCCGCTGCACACAGTCTCCTCTTAACAGTTGTTGTAGAGATGTGTCTGCTGCTAGAACTCTGTGTGGCATTGACCTGGTCTCTAATCTGAGCTGCTGTTAACCTGCGATTTCTGAGGCTGGTGACTCGAATGAACTTATCCTCCGCAGCAGAGGTTACTCTTGGTCTTCCTTTCCTGGGGCGGTCCTCATGTGAGACAGTTTCTTTGTAGCGCTTGATGGTTTTTGCAACTGCACTTGGGGACACTTTCAAAGTTTTCCTAATTTTTCGGACTGACTGACCTTCATTTCTTAAAGTAATGATGGCCACTCGTTTTTCTTTACTTAGCTGCTTTTTTCTTGCCATAATACACATTCTAACAGTCTATTCAGTAGGACTATCAGCTGTGTATCCACCTAACTTCTGCCCAACACAACTCATGGTCCCAACCCCATTTATAAGGTAAGAAATCCCACTTATTAAACCTGAGAGGGCACACCTGTGAAGTTAAAACCATTTCAGGTGACTACCTCTTGAGGCTCATCAAGAGAATGCCAAGAGTGTGCAAAGCAGTAATCAAAGCAAAAGGTGGCTACTTTGAAGAACCTAGAATATAAGACATATTTTTAGTTGTTTCACACTTTTTTGTTAAGTATATAATTCCACATGTGTTAATTCATAGTTTTGATGCCTTCAGTGTGAATCTACAATTTTCATAGTCATGAAAATACAGAAAACTGTTTGAATGAGAAGGTGTGTCCAAACTTTTGGTCTGTACTGTACCTGTAAAATATTACATACAGAGCTACAAAACATACAGGGTAATATAGCGCCACATACTGTGCCCATTGTGCTTCCCAATACTATACTGCAGAAACAGATAATCCCCCTTCTGCTGCCCCCTCTTGCTGTGACCTGGTCATGTCTGAGGCAACCGCCTCACCTCGCCTCATTGGTGCACCCCTGGTCGTGGGCCACCCTGTACTAGGTTAGCTTCCAGGTGTATTTAGCACAACCCAGTTATTAAGCAAGATTTCAATTGAAAATGAATGGGGTAGAGGAGCAATCCACACACAGACTGTGGACAGGTATGGCACTGTTTTGGAGGCAAGCAGCCATGGTTTTTAACCCTGTACCTCCGTCTGACTGTTTAAAAGAAAATAACAAAGGTTTATTGGATTCTCAAACAAAATGCTAATCTCTATAAATGTGAAACGTACGAACACCACACAGGAGTGTCGCAGTGGGGCCTTCACTCTGTTTATGGATATGCACAGTAGTGAGATAAAGCCCCTGAAAGAGAGAGTGCGACCTCCTCCAGTGGTGGTACTGGTAAAATCAATGTAAAATCAATGTGCAACTATTTGATCTCAGCCTAAGTTGCAAACCGTCAGTACGCCATTTTGATTCCATTATTGATCACTCAGTATAACCCTGTACCTCCTCCTTAATATAGCAGACTCCTGACTTAATTAATTACAGTTTTGTTAAACATTTCCTTTTAGCATTAGAAGAAAAGCCCCAGTGAAGAACATCTAACCCTTTAACAATTAAAGTATTTACTGTAGGAATATAAACTCTGAAATGCAAAAATAAAACTCATATTTAGAATTTTACACAAGGTGCATGCTATTATATGGGACTGTACACATAACTACAATATTTCCACATTCTTGTATTTTATGGTTTTGATTAGTAGATGTAATGTCTTCAATTCAGCATGATGATGAGTTTGTTTCTAATTGCTTCTACAGCCTCCTTTTCTCCAAGGAGATGCTTCCTGAATGTGGCTGAGCCAGCAGCCTCTGGAATATGCCGCAGTGCAACCACCTTGCCAACACCACGGACCGTGTGAGGGAACTACCCACCACCGGCCCAGGGAGGCATGGTGACGACCTTCAAGATTGCGGTACTTGGGGCCCAAGGAGTGGGGAAAAGTGCAATTGTGCGTCAGTTTATGTACAACGAGTTCAGCGAGACTTGTGTTCCCACCAAATCTCGTCGTGTCTTCCTACCAGCTGTTGTCATGAATGGCCATGTCCACGAACTTCAAATCATGGACTTCCCACCCATATCATCTTTTCCAGTCAACACCCTACAAGTGAGTTTGGTTATATGAGTTGGTAACAGTTGGGCCTAATTTTATTTTTAATTATTGTCATAAACACAAATGTAAATGACATTAGCCAAACACAGTGGTCATTGAAATGAATAGTTCCATTCTTGCTGTTGCATTTTATATTTATATACTCATCCAATTTTGCTATTTGCTCAGTTTATTAGTTACTTAATTACTTGCTTCTGCTTAATGTTAATGGGGTTATCTCATGATTAATGTAAAAAATGAAAAATTACATCATATACTACATGACAATCTCTTTCTAACAAAGCTAGAACCAGCCCTGTACCTCACATGGATCCAGAGATCTCCCCATTCATTGCCCCAATTATTATGCTAGATTTGTTTCAAGCTGGCAGTTTAAGGGCGTGTCCTTTCTCAAGGATGTGTCCTATTTACTGCAGCTAATGGCAGTTGAAGAATGGAACTGAGCATGCGTGGCCCTCTCAGTGAGCAGGACAGAGAAATTGGAAAAAACAAACAGCAGGTGGTGCTATACATATACATTTCTGAACTCAGCTGTAATAACTGTTTAATGACATGCAATTACAAAAGTATTCAGATCCAAGTGCTGGTTTGAAAACTGTAGAATATTATTTGTGAGACAACCCCTTTAAATTGTACTTCCAATTTTTATCTCCTGTATATGACTAGTGCAATTTGAGCAGTTTGCATTGAGCAACTTCAAATTCTGGGAAAGTATTGTGCACGGTTACTAATAATTAGAATAGGGCACATGCATAAAATTCTCCACATGTCCACTATTCAGCTTCCACTAGTGTGTCTCCAAACTCAGTGTCAAATGGGACAGGAGATCAAAATTGGGGATACATTCTAAGCTGTTCCAAACAAATCATATCCGACTCATTCCTCCTTAGCAAGCAAGCCGATGAGTGAAAGAATAAAACCTACTTTTTCCAGGATATGTTCAAGAAAGAGAGTGATATTCATAGGTCATAAATTAGGTCAAGCAGGTCAAACAAATCAAGATTTGGGAATATTCCATAGATGCAGTTCTTGCGCACCGACTGTATAAGATCAGTGCTTCACACAGAAGTTGTTAGATTTTCACATTATAAGTACTGAACAATAGCTACTATACAATAAAGTACAATAAGTGTGAAAAAAAACAATGTGTGATTGAGGCCTTAAAGGGGTTGGCCACTTTCTGGTTACTGTTGACCAATGTGCTTGTGAGGTGATTATTAGGCACTTACTAATATAGTCTTTGTTAAAATTATGCACCATTGTCTATATTTTATAACCTATGCCCCCTTGTTTACAAAGCCTTTTGTCCACACAGGGGTCCTGTCCATAAGGTGGCCGCTGATGGAGGGTCATATGATCGGGCAAATCACCTCCATGTGATGTCTCTTCCTTTCAAACACACTGCATTTGCACTAAACTCAAAACAGGACAAGTGCAGATGGCAGAAGCAGTTTATTTGAATGGAGGAGACATCACTTGGAGGTCCATCAGTGGCCATTTTATGGATAGGACCTCTGTGTGGACAGCACAAAGAACTTTGTAAACAAGAAAGCATACCTTATAAAATAAAGATAATAGTGCAGAATTTCAACAAAGACTATATTAGTAAGTGCCACATAATCATCTCACAGACACATTGGTCAACAGTAGCCAGAAAGTGGCCAACCCCTTTAAGGCCCCTTTAAGTTACATTCACACGAACATATTTTTTTTCCGTGTCTGTTCCGTTTTTTTTGTGGATAGGTTGCAGGCCCACTCATTTCAATGGGTCCGCAAAAAATGCGGACAGCACACCGTCTGCTATCCGCATCCGTATGTCCGTTCCTTTGCCACGCAAAAGAATAGAACATATCCTATTCTTGCCCGTTTTGCAGACAAGGATAGGCATTGTTACAATGGATCCGCAAAAAAAAACGGATGTCATACAGACGTTTTTGTTGTGGACCGCAAAATACATACGGTCGTGTGAATGTAGCCTTACACTGCACAATTTAGCAGATGACTGTCGGGAAGGAAGCGTTCATCGGTGAAGGAGACTACTGCATTTGCATGTAGCGACCTCCTCCACAGTATGGTGAACAGTGGTTGCTAATGCCATTGCTCCTTCCCATACAGAATCATTGTTTGCCGGCAGCAGAGTGCTGTTTGGACTGCGCGATCTGCTGCCAGCAAACAACGATTTAAGTCCATTTTACACTGGCTGAGCATTGGCCAGAAAATCGCTAACAAGCATTCGCACTTCCCAACAATCATCTGCTACAGTGTGTAATGTAAAGGGGCCTTGCCGATGAACGAGCGAAATGCGGCACCTTTACGCCAGCAGATCATTGCTAACAAGCGTTCCTACAAATGCTTGTTAGTGATTATCTGGCAGATGCAGTGTAAATGGGCCTTTAGGTGGTATTCACACGCACAGTTGTGTTTTTTTGGGCATTTTTGTTGAAAAACACTGTGTTAAACTTTACAGTTGTAAAATATGATAACGTCTACATACACAGTGTTTTGTAGTGTTCATGAAAGTGGTTTCATGAAAATGCTGCATGCTGTAGGTGTTTTTTCTGCCATCTTTCTCCAAAGGCTTCTCAATACAACTTAAAAAATGCCTATACAAAATGCCAAAAAATTAAAAAAAAACACCACCAAAACATTTGTACAAATCACCAACAAAATGCTTAAAGGGGTTAACCAAGGCTGGAAATGCCCCCCACCCCTACTGCCCAGGCCCCTCATAATGATTCTACTTACCTCCCCGTGTCGCTTCTGGTCCCCGCACGGCCGCCACTGCTTCTCCCAATTCACCGGTGAAAACATCCGGTGTTGAGGGGGAGCAGCTAATGGCAGGCGGGGCTGAGCCTCCCTAGCATCACCCCAACCCGCCTCCCCACCTGCCATTGGCTGCTCCCAACGCCCCCTCCCCCCGCGACAATGGATGTTTTAATCCGTGTACAGGGAGAAGCAGCAGCGGTGGTGTGGGGACCAGGAGCGGTGAGGGGAGCAGGGTAAGTATATTACCTCTGAGGGGCCCGGCACATGGGGGAGCTGTTGTATGATTCTGGATAACCCCTTTTAAGACTACGTGTGATGCCTGGTCATGGGCTTTAATCCTGCAGATCAGATTCCCACAATGCTGCCTCGGTCTTAGCAGACCTAGAACAGTTCTGCCAGTGTTTGGTGACAGGACTGAGGGCTGGTCACCTTCAACTGTCTTTTACAATCTCATGGTAGACATAGTAAGTTAAAAATTTTTTTGGAAAAACAGTAAAATAAAAATGTAAAATGAGATACAAATAAAGGAAAAAAAACACTTCCCACACCAATGCAAACCATCGCCATAGCAGCCCAATGCACCAGGTGCTATACATAAAATATATCAGAATGACTGAATCAAACCAGGAAACCCATTCTACTTTTTTTTAGTGTGAAATTGAAAATTAAAAAGTGACCTATAAATTAAAAACATTTTTTAGCTTTATGTACACATTACCCAAAATACAACTAAAAGAGAAAAAACATTTATATAAAATGATATTAAAACAGCCCTATGTATCATGAAAAAAGCTACAAAATTATTTTGGTAGCCCAAGAAATAAAAAATAGCAGCAGCACAAAATTGCCTTAAAAAAGGTAACACAACAGTGAAAACACATGGCCATTTTCAGAACCATTGCTGTCTAGGGGGCTATATACATGGTTATTTTTTTAATGAGCAATGAATACTCCCAGAATAGTGACGTCATCATACTGGGTACGCCAGCTCTCTCTGTCTTTGGTGAATAGTGAGTGTCCCCACATTGAAGTGAGTACTTTTTTGTTTTCCAGCATAAAAAAAAAAATGCTGCCCATTATATCTTCTGGAAGCCACTCAGGGGGATATAATTACTGCCGGGTGCCACTCTGGGGGATATTATTACTGCTGGCGGTCACTATGGGGGACTTTATTCCTACTAGGGGCCACTATGGGGGACATTATTACTGCTGTGGGACATTGTTACTCAGGGGCCACTATGGGGGACATTATTACTGTTGGAGCCACCATGGTGGGCAATATTACTGCTAGGGGCCTCTATGAGTGACATTATTACTGCTGGGGGGCACTATAGGGAACATTATTACTGCTGGGGGCAACTATGGGGGACATTATTACTGCTGGGGGCCACTGTGGCAGATATTATGCTCTGGGCCACTATGGGGGACACGATTACTGCTGGAGACCACTATGAGAGACATTATTACTGCTGGGGGAAACTATGGGGGCATTATTACTGTAGGGGACCATTATGGGGGACATAATAGCTGGGGGACATTACAGCTGGGGGCCACTATGAGGAACATTATTATTGCTAGGGGCCATTATTACTTCTGGGGGCCACTATGGGGGACATTATGTATACTGCAGGGGTTGAGATTTAAATAAAAAAAGCCAATAAAATCATCTATTTTTAATAGCCATTAAAAACAGATGCAATACATCTAGATGGCCAGAAAATGGATGCAAAAATGGTTGAAAACGACCATGAAAAACTAACAGTGGCCTTTTTTTTTTTTACTGTCGTATGGATCTATCTTTAGGTCTAGAAGCTTCTGGTCACTGGAGGATTAAGAAGCATCATTAGGGAGTTAAATAAGATGGTGACATTTCTGTTATAATTAAGCGATCACAGTAATGGCGTCACGGTTGTCACCTAATAGAATTAGCTAGGTATGCAGCATGTAATCAGAGCTCCAATAGATTGTCACAGTGTAGAAGATGAAACAGTTACACGTGGGAGCAGTTTATATATGCACACACCACGCACCACTATATCTGTTCTGTTACAGTAAGCGTTACCTCTGCTGTGACTCCCCTCCACACTCTCTCTCTCGCCCCCCTGTAATATTTTCCTTTCCTAGCGTGTCTGAGATCTGACGAGTTACATAATATTTGCAGATTCAGGCAGGGGGAATCCCGCCACAGGCATGTCGCATTGCACTCTTTGAAGTTGCCACCCCCGTTTTTCTATCCCTCAGCAACTTCCCACGCTGAGATGTGTGTGCTACAAACCCCCGAGGCAGAAGGGATGACCCTTTCCCTCATCAGCATGCCTGTTAAGGAGGAGAGCGTGGGATATAGTGACAGGGGGAGTGAGTGAAGAAAAGAATGATGTAGGACACTTTCTGTAATTGCATAGTAGTTACAAATAGAGAAATGTGATAATCCACTGTGGTAGGGCTGATGCTTCTGCGCTGGCAATGTGATCCATTCTGGGTAGTGTGTATGTCCTATAAATACAGAAGGACCAGTCATATAATATGTATATGTATACCATACCCATCTACCGTACAAGAATTGGAACCATCCCTCCCTTGTGTGACCATGGCATTTTAGGGTCACATTTATTAAGACCGGTGGTCTTAATAAGCCCTATAGCTGGCGGCGGATCCGCCGGAGTTATGAAGAGGCACCAACTTCAGTGGATCCAACACCTGTCTAAATCTACTACAGTTTTCCATACTCATGTCACATAAAGGGGGCTTGTGCAGTAGATACCAGGCTTTAGAACTGGCCAGGTTGCATTCAAGAGTCATTTTACTGGACTTAGACAATGGCACAGATTCTGATGGCAGCCTCTTATTTCTGTCCTATCCAGCCATAATTGCAGCAGGCAAATGACATGTTTTGGCTGACAATGATTGCAGTCATCATAATCACAATTCCTCTGACACAATAAAAATTTGTGTTGTCAAATAGACCCTTTAAAAACAGCTGTTTCAGCTTAGGAATGAATTGCTTCACATTGCCCAACTCTGCCCAGTGTTACGGCTTATGCGCATGGGCACGGACCTGCACAACCGCATGGAGGGTGCATGCCTCAATGTTTTCATCAGGAATGTGACAGAAGAAATCTCTGTATACCTTGGTGTTACATCAGAGGTATACAAAAGTAGAAGGGGGGAGGGTTGCACCACTGTACCTCTCAGCCTAAGCTGCACCATTCCTTCAAAATAATTATTTAAAGTGTAACTGCACTTTCTCAAATCTTTTCAAATGTCAGAAGTTTTGATTGGTGGTGGACCTGGTGCTGAGACCCCCATTGATTGCTAAATTGAAGAGGCAGAAGTGCTCAGCTAAGGATTTGAATCTGTGAGCATGTCTTCATCTAGCAACAGGGGCAGACTGTGAACTTAAAGTGGCCCTGTAAAATAAACCTAAAATTGGTCCCATGTGGTAGGTGGATCAAGATTGACATAAGGCGGGACAACATAAGTAGGCAGTGCCAGCAGTACCTTAGTGAAGCACAAAATACTGCTCCAACAGAACCAAATACCACAGTGCATCATAAAATATTGCTGCCCGCATAGCAGTATGCAACTGTCCTGAGAACGGTGACACAGATGAGTTCAGGAGAGCACCTGTGGATGCCAGCCAGTGGCTTAAAGGGGTATTCCCATCTCACAAATGTAGTTTGTATAGTTAGATATAGCCATACCAATATTATTACTAATAGAATGTATTTATATAAAATGTACAGTTTAGAAGATTTTCCTACTTGTATTTCCATTGTCCCACACACATCAGTCAGGCAGTTGCCCCTAGTTACGGCCCCCGTGGCCATGTAGTAGTGGTGGCTGGTTGCTCTTGTTCAAACCCACTCTGAGGTAACTGCTGTATTGTGAACGCATGTTCCATGAACATGCGGAGACACATCTTAGGGTTGTAGCATTTTTGTCTGCGCTTCCAAAACGTAGAGAAACAGATCCTGTTCCGAGATCAATTCATCTCTATGGAGCAGGATCTGTTTATATAGTCTGTGTTTTGGACAGATCCTGACCATTGCGTTTTGGACTGGTAGTGTCCAAAATGCAGATGTGAAAGTACCCTAAGATGTGTCTCCGCATGCTCATGCCATGTGTGATCACAATACAGCAGTTACCTCAGAGCGGGTTTGAAAAGGAGCAAGCCAGCCATCACTCTAACACAGCCACGGTGGTCGTAACCAGGAGCAACAGCCTGACTGATGTGTGTGGGACAATGCATATACAAATAGGCAAATCTTCTAAACGGTACATTTTATATAAATACATTCTATTAGTAATAATATTGGTATGGCTATATCTAACTATACAAACTACATTTGTGAGATGGGAATACCCCTTTAAGTGGCTGATGCTCTTAGCATTAATCAATGCTGAGCGGAACAGATCGTTATGTACCCGGCTTGCGGCTGTGAGGAGGGCTCGGGGGGCTCTCTGGACATCAGCCCAACGGGAAATTTTCATGTAGGGTCTATGTCCAGATGTCCACCCCTGTCTAGCAAAGAGACACAGCTCCTGGCTGAGCTCCTCTGCCCCTTTGTCTTAGGGATCGGTGCAAGCCTCAGCACCTAAACCCCCACCCATCAAAACTTCTGACGTCTTTGTGACATGTCAAAAGTTTTGTTAAAGTGAAGCTACGCTTTAAATCCTTAAAAGTAAGAAGGGGAGTAGAAGAAGGAAGTAACATAGATGCCTCCAGAAATATATTGGAAGTGCAAGTATTGGTAGTTGTGTTTTTACTTTACTATGTATGTGCAGTGTTTATGTAGGCAGTGAGGTCTATCGTCTCTAAAATGTCCAAAAAAAATACATTTTTACTATAAAATACAATTTAACTTCAGTTTTTCTATACTAACCTACAAGTTTTCCTCAACCAGCTATACCGCTTTCTTAAAGGGAACCTGTCAGCTCCGAAACACCCCCTGAACTAGAGTAAGTGTTGTATAGTGTAAGTGATGCTGAATCCGAATATGTAAGTTTTATCTTCATACTCACTTCCATTCCGACGCTGTTCTCCCACAAACCAGCAGTAAAATGCACTCACTGGACTCTTCTTTGAGTCCTCTCCATTATGTGAGTGATCACTGGAGTCCACTGAGTGCATTTTACTGCAGGTTTGTGGGAGCACAGCATCAGAATGGAAGTGAGTATGAAGATAAAAATTACATAATCAGACTCGATGTCACTTACACTATACACCGCTTACTCTAGTTCAGGGGGTGTTTCGGAGATGACAGGTTCCCTTTAAGTTTTCTATGTGTATTAAGCTTACAGGGGTGGCATCATCTGTGTAAAAATATTCAGGCTTTCACAACATGGCATAAGATAAATGATGGTGTTATATGTTACAGGAGTGGGCAGATTCCTGCTGCCGGGGGCTCAGAAGTGCACATGCTTACATCCTCGTCTATGACATCTGTTGCTTTGACAGCTTTGAATACATCAAAACCATAAGGCAACAGATCTTGGAAACAAGGTGGGTCACAAATAATCAGAAAACCTTCAAACAGTGTTTGATATTTTATTACTGCATAATGCAATAATGTTTAGGTATTATAGGACCTAAATGGCTGTTCACTAGGTATATAATAAAAAGTAGCTGTATCAGTTTCTGTTTTAGTAGGTCCTGACCTAGACCAATGAGTCATGTGCTAAATCTTAATTAATAACAAGGTAATTTATATTATACGGAGCAATCTGCGCTTGACTAGTTCTGTAACTCCCATAGACCTCAACCCAGAGGGCGACCACCTCTCAGGTGAACGCACTGGAGCCTGAAGAGTCAGAATAACAACAAGGGTCATTAGTTCCCTGGTCTGATAGATGAGGTTCCTAGAAGACCGACCCAGACATACAGTGTTAGGTGTATATCCTGTACCATAAATGCTTACATTCTGTCATTCGGTCTGCAGGACATGTCTGAGGAATCGGACATCCTTTACAGTCATGCATAGTATTGTATCCATAATTTCACAATGGCAGCGATATTTGATGCTGCATGTGTAACATTAGTATAAATACATGATGAGAGACTTTGGCCTCATGCATATGGCCATATTATGATTGCGTTATAAAGAGCCATTATAGGGCTCCTATTGCCGTATATGAAGCCTTTATTGTACTTCTTTATGATTCCGATTTTATACACAGACATACAGAGTTCCTTTTCTCTTGGATTTCATACATATCCAATGGAAAAGAAATCTTCATATGCTCCATCAGATTCCATGTGTACGGCATCCAATAAAGCCTGCTGTGTGCATGAATCCTAATATGTTTCTATAGACTGAGAGTTATGCCTTTTTCAGAACAAGGGTCCATTAAAGTTAGTGGTTCAGTTTACATACATTATTTTTTCTACTTTGTTTTTGGTTTTTGAGGTGCATTCAAGTTTATGGCGTCACAGAAAAAAACTGACCCATGAAAGGATGTCCATACAGATTGAGACATGTCAGATGTAAATCAGGCCGGCAAAAAATCTGAATTTATGTGCTACCTTTATAGGACCCAATGCACATTTTAATGGGAAGGCTTTTTTAGTCCTTCAATGAGACCCATGCAATAGATACATTATGTATAACTTTATTCTTTAATTTACAGTAAAAATAAGTGATATTAATGAGGCATATTATCAGGCTTATTCTTTCATTTCCTCCTAGACAGTTTTCTGTTAGCTAAGTAGAAGCTGTTGTACAGCACCACCTAGAGGCATCAGCAAATATGCTGTGTCAGAACGACAAGGGTATATTCACATTTGGCAGATTTGTTCCAAAAATGTCCTGTAACTGAAAATCACTTCCATTCATTTCAATGGTGTTGTTTCTACAGCAAGCAAGATGGTCAAAAACATATAAGTGTGGCCTGTGACCCTTATATGGAACCTCACGTGAGGATGGTGCAGTGACTCAAACGGACTTGGCACAGTTGCGTAAATGGGTTGGGCCAAGTTTTAAAGTTATTTCTTATCAACAGGGTAGGGGGTAACTAACTGATTGATGAGGGTTCACCAAGTAATCCCGAGAATAGGGGTCCCGCCAGCAGCGTAGCTAAAGGCTCATGGGCCCTGGTGCAAGAATTCAGCTTGGGCCCCCCTTCCCTTAGTGATCTGTGTGTCGTCTTATGCGGCACAAGGGTTTTTGGGCCCCCTCAGGCTTCTGGGCCCGGTAGCGACTGCTACCTCTGCACCCCCTATAGCTACGCCCCTGGGTCCCGCTCCCCTGTCCTGATGGAGGGACTGCCGGAAATAGTTGAGCACTGGTAGGAGGGAGGCCCTGGTACAGATTCTTTGCATTAAGGCCCAGGGCTTCAAGTTAACTCAAGTTACCTATTGGTAGTAAGACATGCTAAATAGTAGGCCTCCTCTAACAAGGACTGTCCCACTAAAGCCCTCGCTTGTGTTGAACATTTAATTTGACATTCCATGGGGTTGATAATGTTATTCCATATTACAGTTTTTGCTGTGTGGTTCTATATTGATGTACCTTTAAAATACACTATATGGCCAAAATTCTTGGGATACCTACATGTTACACCTAGAGTTTTTATGCTATCTCATTCTAAATATATAGGCATTAATATGAAGTTGGCCCCATACTATTGTCCAAAATGTATTGGTATGCTGATGTATTAAGGTTTTCCTTTACTGGAACTAAGGGGCCTAGGTAAACCCCTAAAAAACAACCCCATAGAATTAACCCACCTTCACCAACATTTACATTTGGCACAATGCAGTGAGGCAGGTAACGTTCTCTTGGCATTCACCAAGACTCATCCATCAGTCTGCCAGATAGAGACAAATAGAGAAGCGTGGTGTGCTTTACAACATTACTTCCAACAGTTAGGACTGTGCTTGCATTCTGCTGCTGAGCCTTGGAAATCCATGCCAGGAAACTCTCAGCGCACCACTTTTGTGCTGATGTTAATGCCAGGCATAAGCCCACTCACCACGCCAAGGTTGCCTCTCTGAGTGGGACCTACTCTAAATTTTGGCGCAGCGCTGCCCGGCGACCACCGACACTGCGGCGCCAATCTAGTAGATGGCGGGACCCAGCAGCCACGCAGCACCACTGCTGCCTGTCATGCCAAACCCAGCACTGGGCCCCACCACCCACCAGCACAGCGACAATGGCCCCTGCACAGCACCCCACCATGTGAACAGTTGTCAAAAGCTCACCTTATCCACAGCTCTCACAGCTCTTTTCTCAATTTATTGCATGGCAATGAGAACCTGTCCCTTTTTTTTTTCTCTGGTATCAGCACTCCTCCCATTCTGCCCAGGTCATTTTAATTAGCAAAATTCTGTATGAGTGTTTAAATGAACCTACCATGCTCTCAGTTGGAGTTCCTGAGAGCTTTGGATAAGGTGAGCTTTGACAACTGTTCACATGGTGCGGTGCTGCGTGGCGGCCATTGTCACTGTGCTGGTGAGTTGGGTGGTCCCAGTGCTGGGTTAGGCATCGTCAGGCAGTAGTGGTGCTGTCTGGTGGCTGGGTCCCGCCGCCTGCCAGGTCGGCGCCGCAGTGTCGGTGGTCGCTGCGCAGTGCTGCACCAAATTTAGAGTAGGTCCCACTCAAAGAGGCATCCTTGGCGTGGTGAGTGGGCTTATGCCTTTTGATCAAAATGTACACTAATGCCTTAGTAAGGCGGTACATATGCGCCAAGTAGCGCTGTCTTCTGCTCAGTAAGCAGGGATGAGATCAAAGCATAGTGTATGGATGTGCGATCCAGTTCTTTTCTCAGTTTTTTGCATGGAAATAAATAAACTTACCTCTCCTGTGTCGTTCCTCTCCCGGTCCTGGCTGTCTCCTCGCTCTCACCTCTTCCCGGGCCCGCCCTGCAGTCACCTGACCTCCTGCAGTGTCAGGTCAGAGTGCGCTCTGTACGTACTGACGCTACAGGCAGTCAGGACACAGCAGCCTGGGCACCAGGAAGAGCAAGCAGGAAGAGGGGTAAGTACTGTACAGTGCTACCAGCGCTTCACTCCCCCTCCTCCTGCATACTAGTGAGCGCTTCCATTATGGAAGCGCTCGCTAGTATTCCCTTTATAAGATGCACTGCATCTTATAAAGGGAACAGTAGAGTACCACTGGCATGGGGGGCCCTCTGGCCCCCCCCGGCTTAGGGTCCCGGTCGCAACTACGACCGCTGCGACCCGTATAGTTATGCCAGTGCTTTCAGTGCATTTTACTTCTGGTTTGAAGGAGCAGTGCGTTGGAATGCAAGTGACTATTACGATGCAAATTACATGATCAGACTCTGCATCATTCACCACTTACTATAGTTTAAGGGTGTTTGGGATCTGACAAATTCCCTTTAAAAAAAGAGCCAAATAAGAACACCCACAAATGTTCAAAGTTCCCCCCACATGTGCCCTCTGCAGAGCTCCACTTACCACTAGTTCTTGGTGGTGCATATACTAGAAGCGCAAATCAGAATCTAAACCACCTTAAAGGGTATGAACACCTTTTTGGGGACTTTTTTTATCATTACATTTTACTTATTTTGGGCTAAAGATTTTCAAGGGTTTTACCTTTACAACTTTTACTTTCACTACATTTACAGAATACAGTATTGCTGTTTGCCTCACATTGAATCCATCAGGGAGCTGCTCTGATGGCTCCATATGTAGACCTTATCTCTAAACTCCTGAAAGCTCATAATGTGAGAGGTGCCTGACATAAGCTACATTGGAGAGGGAAGTATGTATGCATGGTCTCTCTCATTCTGGAATGCACACAGTGGAGAATGGGAGCCCTATTATACCAAAAGTTGGGACGTCTGGAAGTGAAACTGGCACCGGTCAAATATTTATTCCATACGCTTTTGATTTGCCATAAATGTCTCAGAAGGTAATACTCTTCATTAAAATTACATTGCAGCTATTAGGAGTGGTTCAATCTGATAATGTGGCCCTCAGACCACAAAAGGTTGTGTGTTTCAATGGGGCTGAGCTGCACCCAGGCCACGTGACATAGTAGTGAGGTCACTAGCCTGTGGGAAGCAGCGAGAAGCCTATAGCACTACTGCGAGTGCCCCTGCCTTCTCAAACAGCTGATCAGCAGAGGTCCTGGGTGTCGATCCAATGGATCAGTAAGAAAAAGGTATAAAACCCCTTTAACCTTGTTTCCATAATGAGTGGGCTACTTCCTCCCAGAGCAAATAGCATGTGGCCAATCAAGTCCCCAATACACCCGTTTCTACTCAGTCGCAAGTGTATAGCCAGGAAAAACACATAGATCTTCTTACTTCTTATTTCCAGACTTAGGCCCCAATATTGCTGAATAGATGCGGCCCCATTCACTTCTATGGGAGCGGGGAGCCGCGGCACGGAGCTAACTCCGCTGAAAATTATGAAGCATGTCCTATACTTGTCTGCATGCACGGACAAGTATAGGCATTTTGAATGGGGCCGCCCGACGTGTGTTTCGAGCGGTGCGGAACACACGCTGGGCGGCCGGCCCCCGTATTATTGTGGGTCCGCTGGTGATTTTTACCCGACCAACAGATGGGGGGTTCTGGGCTGCAGCCTGGGTCCTTCCCTGCACTTAGGATCAGTGCTGGATTTGATTGAAGAAGTTTTGTAAAAAAGTATGGAACCTCTGCAAACGGCGCTGCCACAGGAGATGTAACACTTGGTGGTAGGAGTATGTTTTGTTTATTTGGTCGACGCGTTTCAAGGGCGTATAGTCCCCTTCATCAGGACAATAAAAATACATACAATACATACATACATATGTGTTTTTATTGTCCTGATGAAGGGGGCTATACGACCTTGAAACACGTCGACCAAATAAACAAAACTTACTTCTACCACCAAGTGTTACATCTCCTGTGGCAGCGCCGTTTGCAGAGGTTCCATACTTTTTTACAAAACTTCTTCATAAGACCTGTGAGGGCAGAGTTTGGCTGAGGGGCAAGTACTAGGAAACACAGACCAGCAAGGAGCCAGTGAGCAAAGGATATCACAGGATGTGAGTAAGATTTATTGTGTTTTTTATGCAACTCTGAGGTCTGAAAATACAAATGATATACTGGAAAATCCACATAAAAATCTCTTCAGTTGACCTTTAAGGGAAACCCCTTTCACAGCTGACAGGCGCCCTGCAACTTGCCATATGAAAAGTAGTTCCTGCATTTTGGAGAACACCTTTAAGAACTATGTAAACTGTCCCATTTTGTAAATAACTTAATGAAAGAGTGGCTGTGTTTTCTGTTACTAGCACATTTCTGGTAAAAAACAACCCCTTAAAGTATTATGTTTCTTATGAGAGTTAGCTGATTGTTTTGTTGATGTGATTTTAACTGTATCAGGGATAGGATTGGCTTCTTCTATAGAATATAATCCAGTACACAGATTTCTGTAATACTTGCTCAATTTGAATACTTCTACTTTGTCAATGTAGACCCATCGACTGACATAAAATAGATAAATTTAAATCAGATTTGTTATCATTACATATACATATATGTTAATTTTTTACACAGAGTGATCGGCACATCAGAAACTCCAATTATTATTGTTGGGAATAAGCGTGACTTGCAACGAGGACGTGTGATCCCACGATGGAACGTGTCTCATCTAGTGAAGAAGACCTGGAAATGTGGCTACATTGAGTGCTCTGCCAAGTATAACTGGCACATACTGCTACTTTTCAGTGAACTGCTTAAGAGTGTTGGCTGTGCAAGATGCAAGCATGTACATGCTGCAATACGCTTTCAAGGGGCACTACGTCGCAACCGGTGTTCTATCATGTGATGGCACAGCATTTACTTTCCTGGAGATACAATAAATGGTTCATTGTCATTGGGATTTACTATGAACATTGACCACTTGTCCAACAAATGACCTTGACTCCAATCCCAATAATTGGATCCCAAGATTTGCTAAATCCTAAGCATTAACGTGATGTCATAGCATAGCACTCCCTTGCTTATTTTCAGTGGTCAAAGGGGATATAATGACCTCTTCTGTGATCCCAGATACACTTTGTAGCTCCTTTGAGAACAAGATTAATAGTGGCATAATACTTGCAAAATTTTTCACTTGACAGGAGGTAACAGATGACCTTAGATGGAATGAGCTGTACTTCATTTCCTAATTACAACTTTAAATTTAGTGGACCACAGCTTAACTTCCAGTCTGGAACCTATGACCTAATTTGTATAGATTCCATCATTGACTTAATAGAAGGATTTTTTATTAAGTGGAGCCACTTGTAGCTAAATATTAAACCTCAGGCAGATAGACCCTCATTTCGGGGTCTCTGTAATATCTCTGGCTACCTGTGCTGTTGTTTTGATCTCACGCTTCCATTTATTTTTACAGGGTACAGTACATTTCATTGTACAACGCTGTAGACGACCCCATAGATGTCTCTGAGATGACATGCTTGGTCATAGATTTTGCACTTTGCATCTCATTCCTTGTTTTATTGTTAATACATAGGCACGTTGTTCGTGCAAACCAGGTTAACTTTTATTCCAATAGAAAAAACCTGTTGTTATTGTATTTGTTATAGTCTTGTCTTTGCCAGAAGATCAAGTAGAACATTGCTATGAGATGTTCTACAGTTCAGTCTGGCAGCAGAGGGCTCATTTGTGGTGAACCTAATTGTATTTTGTTTCCTTTTCTTATGGTCACCTATAGAATATATATGTATAATAATTTGTATCAGCACAGCAAAATAAAGCTAACTTTCAGAGCCAGGCCTTGAATTTGACCTACGATGGCCTTGGTGATAACAGTGCAGTTCCTTGTATCTACGGAATGTGTTGGTCTCGTATCTTCTTTGTTTTATGTATCTGTGTATTACTGTCTCTGACATTTCAGCTCTCTCTTATTGTTAACTTTTACACTTTACAGAGATTTAAAGAAAAATCTGCCTAAAATGATAATTGTACAACAATGATCTTGAGATCTCCAAAACTTGTTCCACTTCTTCTGTTACTCCTAATCTGTTCATTCACTCAGTACTAATAACGACTTGAGTGCCTACCAGTTTATGCACATATTAATATGTCTTCATTGTGATTGCTTGTCTGCTAATTGTTCTGAAGAACCTAAGGTTTCCATCAACCGCCAGATGCAACAAGTGCTTTAGATTCTTCATTAGACTTGGTGCTAAATTAAATAATTTGTAAAACTTCAAGCTTGATTAGATATCAGATGGCGTCTGTACTTCAGTAGTCATATCAGATGCAATCATCTCTTTAATAATGGTGGATCAAAGAACATTTTATTTAGTTCTAAAACATTATTGATTTGCAATTATATTCATAGCCAGTAACACAGTTTTCGAGACATTTCCATTTACCCTACTCTTTATTCTTAATGGCATTATTCTTTGGAGGGCTTTAAACATACGATATGATTAAGTGAACTGTTAATGTAAAGCCAAAATTTTAATTAAAGGGGTTCTCCGAGAATTAAGAAAATGAAAATATTTAAATATTACTTTATTATAAATATATTCCCAAATACCTTTCATTAGTTATAATGGCTTGTTTTGGCTAGGGAGCAATCATTAGGAGAAATAAAATGGCTGCTGTCCTATTAGTACACATAAAATCTGTCCTAATCACATAGCAGGAGAAGTTATTTCAGAACACAGAGGTAAAGAGTTGCCTCATCCTCCTTTCTGCTCTGCTTGTCAGGGATTATGATCATGAATACAGGTGAATCTCTGGGGGAATGGAGATGATGAGAAGACATGAGAGGATTGTGGGAGTGTGGCTAATGAGCAGCAGCACTTGTTTACAGTCTCCATTACCACAGCAACACATTACCACAGTCTGTCTTGTCCATCCTCTCTGTACTAAATTCCCCAGAGATTTGGATAAAGTTAACTCGTCTTCCTGTGGGATTAGGACAGGTTTTGTGTGTACTAATAGGACAGCGGCCATTTTGTTTTCCCTGATGAATGCTCCGCAGACAAAATGAGCCATTCTAAATAATGAAAAGTATTTGGGAATATATTTATTATAAAGTAATATTTAAAGGGTTATTCTCATTTTAGACAATGGGGGCATATCGCTAGGATATGCCCCCATTGTCTTATAGGTGCGGGTCCCACCGCTGGGACCCGCACCTATATCGAGAACGGAGTCCCCGAAGTGAATGAGGGCGCACTGCGCATGCGCAGCCGCCCTCCATTCATTTCTATGGGGCCGCCGAAAATAGCCGAGCACTGGCTCGGCTACTTCCGTCGGCTCCATAGAAATGAATGGGAGCGCACCGCGCATGCACGGCCCGGCTCCCATTCATTTCTATGAGCGGCGCGGGGAGCTGCGCCTGGTGCTGGGGTCCTCCAGGCGCAGCGCTCCCCGCTCCGTTCTGGCTATAGGTGCGGGTCCCAGCGGTGGGACCCGCACCTATAAGACAATGGGGGCATATCCTAGCGATATGCCCCCATTGTCTAAGATGAGAATACCCCTTTAAGTATTTTCATTTTCTTAAATCCTGGAGAACCCCTTTATAACAGACACATTCTCTCCTAGAAGCAAGTTACCAGTGGATAAATGCAACATTAAAGGGAGTCTTTCACCTGTTTTTCACCTATATAACTAGCAGCACTGCCCCCCAGAAGATTGCAGACACATCCCAGACATACCTGTGTGCACTGTCTGTATTCCATGTTCAGAAAAAAGCACTTTTATTCTGCAGGAAAACAGCTCCCAAGTGCTTGGTTGAAAGTGAAACTAAAAACCGCTTACTCTCCTGACTCGATTTCTAACAGCTATATCTTCTAATATTTTTTTTTTTAAGCCCAAGGAGCGTGCTTACAAAAACCAAGTGCAACAAAATCGTGCAGCGTGCCACACAAAAAAGTGCCCAAGGCTACGGTCCATTGCAGGGCCCCCAGAAGGGCCCCCCAGAACCTTCCTCATCCCTCCGGGCCAGAAGGCACCTGCAAGGGACTCGGACAAAATGGTGACTCCCAGCCGAAGCTGGGTGTACACCCAAATGGGCAACCCTCAGCCGAAGTCTGTGCTCTGGCTTTCTCTCCCAGGCGCCACCCCAGGTGAGTTGGCACGGAGCTCAACAACTAGGTTGGTCTCCCCCCGGAAGGGGAGACCATGGGGTTTGCAGGGGAGTGTGGAACCGGGATGGCCACTCACACTACCCCTGGACCTCAAGGGGGGTAGGGCGCCGTAACCCTTGAAAATCCTGTGACACACAACGTGGACAGTGAACACACAGTGACATAAAAAATAAATAAAGTGAGTGCCCAAATAAAGCCCGGTCATTCAGCCAGAATAAAAATTCCTCTTTTGTTCAGCGAGGGCAAGCCAAAGCCAGGCAAAGAGAGGTGTGTGCACTCAAAAGTAAGAAAGGAAGTGCTGTGCAAATGTGCCATGAATCTCAGTGGGATCCCACCCCCAGTGAGTTCAGGCACCCCAGGGTCACCACTCCTGGGGCACTTCTGCACCTCGGGCTTTCAAACTACTCATCCCCACGGCGTAAGATCCGTATGCCACCTGGTCTCATAGCCAGGGGCCCAAAGGCGCCGGCCGTCCACCAAGGTGACTCCTCGTGCCTCTCCATCCTCACAGTCTGACAGCCGATGCTCTGCCAGAACTGATAAGTACAGATACTACACTTGATCTTAGACAAAAGGCCGAGAAGTCTCCGTGGTTTTCTTTTTGATTTGCATATTGCTTTTCCCAGGGGGCCTTGTTTTAGATTCACCAACGTTGAGACTCGTGATGGTGTCTCTGTGGTGATGATGGTTGATCTCCCTGAGGTCAATCATCTTTTCTTAAATAATCTTCTACTAGGCATTGCTCCCACTAGCCAGATTCCTACTCCACACTGATGAGGAGCAAATACCCCGAAACAGCTGTCTGTGGATGGATACCATGCTTTGGCATAGGTGGTTTCCTTTTGGAGACTGCCCTTCCCTTGGTTGTTCCTTCCCGGTGAAAGGCCTGGCTAGTTTTGACCGTCGTTGAGACACGTGATGGTGTCTCCGTGGTTTTCTTTTTGATTTATATATAGCTTTCAAAGAAGGTCAGAACCATTTTTCTATCTGCTACCAATCCCAAGATATGAGCAGCTAAAGCAGGCCTCCCCTCTTCAGTCTGGTTTGCTTTGGGCACTTGCAGCAGCAGAGCTGGGCACTTGGGAGCTGTTTTCCTGCAGAATAAATGTGCTTTTCCTGGACATGTAACACAGACACAAAGTATACACAGGTATGTCTGGGATGTGTCTGCAATCTTCTGTGGGGCAGTGCTGTTAGTTATATAGGTGAAAATGAGGTGACAGACTCCCTTTAAACAGTATCTATTGGAGTATGAATCTAGCAAAAAATGAAATCCCTTTATATGCCTCTATATGAATTCAGAGGCATATGAAAGTACAATGTGATCCCATATTTTGCAACCCAGAATTGTAGAGAACTGCAATATACCTATGAGCCTGAGCACTTAAAGGTGTTTCCTATAAAATGTCCCCCAACATGCCAGGCCCCCCACACTGAATATACTTACCTGGATTCCCGCTTCCTGCACCGCTTCTAGTCCCTGCACGGCCGCTACAGCTTCTACCCGTGCCCGGATGAAAACATCCGGTGTCAGGGGGCAGCCAATGGCAGACGGACACGAGCCTCCCTAGCGTAACCCGCAATGCTAGAGAGGCCTTTCCCCATCCCTGCCTACCATTGGCTGCTCTCCCCCAATAATGGATGTTTTCATCTGGGCACGGGGAGAGGCAGCAGTGGCAGTGCCAGGAGTGGCACAGGGAGCGGGGACCCAGGTAAGTATATTTAGTGTAGGGGTCCAGCATATTGGTGGGCTTTTTATAGGATTGGATAACCCCTTTAAAGCAAATCTTCACGACTTTCCATTATAGTAATGGCCAATCATCTCAGTCTGTGTGCTGGGTTTACAATAACATATTTTAATGAATGTGCTTTTTGCCCCTTAAAAACATTTCGAAAAATGTAGGACAACCCTGCAGTTCATATGGGAGTATTGTAGCACTGAAAGAGGTTGCCATACCTAATAGATAATCTCGACAGAATGGCTGCAAAATTCAGCTTTTACTGTGAAGGTACCAACAGATATTTCCAGTACAGGAATGGCCAATTGGTTTCATTAAAAAAGTGTGTAATGTCTAATTTTCTCTCTGGGGGTGGTTCATGGAGATTAAACACTTGCTGCCAGTCTCTTCCACAGAGTTCAGCTGATTTTGAGACACCTGGTGATCAGATTATCTTTGGAGGACCCTTATAACAGAACACTGTTAGTGCAAGCACATTAAATTGTTATAAGTAGCAGGGATTTCCCTATTGTTTCATCTTCTATTTAATGACATTGTTTGGATTAGTTGCTATGCTACTGGCTTTCACATGATCTGGAGCAGAGGATCACCTAGCTCAGTGAGGTTAATTTAGGAGGTGTTTTTAATTTGATACTCTTTAAATATTCCTGCTTTCTGCTCCTTATTTGCTGGGATTGGATGAACTCTGTGCATTTGGATCCAGAATCTTAGTATCCTGTTCCTAGTCCATTTATGTAGTGTCAGTGTAGCGTAGGGCCTGTAGTTTTTTCAGGTTTATTCTTTGTTGTTTCCCTGTGGACTTTGTTGAGTGTCTGTCTGCTGAGTTTGATTTTTGATTTGTCTCTGGGTCCTAGATCATTCTTGTTGTCTTGCTGGTTAGCATTTCAGATCAGAGTCATTTCCTTCAGTGTGATTTACTTTCTCTTCATCATTCATCTGTTCTCAGTATGTATACCATCACCATCCTTAATCTTCTTCAATGCCTGACTGCCATCTCTTACATCCATTTGCTATCATAATTTGATTTCTGTCATCCATTGGTGATTAAGTCATGCATACTTGTTGCTTGCTAGCAGGGGCATAGCTATTGGGGAAGCCACTGCTTCGGGGCCCAAGCTCAGAAGGGGCTCGGGAGCAGTAGCAGGGCTGCAGTGTTGGACAGGCCCACTGGAGCACATGAGCAGCCTCTGGTAGGCCCTCTGACACAGTCACATGACTGCCTATTTTAACAAGATGCAGAGCAAACAAGCCCCCATGCTGCGGAGCATCTCAGATGTGCCTCCTCCTTTCTTCTCCATTCTGCAGGTCATGACATGCTTTGTAAAGAGATGTTAGAGAGTGAAACCGCAGCACCAGAAACAGCAGCCTGTAAGTGAGTCTGCACTGTCTCTTCTCTATGGGACAGAAGGCGGTCAGGGAACTCTTGAAGCTGCTGGCTGTCTGGATTCTGTACGGCCAGCATCTTCAATGATTATTTAATGGTTTTTACTACCTCATTAAGCAGTTTGTTTGCCCCCATAGACTCCTTGACACCTCTGCCCCCTGCCCAACAGATTGCTGTCCTTCTCTTATCTCATTCATCCTCACCGAGCCCCTGCTGTCTCGTTTCCGCCTACATTTATCCAAAGCTCCTATCAACTTTTTTTCTCTGCATGTTCCACCACTCCCATCTCCTACTGCTGTTGGCCTGCTGCCCTGCACAGACCTCCTGCCACCTACTTCTTATATTAATCCCCCCTCACAGCCGCTTTCAACTACTTGCTGTGTACACCCCTCTTGTCCATACAGGGCCCTGGTCACCTGTTTCACTCCTCTGTCTTTCATTATGGTAGCGTTTAAATCGCATGTACCATAAGGACCTTCTAATGTCACAGGGTCACGTGACTGTGTCTCCTACCCTGTACTATGCCCTCTTATACCCTGCATTGTGCCCCCTTACCATACCCTGTACAGTGCCACTAGTCAAACCTTTACTGTGTCCTCTTATACTCTATACCTGTGATAGCTAACCTCCGGCACTCCAGCTGTGGTAAAACTACTACTCCCAAAATGTACACTTGTTTGGCTGTTCTCAGAACTCCATAGAAATGAATAGAGCATACTGGGAGTCATAGTTTTACAACAGCTGGAGTGCCAGAGGTTAGCCATCACTGCTCTATACTGTGCACCCTTATACCCTGTTATCCAGTCACTTTATGGCATTGTTGTCCAGTCACTATATGGTGGTGTTATCGAGTCACTTTGTGGAGGTGTTATCTGGTCACTTTACGGAAGTGTTATGCAGTCACTGTATGGTGTTTTTTTCCAGTCACTGTAAGGTGGCTTTATCCAGACAGTGTATGTTAGTTATTCAGTCACTGTATGGGGGTGTTATCCAGTCATGGTATGGGGCTGTAATGTTACAGTGTTTGTTATCCAGTCATGGTATAAGCTATTATCGAATATGGCGGTATTATTTAGTCTGTGTATGTTCGTAATATATAGTCACTAAATATATTATTCAGGGGTAGGGCTTATATCTTTACAGTATATATTGTATATTCCAGTACATGATACTTTAGTGTTCCCTGTATTTCCCAATGAGCAAATGAGCCTTGTAGAACGCAGTCCACCAGGACCAGGCTGTATGCTCTGTCAGGCTTCTATACTATGGCATACAGTCAGGGACAAATTGGGAACTTAAAGTGGCCCTGGAAAAAAAAACCTAAAAGTGGCCCCATGTAGGGGTGTCAAAAGTGACAGAAGGTGGGACAACATGTGTAGGCAGGGCCAGCAATATCCTGGCGCAAAATACTGCCCCAGCAGAAACATATACTACAGAGCAGCTCAATATACTACCCCAAAAGCTTTCCTTCTGTTGTGGCTATCATTAGATGCCATTTTTTTGTCCTCCTCCAGTTGTCTCTGATTAAGATATGGAGCAGGGGGCTTAGGAGGTGAGATGTGGGCCACAACAGTTGGCAGAGTGCATGTGCAGTCGCTGGTGGGGTACATGAGTTTCTGATTCTGACAGGGTTAATGACCACTGATGACTTGTGCTGCTGTGTGCTACATTTTTGTATCCATTTTTTTCCAACATATACGTCAAACGGATGGCAAAAATGTAATGTGAACCCACCCTTACATATGGACACATGCAATGCCAGGATGGTCATGGGGGCAGTACAAAAATTTGCTGTGGGGCCCAGTAAGCTCTAGCTACGCCCATGCCTGCTAATGTATGCTTCATGATATATTTTTGTGACCATCTACTTGTTTTGCTAGTTTTCCAGTCTTGTGAACGATTAGCATCATTACATTAATGATCAGTTTACAGTTTATCAGATAGACAGTTGGACATTTTAGGACTAGATATTCTATATAATTGTAATATAAGAAAGCTGGATTTACAATTTACAAGATTATACATTGTAATATGTAGTTCTGTGCGTGACACAGTTTGATCATGTTTAGGTTGGTTCATCCACATTTGACAACATTTTCTTGAAGATCCATCTTACCTGGAGACCAGCCTAATCATTGATTGGACAACGTATGTTGCCTTAAAGTTCATGTTTTATATAGTAAGCTCTTGTCCAGTAAAATGACTAGATTTTCACTTCTAGCTGCTGTACAGGAACATCAGGTTATATGAATCATTATTCTAAAGAAAATCCATTGTCTGTTTCACACTGTGATGGCCATGAACTCGTGTGCAGCATTTTGGTGTAATCACAGCAGGAAAGAAAATGGACAGAATGGATTGTGCAATTACAAATATGTGATCAATATGAGCAAATCCATTCGTATGTGGTGATTATAGGTACATAAAAGCCTTACCAAACAATACTCCACCTCACACTGTACAACACTAGCTGAAAATGTCTTTATAGCTAGGGGAGCACCCAGGAATTTTTTCTTGGGGGGGTCCGACAAGCAAAAAATACAAGGTGCATAGTGCGCTGCGCCATGTTTTACCCCGCTCATTTACCGAAGCGCATTTTACACACTCAAAAAAATTTGGCCCCGCCCATTATTATAAGCCCCCTCTAAATATAATAGGCCACTCCCAACAAACACTGTACAGCTGAAGTGATATTGTTGAGGCCCGACTCTACACATCATACAGAGAGGGGAGGGCCTGTCCTGGCTGCACTGTCTGCTTTACATTATACAATAAACAAGAGCAGGCTACATCCAGGAAGATCCTGCTCAAGGCCTGTGGTTCCCCCCACCATCCGCCACCTGCCCGTGACCTGCTGCCCCCCTTGGCTGTCCTCACCCAGCTCTGAATCCTCCTTCTGCAAATGGCAGGGGGAGGAGCCAGAGCATCTTCTCTCCTACATAGCACCACATACGTCTTACATCCAGTGATGTCACCTTTGTTGTAGACATTTCTTTCCTCATCTTCTCCATTCAGACCAGACCGCCATGATGATTTTTTTTAGCCATCTCCCGTCTTTGCAGAGATTGACAAACAGACATTAGTTTCCCACATTTCCATCATCTTCACATCTTCTGAACACCCTTTTCTGCCACCCCCAATGCTGTGCTCCCGAATACTATACTGCAGAAGCAGTCCCCCTGAAAATACCAGTACCACACAGATCGTGCCCCCTTCAACAATTATTGGCACACAGTGCTCTAAAAAATAACTGCGTCTGGACACTAATAGTATAAAGATAATTCCCCAAAAATAATTGTGCTAAACTGATACTGTACCAGGGTGCCCCCCAAAGTAACAGTGCTCCCCAAAATCCCACCAACAGAAATAATTCTCTGTCAGAGCACACTTAGTAATAATGCCCCTATAGTACCCATACTAGTAATCATGTTCCCCATAGCCCCCAGTAGTAGTAAAGCTCACCATAATACCCCCTAGTATTAATAATTCTACTTATAATATGACAGTACAAGAAATACCCCCGCTTAGTGCCCACAGTTGAGCTAATGTCCCCATAATGTATGCCAGTATATAATACCCCTATAGTGTCCCCCATAATATGCCAGTAAAAAATGCCCCTTCTTACTGCCCCAGCAGATGCCCCAATAGTGCTCCTCTCCCCCATAATGTTCCAGTAAAAATTGCCCCCTTAGTGCCAGATGCCATAGTGCCCCCTATAATGTGCCAGTAAAAAATGCCCCTTTAGAGTCACCAGATGCCCCCCATAGTGCTCCAATCTCCCATACTGCCCCCAAATAATGCCCCTATAATGCCACCAGATGCCCCATAGTGCCCCCTATAATGTGCCAGTAAAAAAATGCCCCTTTAGAGCCACCAGATGCCCCCATAGTGCCCCCAAATAATGCCCCTATAGTGCCACCAGATGCCCCATAGTGCCGCTCTCCCTATAGTGTCTCCTATGTGCCTGTAAAAAATGCCCCCTTATTGCCACCAGATGCCATAGTGCACCCCATAATGTGCCAATAAAAAAGGCCTCTTTAGAGCCCGCACATGCCCCCATAGTGATCCACTCCCCCATAGTGCCCCCCAAATAATGCCCTTATAGTGCAACCAGAAGCCCCATAGTGCCGCTCTCCCCATAGTGCCCCCATAATGTGCCAGTAAAAAAAAGGCCCCTTTAGAGCCCACAGATGCCCCCACAGTGCTCCACTCCCCCATAGTGCCCCAAATAATGCCCCTATAGTGCCACCAGATGCCCCATAGTGCTCCACTACCCTATAGTGTCTCTGATGAGCCAGTGAAAAATGCCCCCTTAGTGCCACCAGATGCCATAGTGGCCCCTATAATGTGCCAATAATAAAATGCCCCTTTAGAGCCCACAGATGCCTGCATAGTGCTCCTCTCCCCTATGGTGTCCCCCCATAATGTGCTAGTAAAAAAAAGTCCCCCAGATGCCCCCATAGTGCCACCCCGTAATTTGCCAGTAGGAAAGTCCACCAGATGCCCCCCCAAAAATGTGCCAGTAAGAAATGTCCCCCATAATGTGCCGGTAAGAAACGCCCCCCATCCCAAAATGGGCCAGTGAGAAATGCCCCCCAGATGACCCCACCAAAATAGGCCATAAAGAAATGGCGCCAGATGTCCGCATAGAGTCCCCCAAAATGGGCCCGTGAGAAATGTCCCCATAGTGCCCCCCCCTCCAATGGGCCATAAAGAAATGCCCCCATAGTGCCCCCCCCCCCAAATGGGCCAGTAGGAAATGCCCCTTAGTGTTACCTGGTGCCCCTATAATGCGCCATCTATATACAACAAAAAAAACACTAATACTTACCAATGCAGGCCTCTTCTAGCCTGTGTCCTCCACTGTGTGCTGCCCTGCTCAGGCGGCGCGATGATAATGACGTCATCGCGCTGTCTGAGCCAGCCTCTGATTGGCTACAGGCATTAGTGCCTGCAGACTATCAGAAGAACAGGGAAGGGAGACGCCTCTCCCTCCCCTGCGCCACCGCAGCACAGGCATCTGTAGGACGGCGATACAGATGAATATGGAGATGAGCGCTTCCACAATGGAAGTGCTCATCTCCTACTGCCCTACCACAGCCTCCTCCACTTAGATCCAGGGCCACGCCACCTGTGGCGATCGGCGGTGCGGCCTTAAGAGTTTAAAAAAAAAATAAAAAATGAATGGCTTCTAGGGGGTGGCAAGACCCGCAGGACCCCCCCCTGTCGGTGCGCCCATGTTTATAGCCATGGCATATATTTTTCCTTTAATACTCATATAATCCAGACTCACAGATTTAACCATTTTCACATGAATCCAAAAATTACAATGGTGAAAAGACAAAAGTCTTCATTGTTAAACTACATTTTAGTAGCGTCCCAAAGCATTTCTCAATCATTTTTTTTATCTATGTTCTCTACGGGGTCCAGTATCTTGCTAGCACAGTAATGTTTTTAGTTTTTATTGTCTAAGCATTATAAAAGTTATACTTTTTATTTTACTATGGAATAGTACCATCTACTGGTTAAATTTGATAGGACAGCTGAAGTAGTGCTTGTAATGTATAGGAAAAATGGAAGCGCACAGCTAATGCAGTGGAATTACAGATTATGCTGGTGTCTCGGCATGACGAGGGTGCGTGGAACTCCTGTAAGATCTCAAGCTGCAGATGATATCCAGGAGATAGTTGGGAAGTCCAGAACAAAAGAATTAAAAATAATACGTTTTCTTAATGTGTTGGCATTAATAATAATAATGTTTATATGGCGCTAAAATATTCCTTTAATGTTTAAAGGGGTTTCTGAGATATTTTTACTTTACACATGGCCTAGATACATCTCAGCCTCATTGAAGAGAATGATGATATACCAAGCACAGATGCTATGAAATGGATGGCGCTGTGCTTGGTGAGCAGCACGAAGGCCATGGTGCTACTGTGAACATTGGTGCCTTCTCACAAATGAGAGAAGGGGGTCCTGGGTGTCGGACATCCACCAATCAGATACTGATTTCACATATTTCACATCCAGAGGATAGGTCATCAGTAAAAATATCTCAGAAAACCCTTTTAAAGGGGTTGTCTCACCTCACTAAGTGTTATTTATTATAATTAAAACACTATTATAAGCCACTTCTTAATGTATTCATTTGGTCCAAATTGCCTCCTTTAGCTTGTTCAACCCATTTTAGTAGTCACTGGTTGTTATGGGTTATGGCCACCATTGCTATGCAGCAGCGGTGGCCGCGTTTGCGCACAGTAAGAAACAGATCCGGCCTGTCTGGTGGCCGGGATCACAGGAGCGCGCATAGGCTCACATGCTCGATTGCTTCCTTTCCCCGCCACCTCCTATCTGCTTGTACTCTTCAGTAAAACAGCTCCGAGGCAGGTATAGCCTTAAAGCTGTTTTACACAAGGCAGCTCCAGTCCCTGCTACATATCTTCTGATAGATGACAATTAGCAAGTCTGCTGCTTGAAACAGGATGGTAGCTGATAACATCAGAGGACGGACAGCGCTGCTGGGAGCCACTGTTATCTCTATGCAAATGCAGAGATAACAGTGCACTCCGAGCAAACACTTCATGGAGATGGCTGAATGTAAGTTTGGCTGTGAATAGGGGGCAGGGGGAAGGGAGAGAATATAAATTGAGATAGTTAGGAAATCCTGGCTGTTGCAGACAAATGATGGGACACAAGAACTTTTTCTACTATGTTATAAAGGGTGAATGGACAGCATGGCAAAACAAGGGACACATTGTGGCAGCCAGGCTTACTATAACTAGCTGGGTGTCACTATCTGGAGAAGGTCCTCAGCGCTGAAGCTGCTAGTAAATATGCCATTAGCAGCTTCAGGAGCGTGCACACACAGGCAAGGGGCGGGATTACATCATCCTAGCTTCTTGCCTGTGCCATCAATCAACCTTACAGTCAACGCCCCCTACAGAGCAGAAAGTGCACAGCTAGCCAGCAGTCTCAGCCTGAAATAGCGAGGTGAGACAACCCCTTTAACTATACAATTTAGAGGATGTACAGTATGTAGAAAATCAGACATTACAGAGTAACAAGCTAATCAACATTCAAGCAATCGGAGTGAGGGCTGTGCTTGCAAGAGCTTACAATTTATGAGCAAATAGGGGTGGCACAAAAGGTAAAAAATACTTGCTTTCTACAATGGTTCAGCCATCTTTAAATAGGTGAGTACATACACTCGTTGGCAAAAAAAAAAAAAAGCACCAAGAAGGGGTTGTTGGATCGAATGAAACTTTTTATGTGTGAATGTAATGATATATGTAAGTGATTGCAGTATTACATGTAGAGAGAAAGCATAAGTTTATTGTACTGTACAATTGATAGAAACCTCTAGTACCATGTTGCGTCACCTCTAGCCTGGATACAATATCATACAGTTGGTTATGGAGGCATACAGGTTCCATATGGTATACTGCTGCTCATTTGCCCTTAGATCTTGCAGGTGATCCTGCACACTCGTATGTTGCTGAAGCTGGTATCCTAGCTGGTCCCAGTGTCAAACTGGGGTTCCTGGGGCCCACCAGTGGAAGTTATTCTCAAGTCCCAAACCCTATATCTTCAATAAAATTTAATAGGTTTTGTACCACAGAAATAGACCCAATTGGCAAGTTATTGGTTGTAAAGGTAGCCAAATATTTTTCTCCTGGATCTTTGAGACCCATTATGGTATCATAGCCTGGGCCCTCCGGAGGATCCTCTGGTACTCTGGTAGGCCAGTCCAACCCTCGCTGGTCCCATAAATGCTCAGTTGGCAATTAATCTTATCTATTACTTTTTTGACAATTAGTGTATAAACCTGCGCAAACCAGTTACCAGCCAGTATAATGTGCATTACATGTACTGTGACACTATCTTAGAACTATGAAATAAATGTAATGTTTTTTTTTGCCAGATACTTTATCCTGGAAAATGTATGTACAGTGGGGAAAAAAGTATTTAGTCAGCCACCAATTGTGCAAGTTCTCCCACTTAAAAAGATGAGAGAGGCCTGTAATTGACATCATAGATAGACCTCAACTATGAGAGATAAAATGAGAAAGCAAATCCAGAAAATCACATTGTCTGATTTTCAAAGAATTTATTTGCAAATTATGGTGGAAAATAAGTATTTGGTCAATAACAAAAGTTCATCTCAATACTTTATTATATATCCTTTGTTGGCAATGACAGAGGTCAAACGTTTTCTGTAAGTCTTCACAAGTTTGGCACACACTGTTGCTGGTATGTTGGCCCATTCCTCAATGCAGATCTCCTCTAGAGCAGTGATGTTTTGGGGCTGTCGCTAGGCAACATGGACTTTCAACTCCCTCCAAAGTTTTTCTATGGGGTTGAGATCTGGAGACTGGCTAGGCCACTCCAGGACCTTGAAATGCTTCTTACGAAGCCACTCCTTCATTGCCCTGGCGGTGTGCTTGGGATCATTGTCATGCTGAAGGACCCAAACACGTTTCATCTTCAATGCCCTTGCTGATGGAAGGAGGTTTGCACTCAAAATCTCACGATACATGGCCCCATTCATTCTTTCATGTACAAGGATCAGTCGTCCTGGTCACTTTGCAGAGAAACAGCCACAAAGCATGATGTTGCCACCCCCATGCTTCACAGTAGGTATGGTGTTCTTTGGATGCAACTCAGCATTCACTCTCCTCCAAACACTATGAGTTGTGTTTCTACCAAACAGTTCTACTTTGGTTTCATCTGACCATATAACATTCTTCCAATACTCTTCTGGAACATCCAAATGCTCTCTAGCAAACTTCAGACGGGCCCGGATATGTACTGGCTTAAGCAGGGGGACACGTCTGTCACTGCAGGATCTGAGTCCCTGGCAGCGTAGTGTGTTACTGATGGTAGCCTTTGTTATGTTGGTCCCAGATTTCTGTGTGGTTCTGGGATTTTTGCTCACAGTTCTTGTGATCATTTTGACCCCACGGGGTGAAATCTTGCGTGGAGCCCCGTGATCGAGGGAGATTATCAGTGGTCTTGTATGTCTTCCATTTTCTAATTATTGCTCCCACAGTTGATTTCTTCACACCAAGCTGCTTGCCTGTTGCAGATTCAGTCTTCACAGCCTGGTGCAGGTCTACAATTTTGTTTCTGGTGTCCTTCGACAGCTCTTTGGTCCTCACCATAGTGGAGTTTGGAGTGTGACTGTTTGAGGTTGTGGACAGGTGTCTTTTATACTGATAACAAGTTCAAACAGGTGCCATTAGTACAGGTAATGAATGGAAGACTCCTCTGCCTCTTAAAGAAGAAGTTACAGGTCTGTGAGAGCCAGAAATCTTGCTTGTTTGTAGGTGACCAAATACTTATTTTCCACCATAATTTGCAAATAAATTCTTTAAAAATCAGACAATGTGATTTTCTGGATTTGTTTTCTCATTTTATCTCTCATAGTTGAGATCTACCTATGATGTCAATTGCAGGCCTCTCTCATTTTTTTTTAAGTGGGAGAACTTGCACAATTGGTGGCTGACTAAATACTTTTTTTCCCCACTGTATACATTAAAATGTATGTGCTGCGTGGAGGTAAAATTCATTAAAGGGGTTCTGCAGTTGTTTAAAACTGATGATCTATCCTCTGGATAGATCATCAGCATCTGATCGTGGGGGTCCAACACCCGGGACCCCTGCCGATCAGCTGTTTGAGAAGGCAGCGGCGCTGCAGGAGCGCTGCGGCCTTCTCTGTGTTTACCGCAGGCCAGTGACGTCACAACTAGTATCACTTGCCTGGGCGGGGCTAAGCTCTGTTCACATGAATGGAGCTTAGCCCCGCCCAGGCCAGTGATAGTAGTCGTGACGTCACTGGGCCTGAGGAAAACACAGAGAAGGCCGCGGCGCTCCTGCAGCGCCGCTGCCTTCTCATACAGCTGATCGGCAGGGGTCCCGGGTGTCGGACCCCCACCGATCAGATGCTGATGATCTATCCAGAGGATAGATCATCAGTTTTAAACAACTGCAGAACCCCTTTAAGTGCAAAGTTATGCAAGACTTCGGTGAATAACATCGGGCTTCGAGTCTACAACTTTAAAAACATTTAAAAACAGGAATCCGGAGTTGGCTTCGATCCTGAGATACCAGCCAGTACTGAAGCCGACTTTGGATTCCTGTTTTAAAATGTTTTTAAAGTTGTAGAATCGAAGACCAATATTATTCACAGAAGTCTCGAGTGACTTCAGAGCTAATGAATTTTGCCTCACCGAAGCAGATGCATTGCTACATACAGGTCTCCGTACAGCAGTAAAACAGAGTTTTGGAACAAATTGACTTCGGATCCCTAGTTGTCTCTGTAGATCAATGATAAATCTTGAATTAGTTCAACTGCAGTACATCAGTTGGGCTCAGAGGCATACCTGTGGAGATAAAACCTCCCACGTGTGACCTCCATCCTCCTGACTCATTTTAGAGGCAGTCCTCCAGCTGTCGCAAGTTACCATAGGGATATAATGCTGTCTGCCATCTGCTGTTAAAATATGAACATCACATGGGAAATATTCAGCTTCCAACTTCAGATGGCACATAGTATTATATAAGACCGCAGTAGAGAGAAAAGAAGGAGCAGAGTGTTTTTTGACATCACTGATGTCCACACAGCACTCTGTCAGAAAAGTCCGGCAGAAATGGTAAGTACGTGTCACAGTGTATGTGCTTCACAGTGTGTATTTATGTATGTGTGTGTCTTTAAATGTATGTTAATGTTTGTGTGTATCATACTGTGCAAATATAATAAATGAGTTTATATGTATGCAGACATGTGTGGGAATGTGTGTATAAATGTGAGTCACAGTGTCTATAGGTTTATACATATGCAAGCTTTTTTGTGCATTATGTATTTACTAGGCTACAATGAGCTGAAACCAACTTCTTTACAAAACTCTGTGTATACACCTGATTGGATAGATGACCACTCTGGATTTTGCAAAGGCTTTTGATACTGTCCCTCATAGACATTTAATAGGTAAAGTAAGGTCTATAGGCTTGGAAAGTATAGTTTGTACTTGGATTGAAAACTGGCTGAAGGACCGTGTCCAGAGAGTTGTGGTTAATGATTCCTATTCAAAATAATCCCGGGTTATAAGTAGTGTACCCCAGTGTTCAGTGCTGGATCCTCTGTTATTTAATTTATTTATTTATTTATGATATCGAGGACGGGATTGATAGCACCGTTTCTATTTTTGCAGATGACACTTAGCTGTGTACTACTGTACAGCCTATGGAAGATGTCCATAAACTACATCTTTGTGATGGGCTCTCCCAATTACACATTTTTAACCTCTTATGGGCTGGCATACGACCTACGATGTGGTTCAATTAATTGACAGGACATTGACCGGATTGATAGCACCATTTCTATTTTTGTAGATGACACTTAGCTGTGTACTACTGTACAGTCTATGGAAGATGTCCATAAACTACATGTTTGTGATGGGCTCTCCCAATTACACATTTTACCCTCTTATGGGCTGGCATATGACCTACAATGTGGTTCAATTAATTGACAGGACATTGACATTCACGGGATTGATAGCACCGTTTCTATTTTTGCAGATGACACTTAGCTGTGTAGTACTGTACAGTCTATGGAAGATGTCCATAAACTACATCTTTGTGATGGGCTCTCCCAATGACACATTTTTAACCTCTTATGGGCTGGCATACGACCTACGATGTGGTTCAATTAATTGACAGGACATTGACCGGATTGATAGCACCATTTCTATTTTTGCAGATGACACTTAGCTGTGTAGTACTGTACAGTCTATGGAAGATGTCCATAAACTACATCTTTGTGATGGGCTCTCCCAATTACACATTTTTAACCTCTTATGGGCTGGCATACGACCTACAATGTTGTTCAATTCATTGACAGCAAGTGGGGTGAGTGACAACACCCACAGTGATTGGGCATCAACTTGGCAAATGAGGTTCAATGTGGATAAATGTAAAGTTATGCATCTTGGTAGTAATAATCTCTGTGCTTCATATGTCCTAGGGGAGGTAACACTGGGAAATCACTTGTAGAGAAGGATTTAAGTGTCCTTGTAGATCGTAGATTAAATAACAGCATACAATGTCAATCAGCTGCTTCTAAGGCTACCAGGATATTGTCATGCATTAAACGAGGCATAGAGTCACAGGCAGGGATGTAATATTACCACTTTACAAAGCATTGGTGCGGCCTCATCTGGAATATGCAGTTCAGTTCTCGGCACCAGTCATTAGAAAGGATGCACTGCAGCTGAAAAAAGTACAGAGGAGAGCGACTAAACTGATAAGGGGCATGGAGGGTCTTAGTTATGAAGAAAGATTAAAAGAATTGAATTCATTTAGTCTTGAGAAGAGACATCTAAGGGGGACATGATTACTCTATACAAATATATAAATGGGCCAAACAAAAAATACGGTGAAAAACTGTCCAATGTATAATTCCTTCAAAAGACAAGGGGGCACTGGCTCTGAATGGAGAAAAAAAAGTTCAGTCTCCAGAAGCGTCAAAGCTTCTTTACTGTAAGAACTGTGAATCTGTGGAATAGACTTCCTCAGGACATGGTCACAGCAGGATCAGTGGACAGTTTTAAAAATGGTTTAGATTAATTCTTAAAAGTAAATGACATTAATGCTTATAAAAATGTGTAGAATTCTGAGTCTCATTTCCTACTGGGATTCACGTCCCCACCTATCCCTTGGTTGAACTTGATGGACTTATGTCTTTATTCAACCATATTAACTGTGTAACTTGAGCAGAGGCGTCTCAAATCAACAGGTTTTGTTTAAGTAAATGCTATATACAGCATCATAAAACAAAACTTATTGGTAGATGGATGGATGGATGGATGGATGGATAGATAGATAGTAGCTAATAGATAGATAGATAGATATGCAGTATCCCAGGAGGACTACTGCAGAGGATTAATTACCATTGAGTTAAGGCACTGTTTGTTGAGTTAAATGTTGTGATTTGTTATGTACATGCACTTAATTCATATGGTTAACAACCTGCCAAAATTTTGCCTACAACTGCCCAGAAAGCAGCGATACTACAGATCTACTCCTGAGAGAAAGAGATACCAGACATCTGAGAATAGAATTCACAAGGCTGTGCATTGGACTCAGAGAGCAAGATATTGTGTTTTTGGCAGAAAAGTGTTGCCACTGTGGAGGCATCCCGCATACTTTGAGACCGAATGGCCATCCATATCTAAAGTTACTGCATCTGTCAGTGTAGGAATTGCAGAAAGACTAAAAGAACCTTACTGCATGTCTATGGTTTTACTGAGAGACTGCAAAGTGTATTTAGAAAGAGGGAGTACTATAACCACCGTCATTGTTGCTGTCCATACACCGCTATTGAGAGAATATTGCACTGTGGAACTGCGTCTTTTACGGCTATTTGTACTACAATCCCTATTCTCATCTTAGTAAAGAGCTCGATTTTTTTTTTTTTTTACAAACAACAGGCCTGATCATTGTCTTCATCATTCATCAGTTCTGCCTTTCTCCCAGCAAAAAATCCAACATAGAGATCACCCCAATCAACACCAGAAAGGAGCGCCAATAACAGTGTGTGCTGCAATGGCAGAAAACGTGCACTCTTCAGCCCTAGGAAGTGCAAGAGTGGAGATCACCGCTCTGATCCATGAGTGGCACCACCACCCCCAGAACCATAACTACAACTCCCATCTTTCATTCACTCACCAGTAGACTGTTGCAACCCTTATCAGGCAACGTAATTAAAAAATAAAGGGAGATAGCTGAGCTCACCTGAGTCAATGAGAGAAGCACAGGTGATTCCAGGAACGCAGCACAAGTTTAGCGAGGAGAAATATGATAAACCTAGCTTCTAAAAATATGAATACAGGTGTATTTTACACTTATGGAACAATAAAGGCTATATTCTTATTTTTGGAAGCTGGGTTTATCATATTTCTCCTTGCTAACCCTTATGAGGCGTCACAAACAGGATCCTATCCTCTGTGTCCTACAAGCTGGCTGAAGTGTTAAACCATGTTGTGGTCCCAAGACTTTATTCATCTGTACGTGTCTGTGTTGTGGAGTGCTGGTCACACTGTATTGAGGAACTTTACTATGTGTGTTGTCACTCACCCCACTTGCTGTCAATGAATTGAACCACATCGTAGGTCGTATGCCAGCCCATAAGAGGTTAAAAATGTGTAATTGAGAATGCCCATCACAAAGATGTCTGACAACAGAAATGGCACCCAATCCAGCAACATCAACTCTCACAGCTGTGTCACCAGGCAAGATGCCACTGACCATGCCATACTGTTTTGCCACCATGGCTCCCATGCTACACGTGAGAAGCCCATACATTAAGAGACTTTTGAGAGAAAATGCTTGCCACCTTCAAACGGTAACTCATATCCACTGACCAAAAATTGGAAATCCTTCTTGGCCAACTAGGAGGTGCTGCACTAAGGGAAGTAAAAACCTGCCAGAGAAAAAGACTGTAGAGCAGCAGATCCTTGAAAGACTGCACACTATATTTGAGATATATTTAAAACTCTCATCAGAACTCAAAATGTGGTTCTTAGCCAAGAAACAACAGCCCAGTCATTCACTCAGAGACTTTGTATTGTCACTACAAGAGGGCCTGAGAGTTGTCATCCATGAGAGCCCCTGTGAAGCACAAAACAGTGATAAAACAGAGAACAGTTCATAGAAGGTGCGGCTACAGATACTCTAAAAAGTCAACTAAAGTGCTCTCTGAACAACATTCAGACACCACTTTTCTGGACTTAAAAGAACTGGCATCAACATCCTTGAGATGGACAATAAGCCCAACCCTGTCAAGAATGCAAATCCACTCACTAACCTGCATACTCTGCCTCAGTGTCGTAGCTAAAGGCTCATGGGCCCTGGTGCAAGAGTTCAGTTTGTGCCCCCCCCCGCCCTCAGGGCTGGTGCAGATAGCTTTTCTGCCGGCCAAGTCAAAAATTTAACCCCCCATGCCAAATTCTCACCCTAACCTTTTCCCTCCTAACATTACGTATATCACTACAGAACATACAGGGTAAGGCTACATTCACACGACAGTTGTTTTTGCGGCCTCCGATCCACATATTTTGTGGCTCAGATGTGGACCCATTCACTTAAATGGGTCAGCAAAAAATGCGGACAGCGCACTGTGTGCTGTCCGCATCTTTATGTCCATTCCTATTTTTGTCCGTTTTGCGGACAAGGATAGGCATTGCTACAGTGGATCTGCAAAAAAAACGGATGCCATACGGAACATCATCCATTTTTTTTGCGGATCCACAATTTGCAGACTGCAAAACACAACGTTTGTGTGAGTGTAGCCTAAAACAGCGCCCCATACCTCTTACATCCAGTGATGTCTCCTCTGATGTAGATGTTCTCTTTCCTCATCTTCTCCTTTCAGACCAGACGCCATTTTTCAGCCATTTGTTATCTCTGCAGTTTGACAGAAAAAAATCTTAGTTTATTACTTTTCCATCATCCTCCCGTTTCTGGACAAATCATCCTACCTCCCCCAGTACTGTGCCACTAATACCACACAGATAGTGCCCTTCAATAATTATTGGCACACAGTGTCCTAAAATAACTTCGCCCAGCAAATAGTGTCCCTGACACTAATAGTGTAAACATAACATCCCCCAGAAATAACTGTGCTATGCTGATACTGTGCCAGGGTGCCCCCCACAGTAATAGTGCTCCCAAAGTCCCAACTAATTATTCTCTGCCAGAGTGCACTTGTTAGTAATAGTGCCCCCAACAGTACTAATGTGCCCACTGTTCCCCAGAAGTAATAATGCTTCCAATGTGCCAGTAAGAAGTGCCCCAATAATGTGCCAGAAGTGCCCCCAAAAATTCCCCCAATAATGTGCCAGTAAGTACCCCCATAGTGCCCCCCAGTAATGTGCCAGTAAGAAGTGCCCCATAGTGCCTCCCAATAATGTGCCAGTAAGAAGTGTCCCCATAGTGCCCCCCAATAATGTGCCAGTAAGAAGTGCCCCATAGTGCCTCCCAATAATGTGCCAGTAAGAAGTGTCCCCATAGTGCCCCCCAATAATGTGCCAGTACAAAGTGCCCCAATAATGTGCCAGAAGTGCCCCCAAAATTTCCCCCCAATAATGTGCCAGGAAGAAGTGCTCCCCCCCCATTGATTCCCCCCCAAAAAAATGTGCCAGTAAAAAATTCTCCCAGTGGCCCATGTGCCAGTAAGAAATGCCCCCAGTGCCCCCATGTGCCAGTAAGAAATGCCCCCAGTGTCCCCATGTCCCAGTAAGAAGTGCCCCCATGTGCCAGTAACAAATGCGCCCATGTGCCAGTAACAAATGCCCCCAGTGCCCCCAATAGAGGTCCGGTCCGTGATTGCACCAATAACAAAAAATAAACACTTATACTTACCTCCATTGAGCTGGCAGCGATGCGATGCAGACCTCTTCCGGCCTGTGTCCCGTGCTGTACGGCTCAGGCGTCATCGATGAGGTCATCGCACCGCCTGAGCCGGCCTCTCATAGGCTGCAGGCCTAGTGCCTGTAGCCTATCAGAGGAACGGACAGAGGAGATGCCTCTCCCTCCCCTGCCCCGCAGCACAGGCATCTGTTTCGCTGTCCTGAGGAAGCACTCATCTCCCTCTGCCATGCCACCGCCATTGCCCCCCAACTGTGCGCAGGGCCGCGCCGCACCTTGCCTAATTGGCGGTGCGGACCTGCAAGTGGGGGCCCTCGGGGCCCCCTGGCTTAGGGGCCTGGTCGCAACTGCAACCGCTGTGACCCCTATAGCTACGCCACTGCTCTGCCTGCAGAGTTCAGTCGTGCTGTTCTCCCTCAAGTCTCCCTCCTAAACGAAAGTATGGAGAAGATTCCGCATTAACTGATTTCCTTCTGGTCCTTCACGGTCGACCGATCTTTGTTTTCCATCCACCAAAACGGAAACCAGACGGATCCGTTATGCTTGCCCATATACTTCTATTATGACGGATCAAAACGGAATGCCTCTAAAGGTTTCCGTTTTGATTTCCGTCTTGTGGATTCTGTTTTTTTCCGTTATAACGATGTTATAACAGAAAGCCAGAACGGAATCCAGACGGTGATTTGAACAAGCCCTTAGAAGGAAGAATTCTAGATCTGAACGAACCAAGTTGGATGACCAAGCACATGAGACCCCGTCCTGGTGTTGTCGTCCATATTAATGGGGTTCCCTTTGCGCACTAATAGATACCATCTCTCCAGCAGGCCGCTTTTGAAACTTCTGGGACAGTCAAAGGTTAACACAGCCACCAGAATCATGGCTGAACATTATGGCCAGCAATGGCAAGCTTGTACCTGTGCATGGGTACTGGGAACCAACCCTTCAAGTGGGAGAGACAAGACTAGGTGTCATTTTAGGGTCCATTCACACGTCTGTGCGGACCCATTCATTTTCAATGGGGCCGCAAAAGATGCAGAGAGCACACAATGTGCTATCCGCATCCGCACTTCCGTTCCGCGGCCCTGCAGAAAAATAGAACATGTCCTATTCTTGTCCGCAGCCATGGACAAAAAAAGGCATTTCTATAGTGCCGGGACATGGCCAGTGTTCGTGTTTTGTGAATCCGCAAAACAAGTGCAGACGTGTGAATAGACCCTTTAGTGCAATTCTGAGATGACAACACTCTTCCAGTAGTACACAAAATCTACTGACTGTGCCTTACTTAGATAAATTAAAACTTAACTTCCGCTGCGGGGAGGGAGCGGGGATGTCTGGAGTAACTATCTCTGCCATGCCGGACCCGCACGCCGCTCTCCCCACGTGTAGGAAGTGACGTGCTGGGGAGGCGTGTCTGTTGCCATAGGGACTAACTGCGCGTCCCTGGCAGCTCCTAGTAAGCCCGTTCATAGAAACTAAAGGTTTTGTTCCTACCTTGGTAGTAAAGCCTATCTGTCATTGGGATCCTGCAGATGGTATATATACAGGTTAGAGGCTACATTATGGTGAATTATTGTTAGCGATCATGGCGAGGATTAGTACCAAAATGCCCCGATCGATATAATCCAGCCCGAGGTCTTATCGTTGATGAATGTACAAAAATGAAACATAAGACAAAATTAAAAAAAAACTTGTTATATAATACTCGAGTCTTGTGTTTTGTTATTAACCCCATGTGCACCAGATAAGGCAAGCTCTGGGTATAAGTATACCCGTCATCTAGGGTTTACAATAGTGCCCTTTTGTACCTGCTAGTGCCTGTCACCATACGGATGGGGGTCCATAGGTTGTATTTAATCGTACTAATCAGTCTGGTGCTTATGGGCTAGGAATCATAGTATAGAAGGGTTACTATACCACGTATCCCAGTCCTCAAATCATGTGGAATAGATGAAAGGCATGTCCTAGACCATAATTAAGGGGTCAGGTCAGAGGGGTTATCCCATATTAGTAGCAGATTACACATCAGGACAGTCCTACATATTCTAGACTCATGGTAGAGAGAAGTACCCTCCATTAGAATGAAACATGGTTTAGGATGTGAGTCAGAGGTGAACAGCTAAGGTGTTCACATCTGAGATTTATAAATATGGGACAACTATGGATGGTTAGAAAGGAGGTACAACATATTGTTAACACGGATTGAGGAACGGTTTAAAAGACAATACCTCATTTAGTCCGTTAGGTGTGATGGATTTGAGATAATAAATCCACTTAGTCTCCATTCTCAATATTCTGTTATCCCAATCTCCCCCCCCCCCCCCTTATTGGAGGAGGCACATTTTGAATTCCAATAAATTTGATTTGTGACGAATCGCCACCGGGGACCTGGTTGATATGTCTCGCCACTGACGTATCTTTATTGTTGGAAATATCATGAATGTGATCTCTGACTCTACGTCTGAATTCCCTTTTTGTTTTCCCTACGTAGTCCAGCGGGCAGGTGCACTAGGCTAGGTACACGACTCACGTGGTTAGACAGTTAATAAAGTCTTTAATCCCGTATTGTTTTGCTGTACTTGAACTTCTAAATGTCTTTGTCGAGTTAATTTGCCCACAGGCTGTGCACCTACCACATCTGAACGTACCCAGGGGACGTCTGGAAAGCCAGTTTCCAGGGGTCTCAGGAGGACGAAAGTGACTATTAACCAACCTGTCACGGAGGCTACGTCATTTTCTGTAGGTAATTTGGGGGTGTGTTTCTATTACGTCTTTTAGATCCGGGTCTGCACATAATATCCCCCAGTATTTGGTAATGATTTGTCTAATCCTCTGGTGTTCACTATCATATCTCCCTATAATTCGTATAGTTGTTTTTTTTTTATTATTACTGTGTTCTACAGTTTTTGGGGGGGATAAGAAGTGTATCTCTATCGGATTGACAAGTGGACTCAAAGGCTATTCTAAGTACCCCATCTGAGTAACCCCTGTCCCTAAACCTACACCTAAGGTCACCTGCCTGTTTTTTGAAAAGGTGCATGTTACAGCAGTTATGGCGTAAACGGAGATATTGACCTTTGGGAATTCCTTTCCGCAGGGGGAATGGATGTGCACTCTTCCATCTAAGTAGACTGTTTGTTGCAGTGCTTTTTCTGTACACTGACGTAGTTATGGTGTTGTTTGGACCCCTTTCTATTAAAACATTGAGAAAAGGAAGAGAGTTGCGGTCACAGACACAGGTGAACCTGAGACCCAGTTCATTGATTGTCCCATATTTATAAATCTCAGATGTGAACACCTTAGCTGTTCACCTCTGACTCACATCCTAAACCATGTTTAATTCTAATGGAGGGTACCTCCCTCTACCATGAGTCTAGAATATGTAGGACTGTCCTGATGTGTAATCTGCTACTAATATGGGATTACCCCTCTGGCCTGACCCCTTAATTATGGTCTAGGACATGCCTTTCACCTATTCCACATGATTTGAGGACTGGGATACGTGGTATAGTAACCCTTCTGTACTATGATTCCTAGCCCATAAGCACCAGACTGATTAGTGCGATTAAATACAACCTATGGACCCCCATCCGTATGGTGACAGGCACTAGCAGGTACAAAAGGGCACTATTGTAAACCCTAGATGACGGGTATACTTATACCCAGAGCTTACCTTATCTGGTGCACATGGGGTTAATAACAAAACACAACACTCGAGTATTATATAACAAGTTTTTTTTTTATTTTGTCTTATGTTTCATTTTTGTACATTCATCAACGATAAGACCTTTGGCTGGATTGATCGGGGCATCTTGGTACTAATCCTCGCCACGATCGCTAACAATAATCCACCATAATGTAGCCTCTAACCTGTATATATACCATCTGCAGGATCCCAATGACAGGTAGGCTTTACTACCAAGGTAGGAACAAAACCTTTAGTTTCTATGAACGGGCTTACCGTGGCTAGGAGCTGCCAGGGATGCGTAGTTAGTCCCTATGGCAACAGACACCCCTCCGCAGCGCGTCACCTCCTACACGTGTGGAAAGCGGCGTGCGGGTCCGGCATGGCAGAGATAGTTCCCCTTCGGACATCCCCGCTCCCTCCCCGCAGCACAAGTAATACACGTCACATAGGAGGAGGATCATCAACTATTTAAGACAGGTAACCACCTTTCCATTTCCACTGCCATACTTTGATGCTGCCAGACTAACTCCCTGATGAACCACAAGGGGGGACACATCAGAGTTTCTTAGGGAGCATGAGTTTAGGGTGTTTGTAGTGAGGTCCAAGGTTCCGGTGGCTGGGGCTCGCCCTTATCAGGGCGAGTGCCCCGATATCAGCCTGCTAGGGTTTCCCCAATGCATCAAGACAAGTACTGCTGAGGGAGAGCTTTCAGGAATAGGTAGCACTCGCCTTTCTAATACAGAACATACGACCTCCAGCCTCTACCAAGTTACTAGGAACCAGACCCTTAAGCTAGAGGTGCAACTGCACCTATAACCCCCGTTATTTTGTGTGAAGCACTTACCTAGTACTTTTTATGATTGTAGAATATTAAAAGTTAAGTTTTAATTTATCTAAGTAAGGAACATTCATTCAGTAGATTTTGTGTAGATAGGCCACTGATGTTTCAGAGGGTTTTGACAGAAAGTATCAATACCTCTCAGTCTCCACTCTTGCAGTAGTACTTGGAATAAATGTCCTCAAAAACTGCTACATGGAGATGCCAGAAGCACTACATCCTGTCTTAGGAGAACCCTCTTTTTTATTCTTCACTAGTGGAAGAATACCTGAAAGATTCCATAGAGGTAAGGCAGATCCAGAATTGACCAGTCTATGGTGACAGGTAACCAGTTCTTCATTTAGCGAGACTTACTACTGCAAAGAACCTTAAATCCTATTACAAGTGAATGCCTATGCCAGTTTTGGGTAGCCTGCCGAGATGTTAACATGTTCCTAGAACAACAGATCAGGACACTTTGGCACTCAGAAAACTGAAGGTAGCATTCGATGACAATTCCACTGAATTGGAATGTGGCAAGACATTAAAGCCCGGTGCCGACTTGTGCTAAGAGTAGAGGAGAAATACATGACCAAAAGGCACCTCTACATCCAATTTTGAGCAAAAGACCTGAATTTTATACATTGAACACGTCAAGCTTGAACTAAGTTAGTCCGGGTACATTTATGCCACGACCATCATAGACCACTTCACAAAATTTGTTATTGCCGTATTCATCAGAGACCTGACTAAAAGAACCACTGTAGCAACCTTATGGAAAACTTTTCTTCTGCCCTATGGGTGCCCAGACAAGATCCTAACTGACCGAGGTTCTACATTTGAATATCAACTCTTCCAAGAACTATGCCCAATGGACAGCTGCCAAAAGATGGGTCCTACTGCCTATCATCTGCAAGATAATGGACTATGTGAAAAAATTAACCAAACACTCATTAACATGTTGAAAACTGTACCACCTCACAAAAGAGTTGAGTGGCCGATTCTGCTACTTGAATTGGCTTACCTCTATAATAATACCAACCATTTTTCTGCTTTCTATACATCATACTACCTGATGTTTGGCTGTCAATTAAAATTTTCTGCTGACATTGCTCTAGATGTAGCCGAGCCAGATGACGTAAACCAACTAACACAAACTGAATGTATAAAAGAATAAGAATGGCATCTGGAAAATGCAAAATAAATTGTTGACAGCAGAAGATAAAAAGTCCATCAAAACAAAGGAAAGAATACAACCAAACTGCCCAGAGTCGAACCTATCATCAGAGATCAAGTGTAACTAAAAGAGGTTCTCCAGGAATGATGAAAATGAAAATACTTAAATATTACTTTATTATAAATATAAATCCAAATACCTTTCATTAGTTATAATGGCTCATTTTCTCAATGGAGCAATCATTAGGAGAAATAAAATGGCCGCCGTCCTATTACTACACACAAAACCTGTCCTAATCACACAGGAGGACAAGTGACTTTAGGACACTGATGTAAAGAGCTGCCTCATTCTCCTTTCTCTATCCTGGATACAGATGATAAAATCTTCAGCTGAATCTCTGTGGGAATGGAGTTCATGAGGAAACATGAAGTACAGAGAGGAGTTGGGGGGGGGGGGGATGTGGCTGATGAGCATCAGCACTTGTATGCAGTCTCCATTACCACAGTCTGTCCTGTCCATCCTCTCTGTACTTCATGTCTCATCATCAACTCCATTCCCACAGAGATTCACATGAAGTTCTTATCAGCCATATTCAGGATCACAATCCCTGACAAGAATAGCGGAGAGCAGGATGAAGCAACTTTTTAGCTCAGTGTCCTCAAGTCACTTGTCCTGCTGTGTGATTAGGACAGGTTTTGTGTGTGCTAATAGGACGGCGGCCATTTTATTTCTCCTAATGATCGTTCCCTAGACAAAGCGAGCCATTATAACTAATGAAAGGTATTTGGGAATATACAGGGTGGGACATTTATATATATACCTAAATAAAATGGGAATGGTTGGTGATATTAACTTCCTGTTTGTGGCACATTAGTATATGGGAGGGGGAAAACTTTTCAAGATGGATGGTGACCATGGTGGCCATTTTGAAGTCGGCCATTTTGGATCCAACTTTAGTTTTTTCAGTGGTAAGAGGGTCATGTGACACATCAAACATATTTAGAATTTCACAAGAAAAACAATGGTGTGCTTGGTTTTAACGTAACTTTATTCTTTCATGAGTTATTTACAAGTTTCTGACCATTTATAAAATGTGCTCAAAGTGCTGCCCATTGTGTTGGATTGTCAATGCAACCTCTTCTCCCACTCTTCACACACTGATAGCAACACCGCAGAAGAAATGCTAGCACAGGCTTTCAGTATCCATAGTTTCAGGTGCTGCACATCTCGAATCTTCACAGCATAGACAATTGCCTTCAGATGACTCCAAAGATAAAAGTCTAAAGGTCCTTTTACACGGGCCGATTATCGGCCGAAAAATCGTTCCTAGGAACGCTAGTGCCGATAATCGGCCCGTGTAAAAGTGGCCCTAATCAGCCGACGAACGAGCAAAACGCTCGTTCGTCGGCTGATTGGATCTTTTGTAGAAACCAAAAGATCCAATCTGTCGGGCGCACATCGCCCTGTGTAAACAGGCGATGTGCGCCTGACAGTATGGAGCTTCCCGGCCGCACGAGCGATACAGCGATCACTCGTGCGGCCGGGCGCTCGATTCGTCGGGCCGTGTAAAGGCTCCCTGCCCGAGCGCCGATATCGCTGATCGGCGCTCGGGCAGGGAGAAGAATCGGCCCGTCTAAAAGGGCCTTAAGGGGGTCAGATTGGGAGACCTTGGGGGCTATTCAACTGGCCCACGACGACCAATCCACTTTCCGGGAAACTGTTCATCTAGGAATGCTCGGACCTGACACCCATAATGTGGTGGTGCACCATCTTGCTGTAAAAACTCAGGGAACGTGCCAGCTTCAGTGCATAAAGAAGGAACACATCATCATGTAGCAATTTCACATATCCAGTGGCCTTGAGGTTTGCATTGAAGAATAGCCCCACTATCTTTGTACCCCATATACCACGCCATACCATCAATTTTTGTGTTCCAACAGTCTTGGAGGGATTTATCCAATGTGGGTTAGTGTCAGACCAATAGCGGTGGTTTTGTTTGTTAACTTCACCATTCACATAAAAGTTTGCCTCGTCACTGAGCAAAATGTTCTTTGTAAACTGAGGGTCTTGTTCCAATTTTTGTTTTGCGTATTCTGCAAATTCAGTGCGCCGATCTGGGTCATCCTCGTTGAGATGCAGCAGCAGCTGGAGTTTATAAGGGTGCCATTTGTGAGTAGCTAATATCCGCCAAAGGGATGTTCAACTGATGCCACTCTCCAGTGACATGCAGCGAGTGCTACGCTGTGGGCTCTTGCTGAATGAAGCTAGGACAGCCACTGATGTTTCTTCATTAGTGACAGTTTTCATGCGTCCACATTTTGGCAAATCCAACACTGAACCAGTTTCACAAAACTTGGCAAGCAGTTTGCTAACTGTAGCATGGGAGATGGGTGGTCTCATAGGGTGTCTTGCATTGAAATCGTTCACCAGACATCAACACAATTTCTATCCGCTCCTCACGTGTTAACCTCTGCGAAATGTCAATGGCTATAAACAAAAAGAAGCTTGTAAATAACTCATGAAAGAATAAAGTAACATTAAAACCAAGCACACCATTGTTTTTCTTGTGAAATTCTCAATAGGTTTGATGTGTCACATGACCCTTTTCCCATTGAAAAAACTAAAGTTGGATCCAAAATGGACGACTTCAAAATGGCCGCCATGGTCACCACCCATCTTGAAAATTTTCCCCCTCCCATATACTAATGTGCCACAAACAGGAAGTTAATATCACCAACCATTCCCATTTTATTTAGGTGTATCCATATAAATGGCCCACCCTGTATTTATAATAAAGTATTAAGTATTTTCATTTTCTTAATTCCCAGAGGACCCCTTTAAGAACAATCCTCTATCCAGCAAACTAGACAGTGGGAAAGAGAAACAAACCTTGTAATTGCCATCCCACATCCTGACATGTACGAGATCACTCCAGAAAGACGGGGCACACAGATTGTCCACCTTCACATGTTAGAGTTATATGATACTGAACCGTTTATAGGAGTGGAAAAGTCACCAGAGCTGCCTAAGGCTACTTTCACACTAGCGTTAGCACGGATCCGGCACCTAAAGGGTGCCGACGGATCCGTGCTAACGCTATACATGTGTGGAGCCGGAGCAGCGCTCCGGCCCCACACATGACACACAAAAACAACACACAGACATACATACAAACAAACATACAGACATACATACAAACATACAGACATACATACATACTCACATACTCCCGGGACGCCGGCAGAACGTCTTCACGCGCCTCCTGCGCGCAGTGATGACGATTCCCCACAGCGCCCTCTGCTGGGCGCAGTGGGGAAATGTCATCGCAGCGCGCAGGAGGCGCGTGAAGACGTTCTGCCGGCGTCCCGGGAGTATGTGAGTATGTATGTATGTATGTCTGTATGTTTGTATGTATGTCTGTATGTTTGTTTGTATGTCTGTGTGTATGTATGCATGTCTGTGTGTATGTATGCCGGATCCGGAATGACCCCCCATTGGAAATCAATGGAGGACAGATCCGGATTACTGGTGTGTCCACACCAAACGGATCCGTCCCCATTGACTTGCATTGGGGGTCATTCCGGATCCGTCTTGGTGCGGATGCCTGGACCGGAGAGCAAACCGCAGCATGCTGCGGTTTGTCCTCCGGTCTGAAGACGGAACGGAATGCTTTCAGGAGCATTCCGTTGTCTTCAGTTCAGTTTTGTCCCCATTGACAATGAATGGGGACAAAACTGAAGCGTTTTTTTCCGGTATTGAGCCCCTATAACGGAACTCAATACCGGAATTTAAAAACGCTAGTGTGAAAGTAGCCTAAGTCATCAGTCCTGTTTGCACCCAGCAAAACATCTAACATCAAGGGCACCACAATCAACACCAGGCAGGAAATCCAATACCAGGGTGTGCCCCAAGGGAAGAAAAGGTGCATCCTCCAGTCAACTACCACTCTGATCTTGCACACACTCCCCAGCAGTCCACAGCAGATAGACATATATGAGATGATAGATAGATTAGATAGATAGATAGATAGATAGACAATCCTATGGCAGCAAACTCCTTCTTTGTCTCTCAGGTGAATGAAGGAGCAAATGAATAAATAGAAAACAGCATACTGTGGATTTTAAAATCCGCAGCATGCGCTCATACACACATATGTTCTTAGCATGGGAATAGAACATGCACTGCACCATATCCTACAATATGTCACATTTAATTGTAGCACTACTATGTTAGATTTACATTATTTTCAATAAAAAAAATGTATATTTGATTTACAGTTGATTTTATTTTGGCATTTTAAAAAATTAGCTCGCAGCAAACCAAATTATCTTATTTTAGACAGAAATTCATTTATATAATACAGGTCATGGTTGTATTCAATAATAGCAATATAAAATTCACACCTAAATCACATTCCTTATTCGGGCATACCATTGCTATGCACGATGCAAATATTTTGTGCAGAGCCTTGCAGGATGCAAATATATTGTGACAGAAAGGTGAAGATGTAGGGGGGGGGTTGCTGTTTTTTCATCTCATATTTTATGACAATACACTGTAGAGCAGAATATATGATATGAATTAATTAAGCAAAATGAGGAAAATCTTAATGATCTAAAACTATAATAAAAATTACGGAAATTAACTTCACTTATAAACAACTTGGCACCAGGGACAACACACTGTGCCCTCTTTTTTGCTTCTACATATGCTATGTTGCCATGTATACAAAAAAATATTGGAAGGACCCTGTTGAGAGAAATGTTGTAAAGTTTTACCAGGTAGGGTTCTAGATATTATCTATTCTCTTGATAGGTAGGGATCCAATCAGCTGTTCTCAGCAACTGCCAGCACCAGAAATAACACAATGGACTGAGCCAGAAGAAGAGGGCTCCATCCACTGTGTATTGGCCATGCCAGGTTACTGCAGCTAAGCCCCTAGTCATAGGTCACCGATACCTAGAATCCAAAAAACCTCTTTAAGACCTGTGTTTCCAGTGATCAGCAGCCTCTATTTATTGTTTTATATATGCAATAATACTGCAAATCATAATGATTATGTATAAATAAAGTATCACCATTTTCTTGGTGACAAAATCACGTGGGAAATGAAACACTCCACACAAGCTGAAACGCTATTTCAACCCTACTGTACTACTTATCACAGATTGCATCAGTTTTGGCAGGAGTGTTCATTTCATTTTTAAATAAATAGATGACAATGAAAGTAAAAAAAATGTCAAATAAATTCATTTTTGTACCAACAAAAAGTTAATGTGGAACTTTTATCCCATTTGACCCTCCATTCGACCTTTGTAAATATCAGCAGTTTATAACATTGACAACCTAAGATGAATTTAATTATTTGGCTATAGAACAAAGCTAATTTCCACACTTAAAAAAATAATAACTTTTGAATTAAACCCATGTCTCTTCTTCATCTTCTTCTTTCTCTCTGTCATGTTCTTCTTGTTTTTCTTCAGACCTTATGTTATCTGAATCACATTGTTCTTTGTTCTGAGGATTAGAAGCTTCCAAGGAAAACGAAAGTTCTGAAGACCATGTTCCTTCATCAGTATCCAAGTCTCCTGTACTAACAGCTGTACTCTGTGACTCATTCCGACTTCGGATGCCAGAGGGTTTTGCAGCATGTTTTTTTGTGTTTTTTGCTTTGCTTTGTCCTTGTCGATAAGACACTGGGGTTGGGATTTTGGATGGCTTTTTTTCAGGTCTGTTATCTTTTCGGGGACGTATTTTTGGCTTTAGTTTCAGTTTATAAATTGATGGTACTCTCTCTGGTTTTTTCAAAGCTCTTTTTGGCTTAGAAGATTGTGGTAGCTTGGATTGTTCTCGAGTATCTTCTTTATTAGAACTTGAAACCAATGAATCTTGATTGTTCTCTGGAGCCTGTAATGTTTTCTTTTTGGCTTCCAGTGCCTGTTGTCTCAGTCTTTGAGATGGCAGCTGTTTCATTTTGTTACTATTGAGTTCAACAGAAGATGATTTGTTTTCCTGAATGATCTGTTTTTCTGGTGTTATTTCACTCTTTTCTTGTGATTCTGGCGGCTGTAGAGGTGTATCTTTTTCTTTTGCATCCCGCCCTACTCCAACTTTTGGAGATATTTTTGAGATCCAGTTTTCCACATCCACTCTATTGAGTTTGACAGGACCCTTTGTCAGTTCTGTGATGACATCATCATAGTTTCCTCCTCCTGATGGCCATTTGGTGTTTATATAAACACCACTTCTGGGTATTTCTACCTCACCATCAGGTGTCTTTAATGTGTTTCGAGCTGAGGACAAAGCAGATACAGATTTCCTTTTCATGTCAAAGTCATGAACAGCAACATCACTTGCAATGCTAGGTGTAAAATCTTTGCGTCTGTTTTCATGGTTACTATTTTCATCTGAATCTCCCTCCATAACTTTAATGTTTGACAGGATTTCATCTTCCAGACTCTGATACAATTCCTTCTCTTGATCTGGACCAATTGGCAATGGTTTATATGTAAAACCAGCTTCCACATTATCTGACAAAATTGAGGCTTCCAGAGAACTAGTATGCTTGTACTGCGTTTTCATAGCAAAATTATTCTCTTTTATGGCCGTACCATTTCTGTTAAGAGGGATTATTGGAGTACTTCTACCGTTTCTTACATTATTGCTTTGCTCAGTATGAGCAGGAACACTTCTTGTTGGTATAAGCTTATTGTGAGGAGTGTTGGGATCATTTCCTATTGATCTGCTTCGATCTCTGTACTCAGAATTATCAAGGTAAGCTCTACTAGGAGTATATGGCCTAGTAAAAGTTGACATGGGTTTGACACCATTAGATTCTTGTTTTATTGGCTGGCTAAATTGTTTAGTTGGAGAAGAAGATCGTATACTAATCTGTCTGGTTGGAGATGAAGAACGTGTACTAAGTTGTTTGGATGGAGAAGAAGAACGTATGCTAAGCTGTTTAGTTGGAGATAAAGAACGTGTGCTGAGCTCTTTAGTTGGAGATAAAGAACGTGTGCTAAGTTGTTTAGTTGGAGATAAAGAACGTGTGCTAAGCTGTTTGGTTGGAGAACATGTTCGCGTTGTTACGTCTAAAGTGTCCTTTGGCTGGTATTCAGACATTTTGCTCTGCTGATTGTACTGCAAATACTTGGAGGGGCTAGGTGGTCTTAATCGAGAAGGGGTTTTAGGTCTTGATTCCTGTTGAATATTGTCTCTTTCAGTTACAGTTTGTGCTTTCACATAAGCATTGTGTATGTGAGTTTGGTGCACATCTTTTATCATTGACTCTTTAATACCAGGTGCAGGGCTCTTTCCCCGTCTTCCTCTGTAATTCTCAATAAAGACATCTGAAGAATATGAGTTACCATCTTCACTTCCAGCAAAGTGGGATCCTGTAGAAGATGTGGAGGAAAGATGCTTATCATGGCTGGATTGTGAAAAGTGGGATTGCTGGCTAGTTTGACAGTCTTCCATGAACAGTTGTCTTCTGGATGGAGTAGCTGGTCTTTCATGCCCCCTATTAAGAAATGAAAAATTACACTGCTCAGAAGATTGGTTGATAAATACAATGCAAAATTTAGGAACTACCCTTGCTTTTACTTAATTTTCAGACTGCTCATTAGTAGGATCATTTGCCCTGTAAGGTTTGCATATTGTCGGCAGCACATCCCCTTTTTACACAAGGCTGCAGACAAACAATGATTTTAAAGGGCATCTGTCAGCTGATTTGTACCTATGAAACTGGCTGACCTGTTACATGTGCTCTTGGCAGCTGAAGGCATCTGTGTTGGTCCCATGTTCATATGTGCCTGCATTGCTGAGAAAAATGATGCTTTATATATGCAATCGAGCCTCTAGGAGCAATGGGGGCATCGATGTCATTGGCATGAACATGGGACCAATACAGATGCCTTCAGCTGCCAAGTGCACATGCAACAGATCAGCCAGTATCATAGGTACAAATCTGCTGACGGGTGCCCTTTAATGCCCACATAAAAGATGCGATCACTGGGCATGATTACATGAGGCAATGATCGTTCATTCAGCTGATCATCGGCCCTTGTAAAAAGAACTTTAAAGTCCAGACTTTGGGTTGGAAGGTCCATTACTATGATGACCCAAGCAGCTCATTTTTCTTTTAAATACAGTGCATTCGGAAAGTCTTTCACTATTTTCACATTTTGTTATGTTGCGGCCTTGCGCTAAAAAAAAAAATCTACTTTTCTCCCATCAATCTTCACTGAATTCCCTTTAATAAAACATTAAAACAGAATTTTAGAAATGGACTAAAGTATTCAGACCTTTTGCTATGACACTTGAAATTTATCTCTGGGGGTCTCCTATTTCTTTTGATCACCATTGAGATGTTTCTACATCTTGATTGGAGTCAGCCTGTAGTAAGTAAGTGGGGGAGAAGGTTCTTGGTAAGATAAGTAACCAAGAACCCAATGATGGGGCCGCATCATAACAAAATGTGAAAAAGTGAAAGGGTCTAAAGACTTTCTGAATGCACTGTATGGCTTAATCTTTTTGTTACCATAGAATTAAATTGTACTTAGTGTATGTTCACATAGCAAAGTACATGTTGGAAAAATCCAATGCTTATTTGCCACAGGATCCATGGCAGAAATCAGAGTTTGACCCTCAGATATCTACAGTGGATTTGTAGCCTGACATGCAGGGGATCTGCTTGCAGACTAACCCTATTCAAAGGAACCAATCCATATGTGGACATCAGCCACAGTTTACACACTTGGAAACTGTGCGAAGAAGGCACGTCACATCTTTATTATAAACTATGTATGGGAAGACCCACATTGTGTAAACTTCAACAGAGAATTTTGTCTGAGAAAACAACTGAAGGCAGATTGAAGCAGAAAAAAACCTGTGTGAAAATACCCTTACAGTGCTGAGTAAAAACTCCTCCCCTTTCTGACTAGTATCTATAAAACTGTAAGAAGGGAACTGGACAGCAGAGAGAGGACATGATGTCAACCAGCCTGCCAACAGCAGCCTGGAGCAGTTTCCAATTGTATCTGTGTTAGAAGCAGCAGCATAGCCAACCACATAAAGCTGCTGCCCAGCCTGTACATCAGGAAATTGAAACTATTTAGAAAGTTGTTAAATTTTGCATTTAGGAAGCCAATGATCAACAGAGAAGATGAGCGTAGAGGTTTCAATAGTCTTTAATCACATGCCTAAAACCAGGTAAAATGAGATTAATGATGACATAAAACATTCAGTGCTGTGCAACCATCCAGCATGCAGTGAATTAAAAAATCTAGCACATAAGAATATTCAAGCATAGTGTCACCAACCTGAAAACAAAGCTCCTTTTGAGATCAGACTGCCCATGAGGGGTTCTATACATAGCACTCTTGTCTGCACTTTCAGGGGAATTGGATGATAAGGAATACGTTCTGTTGCTGTTAGATGTGTATGTCTTCCAGTCCACAGGGGGCAATGGACTCTGACATCTGCTCACTATCAATGTTGTTTCAGTTTTATTGGGATTATCTGATCTAGGTGTTAAGCGAGCCTTTATTTCATGAGTTGGGTTTATTGACTTCTGTTGATTGCCAGATTTAGAAACTTGTTTGTGAGCTGTAGGAAGAAATGTACCAAAATTAGATTGGTATGTGTAAAAAATATCCTTAAAGTAAATATTATTTCACACATGCCTATATAGAACATAGATAAGTAAATATTAGTGGCTCACCAGGCAGACAGTGGTGGATTTGAGGTGCTACAAATCACTTGGCTATACCCCTTGCCATAAAAAATAAACATGCAATAAAAAGAAAGTTGTGATGAGCACAATCTACATCCGTTTTTTTATATATAAAAATAAATTAAATTTGTTTGGATTTAGTGTATAAAAGTATTTATTTACCTAATCAAATCATGACATTAAAATAATAACATAAAATCAGGATAATAGAATATTAAAATCCACATACCACTGAGGAAGGGACAGAGGAAGTAAAAAGTCCCGAAACGCGTTTGGTTTTTTTATGGAATAATTCCCTGTGGATCATCTAAAGGCACAGTATATGTGAAATCTCCAGATGAACTATTTTTGTATTGGAGATTCACTATTTTACAGACCTCTGCCATAAGGACACTTATTGAGAGTTTTTTTCAGCCATAAGGACAAAGTCTTAAAGCTATAAGATTTAAAGTCTTAAAGCTCCTAGACATCACTCTCAGGCTGTAACTACAAGAAATCATTAGATACAAGGTATCCAGTATTAATCTCATCGTTCCCAAACTGCAGAAAGAGGATTTCCTAGACAACGCTTTGAACTAAGCGTGCGAGAACCCACGCGGGACGCTGCACTTCCAAACTCCAGAACGCCACAGACGCGCAGGGAACGAGCGCGCATCATAGCCTCTTACCTACAGAGAGATCGGAGCAGTCCAACTGACAGCTACAGGACTGGTAATACTTAACCAAGCTTCTTGAAAGCAGCTACAGTTTGTTTTTCCATGATCTGATATAATAATAAAAACTGAGTATATTTGGATACACTGTGAGTGAAGTTTGTACGCTATTGAACATATTGGACATTGTGCACCACTGAACATACTATACATTCGGTGCACCTTGGACATATCTGGTGTCCTGACAATACATTCGGTGCACCCTTGGACATATCTGATGCCCGTATATATTAGGCACCTTGGAAATATATATTTATGCTATCTAATAAGGATTCATGTGTGCCTTGATTTATTTATTTTCTTATTTAAACCTTTTATCCAGCGCAGGTAACCTGTTGATAATTATTTTTATGCTATATCATTTTTTGATACCATATCATTTTGATATTCTATTATCCTGATTTTATGTTATTATTTTAATGTCATGATTTTAATAGGTAAATAGATACTGTTATACACTAAATCCCAACAAATTTATTTTATTTTTATATAAAAAACCGGATGTAGAGTGTGCTCATCACAACTTTCTTTTTATTCTATATAGAACATAGTATATCATTTGGTCTCACTTTGGCTTCTCAATTTGCTAAAACATCAGTAACACCTATGGACATTCACATTTCTCTAGATACAATCTACCTATGAAAAGGTCTTCTGTGCCTCTATATCTCTGAAAACTCTTCCTTCCATGACCTCTGCGACAATGTGAAAGTGGCCTAAATCACACCCTTGTTGGATGGAGCACAAACAATATGTAAAACATATAAATTGTGGTGCAAACCTTGTTTGCGAGTTTTTAGCACAAATTACACCAGGATACTGATGCAGTTAGCTTAGGAAATCACTCCGCTGCGTTTTTGTTTTTTAAATCACAAAATAATAGTTTGTTTTAAAATTTTAGGATTTTTCATTGTGATGTTGGGATTTTTATCGCAGGTAAGCAAATCAGTCAGTATAGCCAGAAGCTGGGCAAGTCTTTTTCAAAATAATGTGCGTGGTGTGAATTTGAAATCCATTTTCTTTCTTAAAGGGGTTGTCCTCGTTCTGGCTACTTGTGACTAATGTGTAAAGATGACTATATAGCAATTATTAATTAAGCCTTTGGTGATATTCTGTGTTTGCTATATTTTATAAGCCACTTCCCCTTGTTGGGAAAATCTCCCATGCTGTCCACATAGAGGTCCTGTCCTTAAAGGGGTTCTTCAAGCTTTTACTAATGATGTCAAAACCCCCGCCCGGTCAGCTGTATGATACGCACGTGCCATATCCCATCTCTCTTCCTGTCCACTGCTACAGTCCTTGCCATAGACAGCAGTGGTGAACAGGAAGAGAGATGGGAGACAATACGTGCACACTGCGCGCGCCATCTACTCATACAGCTGATCGGCAGGGTGCCAGGTGTTAAAGCCCGCCAATCTGATAATAATGACCTATCCTGAGCATAGGTCATCAATAGTAAAAGCCTGGAGAATCCCTTTAAGATGGCGGCTGATGGAGTCTCATGTGGCCAGACACCATTCAGTCTCCTCCATTCAAATACACCACACCTGCTTTAAACGCCCAACAGTGCAAGTTAAGATGGCAGATGCAGTGTATTTCAATGGAGGAGGCATCAATTGTAGGTGATTTGCCCGGTCACATGACCCTCCATCAGCAGTCATCTTATGGACAGGATTTCTATGTGGACAGCACAAAAAATTTGCCCAACAATAGGGCATAGTTTATGAAATATAGCAAACCATACAGAATATCAAAATAGGCTATATTACTAAGTGCTCTGTAGTCGTCTTACAAACACATTGGTCAACAGTATCCAGAACGTGGCCAACCCCTTTAATTTCTGCCTACAATAGGCCTGCTGTATGAAGGATAAATTAGTAATCCTACTGTATGAAGCCTGGCGGAATCGTTGTATATTGCATAAGCCTGAGTGGGGAAGAGGCAGTTAATGTCTCACAAGAAGCCAAGAATAGAATGCTGCAGACATAATGTCACAAGTATCAGGGACAAGTGACATTACAGTAAAGAGGTAATGGACCATCCCGAGACTTGATTGTCTCTCATACCTTCTCTAGCAGAATAGAGCCTGCTGTTGGCAGCGTTCCAAGTAAGCCGTGAATGACAGCAGTGGTGTGCACATGAAACGAGGCATTTCAGGTGACTGATGCTGGAGAGCAGTTAGATGGGCTCAGTGAAGCAACCTGTCACCCTGTCATAACAGCTGCACAACAATCACCTAGCTCAAGTAATTGATTTTCAAAGCCTCTGACAGGTAATTGCTGGGTGTCTATATGCAAGCTGCTTTTTTTTTAAGCTTATTTTTTTTTACATTAAAACAAAGTATCGCATATATAAGAGGTGCCACCTTAAAGTAGTTTTGTCATTTGAAGGAAAGTGCACTGCTTTTCTGAATAGTAAATGAAAATCATATTTTAATATGACAAGGGCACAGGGCCTGGCATAATAAATCATGTTATTTCAAATGAAGCCGTCAATTTGTGTTTCATAGGTGAAGAAATTGGGTCTTTGACATTTATAAATGGGGATTGCAACCTCCAGCTCAGTTTCTGGACAGCTACGTTGGTAAGCAGTATGAAAATCTGCAGGGCTAAAAATACGATGGGGCCATTCCATATTTTTGGAGTTAAATTGAGATTGATGCACATGGCTGAAATACACCCACATGTTAGTGTCCATATTATGTTCACAACGCCTGGGCCAGCACACAGTACTCAAATTTTTCAAATTTAGGGCATTTAAACCCTGCCACCGTAAACGCCTAAACCTTCCTGTGAATGCCCATTTCCGCTTTATATAAGACCCACCCATTTTTTGGGCTGGGATAGGCCAAATTTTCCAGGATTGTTGGCAACTATGAGCACTATTAAGCTAAGTTTAGTAGTACCAATGGGAATGAGTGGCAGATACTTGCAAATAATGCCATGTGTCTTATTTTTAAAGGGGATCAGTAGAAATTATTTAAAATAGCTGCCAGCAACCTCTCCTAGAATGAATATGAGCAGGACTGGTTTCCTCCACTTACAGAGCTGTCTAGAGGGCTGAGGGAATGAGGCCTCACTATACACAACGCTTGTGATGACTAACCTCTGGTACTCCAGCTGTGGTAAAACAACAACTGCCAAGATGTACACTTGCGTGGATGTTCTCAGGACTCCATAGAAATGAATAGAGCATGCTGTGAGTCGTAGTTTCACCACAGCTGGAGTGCCGGAGGTTAGCCATCACTGCACTGCACTCTGGCACTTATACTACATATTGGTTGAGTTTTCCTGTCAGGCTGCTCAGCCATGATGGCATATCATAGACAGGATCACATCATTACCCTCTATTGTGTATTGAAGCCATGCCCCCCACATTCCTAGGCAGCGCTGCAAGTGGTGGCAACCAGCTCTGCTCACATTCTAAGACAGGTTTCTGACCTTACAGGGAAAGCCCTCCTCTTGGCTGCCAGACAGGTCTGGAGGCAGCCAAGATCTGATGATTTCATCCTCAATTAATGTTGAAGCATTAGCCACTTATGTACCTGGTCGGTGGCCGCAGGTGCCCTCCTGATTTTAATTGTATTGCCGACCTCAGGATGATAATACAGTTTCATAATGTGGCCTGGGAGGCAGGATATTGTGCTGCACTCTGGTATTTGGTTCTGCTGGGGTGGTATTTTGTGCTGCACTGTGGTATCTGGTGTGGCTGAGGGGGTATTTTGTTCTCCACTACGGTATTACTGCCCCTGCCTACTTCTGTTGCCCGGCTTTAGGTCAATTTGGACCCGCCTACAACATGGGGCGACTTTTAGTTTATTTCTAGGACCACATTAAGTTCCCAGACTGCCTTTGGTCTCGTTTATCAAAATCAACTAGGAGGCTATCATTGCCCTTCACAACCAGACTAGAGCTAACAGCTCTAGAGAAATGAAAGCGGAGTTTTTATTGTTTTATATGGGTTCCTGTTTCTAAAGACAGTTCTGATAAATAATGTCCATGTTTAACAGTATGAAGGAAGCTCCTATGCTCCCTCTAGTGGTGATTGCAGGCAGATCATTGTATTTTAAATTTGTGCCTAAGCAGAGTTTTTGTAGCTTAGTATCAGAAAAACAAATCTTCAAGAATCATAAAGATGCATTTAGAAGCTAAGAATCACATGGTGGAGATTTACTTTAAAGGGGACGTCCAGCTTTTTTAGGTTTTAAATTTGAAACCCAGCCTGCTGTACCAGTGAGAAAAAAACATACTCACCTGCTCCCCATCACTCCGTTCTGGCTCCTTCACTGGTTTTCTGGTCCCTGTTTGTAAACCTCCTGATGAACAGGTCATGTGTGCCACTACATCCAATTACTGGCTTCACCGGTGATGTGTCCCCATGCGGCTCATCACTGATGGGTCATGTGTTTGGGGACACGTCGCCATTGACTGCAACAGTTCATATGACTCTGCCCATGCGGACGTTTACAGTTGGGAACCGGTGGGCAGGTGAGTATGGTTTTTCTATAGGTACTGTAGACTGGGTTGAAATTTAAAAAGTAAAAAAGCTGGACAACCCCTTTAAGTTATCGCTTAAAATTCAATAAGACTCAAGCATACACAGGATTATGTATTGTAGTGTTACATACAGAGAGATGTGCAGCGACAGGGATCATGTTTATCCAAATAATGTTCGAGTGTGTCCCAGCCACCTCCAACTCTGACCATCACGTGGTTGCGCAGAATCTGTAAAAGATGGATCCACTATGATTTTCATGATATATTAGTTAACATTTAAGTAGGATAAATTCTCTGTGCATCAGTCCTATATTTGCTCCTGAATACAGAATTAAAGGAACAGTACATTATAACACAATATTTGAAATAAACAGTGGGGGAGACTTATCAAAACTGGCGTAAAGAAAAAAAAATCAGATTCCACCTTTCATTTTTCATAGTTAATTTTTGTGGTAAAAATCTGCAACCTTTCCTGCTCATGACAGTTTTCTCAAGTGCCGGTAAAAGGGGGCGTGGCATGGGTGGGGAAGCAGGCACATTTATCTGTCGTGTGGCCTGCCAGAGGAAGAGCCAAACTTATGTGCCTTAAGAGATACTTAAAGGGAATCTGTCAGCTCTGAAACACCCTCCAAACTAGAGTAAGCGGTGTATAGTGTAAGTGACGTCGAGTCCGGTTATGTAATTTTTATCTTCATACTCACTTGCATTCTGATGTTGTGCTCCCACAAACCAGCAGTAAAATACACTGAGAGGACTCCAGTGCTCACTCACATAATGGAGAGGACTCAAAGAAGAGTCCTCTCAATGTATTTTACTGCTGGTTTGTGGGAGCACAGCGTCAGAATTGAAGTGAGTGTGAAGATAAAACTTATATAATCTGGTTCAGCACCACTTGCGCTATACATCTCTTACTCTAGTTCAGGGGGTGTTTCGGAGCTGACAGGTTCCCTTTAAAGGCTATGTACACCTTTGGGGCAATTTTTTTTTATTATTGCATTGTACTCATTTTGAGCTACAAATTTTTTTTTCAGTTGGTCTTTATTAAAAATTTTGAACCACTGTCTTTATGCAGCCCTGATTTGATCTAGTAACAGGATCTGAATTTTCACTCTCTTCTTAAGGCTCCTTATCTCTGACCTTATAAACACTCATTATACCTCAATTCTTATCTTACTGATAAGAATGTGGCTTAATGACCTTTTAGTAATTTAGAAATAAGGCTTATTAGATGACCAATGTGGAAGTAAAAAGTACCATTCACACTGCTAGAAAAACAGCTTTAATAGCAGTTTGTGGCAGAATGACTCAATATTTTTAATAAACACCAATTAAAAAATGATTTTTACCCCAAACTAAGTAAAATGCCAACCATAAAGCAAAATCTACAATGGAATGGTTAAAAAATAACTCCGCAATTAATCTATGAATTGCTGGTAGCCTAAAAAACTGCTATTATAGGTGTTACACATCAGCGTGGGCCCCGCAGATGTGATTCATTTGGGACCGTGACTGACAGTATACATATATTTATATTTTATGATAGTATTTTAAGGGGAGCTAATTAAGTTTAGCTATTGTGCATAGCATTGTATACTCTAGTCCAAGGTATACTATCTATAAGGAGGATTTTTACGTATGTAATTACTTTCATTTTTATTTTATCTGTTTTATAATAAATATGGTATATAAATAGTGATATGACTGTGTAGTTATTAGGAGAGCGGCTCATTTTTAAGTATTATACATTTGATTAAGTTCTTGGCTTGTTGGTAGCAAGCAGGGCCAGCTCCATTTTGTGAGGAGAGCACACCTATTTCGTATTATAATGATTATAATTATTATAATGATGTCACAATAGTGTTTTCTTTACTCATAGGCAGAATCCATATTGATTATGTCACAATAATGTAGTCTTTATTTGTAGGGTAAATTCTATTGTGATGATTTTGTACATTGTTTTCTTTATTCTTAGTACCCATTATGATGATAGATTGTAAAGAGTGTTGAGTGAACTTGCGATTTGCATGTTCGATGTTTGGGTTATCTAAGAATTCCATAATGGATTACGTTACCACAGACCATAACGGAATTCTATGACGGCATGCACAATTGAAGCTTATAAGAGGCAGGTTATAGACATATATTATTAGACGGATTGTTTCCATTCATAGATAGCAAGACATCATGTTGAAAATAGCAAGTGACTGAAACACAAGGTATATTATAAAGTTTCAGAGCATTTCACTAAACAATGATAAAGCCTAATTTATTCTGAACAAAAAAATGTAAGTACTGTATTTTTCGCTTTATAAGACACACTTTTTTCCCCCCAAAAGTAGGGGGAAAATTGCGGTGCGTCTTATAAAGCGAATACAGGTGAGCTCACTTGTATGTTTAGCTGCGGCACCCCCATCAGACCTCAGATCAGCCCACCCAGCCTCATAACAATAAAATAAAAACCTCTCTTACCTGTCCTGCGCCGCGGCTCTGCTCTGGGTCCGGCGCTCCTGTGGCTTCCCGGGCCAGCGCTGCAGTGTCCTGACTACGTATAGCGTCAGGATGTAGTGCACGCACTACGACCTGACGCTGCACGCAGTCAGGTGACAGTGCAGCGCCAGCCTTAGAAGCCAGAGGAGCGCCGGACCCGGAGCGGAGCCGCGGCGCAGGACAGGTAAGAGAGGTTTTTATTTTATTGTTATGGGGCTGGGTGGGCTGATCTGAGGTCTGATGGGGGCACACTGGGCTGTTCTGAGGTCTGATGGGGGCACACTGGGCTGTTCTGCTGTTTATTATATGAGTGTATGGGACCTTGGTGGTATTTCTATATGACTATTATATGCGACTGCTGTTCATTTCTGTAGTGTTATATTAGTGTATTTATATGTATGGGCCAGGAATGGGGTTTTTCTTCTGCACTGTTACCCTCCCTGTACAACATTGACTTTTTAACTTTTATATATGAGGAGATGTAATAAAGATTGTCATATTTTTGTAGTACATGAGTGGCTCCGTTTGTCTTTTTATAGACACTGTTTCTGATGGCCTGTTCTGAGGTCTGATGGGGACACACTGGGGTGTTCTGAGGTCTGATGGGGGCACACTGGGCTGTTCTGAGGTCTGATGATGGGGCACACTGGGCTGTTCTGAGGTCTGATGGGGACACACTGGGCTGTTCTGAGGTCTGATGGGGGCACACTGGGCTGATCTGAGGTCTGATGGGGGCACACTGGGCTGATCTGAGGTCTGATGGGGACACAATGGGCTGATCTGAGGTCTGATAGGGGCACACTGGGCTGATCTGAGGTCTGATGGGGGCACACTGGGCTGTTCTGAGGTCTGATGGGGGTACACTGGGCTGTTCTGAGGTCTGATGGGGGCACACTGGGCTGATCTGAGGTCTGATGGGGGCACACTGGGCTGATCTGAGGTCTGATGGGGGTCTGATGTCCTGAAATTTATGGGGGGTCTGATATAAGGTCTGATGAAAAATATTTTTTTCTCATTTTCCTACTCTAAAATCTGTGGTGCGTTTTATAAAGCTAAAAATACGGTATATTTAGATTCACAACTACTTACCCGGACAAAGATGAGAGTGCTGGATTCCCCCACCCTGTATTTTCCTTCAGATACTTTGATCATACAGAACTGTACTGGACATGTACATCTGCTTACCAAATGTTGCACCTATTATAATCAACAGAAGTAATCAATAATTCCAGAAGGTAATTTAGGGCAAGGTTTCAGTATGTATAAGCTAAAGATAAAAAAACAGAATGATAAGTAGATGATGTTGCAAGGTGAAGTAAATGAACCCATTGGAATTACTTTGATTGTGGTCTGATTTTATCTAAGCCACAATTATAGACAAACACAATCTATTTAAACTAGTAAGACACAATCAGTTGTACAGTTCATGTCTTTTATGTGGCACAATGAATAAACATTGCAGGGAGAAAACTAAGTCAATCTCTCCTAATGACTTCTTCAAGAGGTAACTGGCATATAGTATTTCAATTAAGGAGCTGAGATAGGAAAAAGGCCAATGAAACCCATACTTCCAATTAAATATAGATACACAAAGCCTGTTTACTACTCTCATAAAAAAAATTGAACCATTTTCAGAAGACCACAGAAGACATGTTATAGGGATGAAAGAAGTTGGAAAAGACTACAAATGCATTGCTATAGAACTGGATGTGCAGTTAGCATCAATGCATAGTTATCTACAAAAGGAACACATTCAGGGCCACTCTAGAAGTGGTTATCCTGTTAACATCACTCAAAGAGAGGTGGAAAAAAACAAGGGTAACAACAAAAGACCTACAGAAGACTGCACAAACTGCAAAAACTTCTGTTTATGTATATGTTATTAGAAAAACACTGGACAAAAATGGTGTTCATGGAAGGACACAACAAAGGAAGCAATGATGCTTCAGGAAAATGTTCTAGAGACAAATGAGAAGAAAGTGGAGGCTTTAAGTACAAATGCACAACACTATGTTTAGAAGAAAAAGAACACTGTTAAAAAGTGACTTTGGGTTAGGGCTACTCTAAGTGGCTCGACTGGTCTTCACCCTTTAACCCCTATACAGGAATCTGGACACCACTACAGAGGACCACCAAGATGCTGCCTCTTGGAGTAGCCTCTTTTCAGCAGACTGCTGACCTGAAGGGGTTATGAGACAATAGTGCAAAACCATAGTCAGGGACAAGCCGAGGTCAGGGCAGGCAAAATTCAGGGTCAGTAGGGAGATCAGGCAAAGGTCAGGAAGCGAGGGTTAAAATCGCAGGTAGAAGCTCTTACATAGGAGAACAAACAAGTAACACACCTTTGCAGGGAACTAGAATTTATTGCTCAGGCTCCTTCCCACAGGGTGGTGGGATAGCCAGCCATTGGTCAGGTAGAACTAAGGTGTGCGGGCCAGAGAGAGCACACAGGCTCTATGGAAAGAGTGGGGCAAAGTAAGGAGGAAGCAGGAAGGAGAAGGCCACAGTCTGCATGGAGTGGTGGAGCAATACTTTGGAGATGACCATTGAAGGGGCAGGAGGTTTGCGGGGGGTGGGGGCGTCAAGCGAGAGCATCGTGGCTTGGGGATGCTTTGCTAAACTCTGCCCTAGTCTGGCATCTGGACTTCAGAACTGTTCTGGTACCTTTGGAGTGGGGCTGTTGACCCCTTTGCAATATTCTGTCTGTAAATCGATAAGTCCCTCTGGAGAGACTCCTGCTGCAGGAGGGGGGCCTTCCCCTCGCTGCTACATTTTCACACATCTCCATCAGACACTACCCTGGCTTATACAGACTAGACAATTCCCGCTGCCTCTCCCTTGGTAGGAAATGGGACTAGCCCACTTCTGCCCAAAAAGGGGAGAATGGCATGGTATGTTCTATTCTATCTAAAGACTGCCGTCATCAATATGAGATCAAAAGAGGTCTGAATCCCAGCACCCCTGGCAATCAGCTGTTTGAGGAGGCCATATTTCTCCCCTGAGCACCACAGCCTCCTCACAGATTAGCAATTACAGTTCTGTACATTTCTGTATAGTGGCACACAGAGTGCTGATATCTCTTCATACAGCTGATCGGCAGAGGTCCCGGGAGCCAGTGAACCCCTTTAAAGAGGCACTCCCAGCAATTCTTTTTCCTTCCTGTTTGTAAGTAAGCTGATATACATAATTGTTTTTTTTTTTCACAAATTTATATATATGGATTTATTGATGTATTTTCAGCCTCCGTTGGGAGTGATGTGATCAAATTGTCAAAAGTACCAGATCAATATATGTAAATTTCTTAAACAATTATGTCTACTAGCACATTTACAAATGGGGAAAACTACAAGAATTTTCTGTGAGTGTCTTTTGTTTTGACTATAGATATTGATGACCTATCCTCAGGATTGGTGGTGTTCTGACACCCGGAACCCCAGCCAATCAGCAATTTTAGCAGTTGCAGAGCCGGAGACAATACAATGTTCAGAGTTGGAAACAGACAGCTTTGTGTAGTGGCCATGTTGGGGTACTGCAGCTCAGCTCTGAATCAAGTGAAAAGGGCCTGAGCTGCAGTACACCAGCATCAGGAACTACACAATGTCTGGAACCTTCTGTTTCCACTTCGTATAAACGTGGCTGTCTGAAACAACTGATCAGTGGGGGTGCTGGGTGTCAGACCCCAACAATCTGATTCTATTGTTCTATTCTAAGAATGTTAATAATCTCTATAGCCCAGACAACCCCTTTAACGCTAATGCTTTTTTTTCTGGACCAGCTATACAAAAATCACAAATAGACAGATAATGCAGGACTAAAGCTCAATTTAATTACTCATTACCAGTATTAAAAAGAACCTGTCACCTCTCCTGACATGTCAGTTTTGGTAACTACTTACATTCCCCGTGTAATACCAATTCTGGAGCATCTATTATTATTTCTTGTATTCTATTTTGTGTCCTTCCGGTATTATTCCTGCTAGAAGTTTACAAACAAATTGCCAGCACTCTGCAGTAAAGGAACTGCTGGGTGTTATCAACAGATGGTGTGTCTGACTCCAATCAATGCTGCTGCTGTCAGACTGTGCAGGGTCACCCCCCGAATAGTAACACCAATATACCTTTACTGCAAGCTGCTGACAATTCATTCATACCTTTTAGTAGAATAATAATAAAGGAATGGTACAACATATTAATAGATGCTGCAGAATTATTACATTGGGGGAATGCATGGAGTTACCAAAACAGACATGTCAGAAGAGGTGAGAGGTCCTCTTTAACTGGAAACACCAGCCTCAAAAAATCACATCTATGGATATAGGAAAACAGTCACCTATTTTTATGTACTGTCCAGGAATTTCAGGATGGTTGAAAACCCTGAATCGAGAACTACTGGACAGCAGTATTGTACATTACCAGCAGGGGTGTAGCTTTAGTGGAAGCAGGGGAAGCTGCTGCTAAAGGTCCCGAACTCAGAAAAGGATTTTATTGTCAGGGCCCCCTCAATGGTATTATACACTGACACTGTATACAGTGACTGTAAAAACAGTGACATAACATACAGTATAAGTGTAGGAAACAGATGGAGTAGCTGCCTGGCCTGGTCTGAGAGAGCTATCGACTTGATGCAGAGTGAGGGTTGCGGGGGGGGGGGATTTAAAAATTTGCTGTGGAGCACAGTCAGTCCTAGTTACACCACTGCATTTGACCCTGTTGCTGTACTGTAATGTGACTGTTGGTAGAACATGCCATCATTGCTATTATGTTTATGAATGCTATTATATATCCCCAGCAATTTCATTCATGATGATTTGTCATGTTGTGATAATTTGTGATTTACCGTGTACCGCACAATCCACTGTCAGACACCAGAGAGAGAATAGTAAATGTGCAGTACTGTGGTTGAGACACCCTATATACATTGAGACAGTGGTGGGAATGTATAATGAAGACATCACTAGCAGAAAGTGACAACAGTATACTGACACTCTCGGAGGGTCATGTACCTTGGGAAGGATTTGATGGACATTGCAAGGTCCGCACTTGAAGTATGTGTGTTTAGAACAACACTCATTTTTTGCTGCCATCTATTGAGCAATTGTATTATCACAGTTAGATAATACAAGGGGTGAGGTAAGACCTTTCTGGTTAGCTGACTTAAGGTCCTTGTCTATAAAGAGCTTTTGGAGACCACCTACTTGAAGTGAAAACAATATATTTTGTTTCCCAGAATTTATAGGCTGCTAGAAGAATCTAACCTTGTCCCCAATTAACCCTCAGAAATCGTGTCCACCACCAAACAACTGTATCCTAAACCAGGGGCGGACTGGGAACTAAAAGTGGCAGGTGGGTCCAAATTGACAGAATGTAGGGCAACATATTTAGGCAGGGCCAACAATACCGTAGTACAGAACAATATGTCGAGGTATATGGACTTAATGTAATGTATTCTATTGCAAATCCTGAGTTTCCCACGTCTTCAGGATAATGTGAATTCAATATCCCGGATAATGTGATGAGACAAGAACAAATGTACCTTTATATACTTTGTAACTTTTATAAAGCTTGCGTATAATATATGTATATATTTAACTAGTCCAAGATGGCCCCCATACTCTTATCAAAATGACTTTTTCAGGCTAATGACGTAGAATGTAATGCAACTTCTATCCAATCAAGAATGATATTGTTTGCTATTTGCATGCTTACGCCCCCTTTTCCTTTTTGTATCGAATAAGTACGTGTGTTAATAAAGGAAAAGCCCAGAGGCTGTAATGATTTTGCCACAGAAGCACAGCCAAAGGACTTAATACTGGAATCATAAGTCTGTGTTTTGTCCTTAATTATTGTGCGCACCCGTGTTCAAGACAATTTGGAATGACTGACTGAATTCCAGAAAGGACAGGTTTATGTCCACCTCAACAAATATACTGACCCAGCTGAACCAAATACCACAGAGCAGCACAAAATACCGCCACAACACTATAAAACTGTATCACAACTGTAGCCCAAGTGGCGGCTATGAGGAGGGGTTGTGTGGCCCTCCTAGGTATCGGCCCATCAGGAAATTTCCCTGTAGGGTCTATGGCCAATCCGCCCCTGCCCTAAACCTAATCCTAACAAACACAATGGACCACACAGAATACATAGATAACTGTCACACAGCCCCAGAAAAACACAGTCTTAAAAGCTATTTTTCACTACCATACTTCTTCATGTGAGCTACAACTCATAGGAGCCCATACAGGGCAGGAAATGGAAGAGCAAGCTGGTGGCTGCTGCTGGAAACAGGTCCAGTGTTTATTCCTGCTAGGAGTTGTGGAGGTGGTTTTTACTGGAAACCAGGGGCGGATTGGGAACTCAAAGTGGCCCTGGAAAAAATGGTAGAAGTGGCCCAATATTGTAGGCGGAGCCAAACATGTAGAAGGTGTGGTCAAACAAAGGAGGCGGGGTCTGAGAACCTGTTGCTGTATAATTTAACAAAACATGTGGATTTGCACCTTCGTATGCCGTCTCCAAATGCTTTTCTTCCACATTAAAATACAATAAAAACTATACATATGTGGTATCGCCGTAATCGTGCTGAAATGGAGAATGAAGGGTACAAATCAGCCTTACTGCATAGTGAACGCCATAAAAACAAAATTCATGAAACTGTGAAGGAATTGCATTTTTTTTCGATTCCACCGCATTTGGAATTTATTTTCCAGCTTCTGGCTACATCGTATGCAAAATTAAATGGTGTTATTAGAAAGTACAACTAGTACCGAAAAAACAAGTCCTTATATGGCACTGTGAACGGAAAAATAAAAAAGTTAAGGCTCTGGGAAGGCAGGGAGAAATACTAAAATGCATAAAGGAAAAATTGCCATGTCAGAAAGAGGTTAAGTATTTTTCTTGGCCATATTTTCCATCAATTTTTAATTTTTATTTGTGGCTTTTTCACATATCTTTTGATTTTTATCATAGTTGTCAGTTTTGTTTATTAATTATTTCACAACTGGCTTAAAAAATATAAGCCTTTCACATTGAGTTTGGACCCATTCAGATGAGAATATCTGTTTTGCGCACAGCCTATTCTTGCCCACAAAACAGAAAAGAATAGGACATGTTCTGTGCTTTTTGCAGGGCCGCAGAATGGACATGCAATGGTAAGTGGACAGCACACACTGCAGTCCATTAAAATGAATAGGTCCACATCCGATCTGCAAAATATGCAGATTGGATGAGGACCAGATATACAGTCATGTGAATGGGGTCTTATACATTTATTGTTTTTTTCACTTTAATAAAAATGTTATTTTATTCTTACTCCCCCCCCCCCATTCCCATCTATGTGTCTCATGGCATTGCAAGCTGATGGCTAGCTGAACTAGCCTGTCAGTGTCATGATAAGAGAGGGCTTGCAGGCAGCGTGCACAGGGTTACATCGCAAGCTGCCTCCCCTGCTGTGCTGTCATTATAATAATGAGATATCACAGCAGGGGTGCCAGGGTCGGCGCTTGCGATGTCTGTGTAGTTTAGTTTATTGTGCAGGCCAACCAGCCCCAGTGTGGAGGCACTTCACTTGAAAAAGTTAAACTCACCCAGGCAGCCTAGGGGAGGAGCGACAGTGAGGTGAGAGATCTCAGACACCCGAGTGGCACCAGCCCCATCCATAGTAAGTCCAGACTGTCCTGTCAGTGGAGCGCAGCAGGGCTGGCATGCAGGCAGTGACTGAGTCACTCACAGTAAGTCTCTGACGCTGCGCACACCACACGGCCTCAACCACCCTCCCCCTCCCACACCTGCACATACTTACAGCTCCAGGAGTAGCAGGCAGATGGGACTGAGCAGCGGGATCTTTGTCAGCCAGCGCATTAGGTGTACTGGCGCTGGCTGCAAGCGGTGGGCTCCACCGGCCCACTGCACATGGAAAGACATGCGGCCCACCGGGAAGGTTCCCGGTACAATACATTGCCAATCCGCCCCTGCTGGAAACAGGAATACACCACCTGAGAGATTAGCTAGGGCAATAGAAGCCATATGTGCGAGCAATTGGAGCAAAAGTTGAGGGGCAAAGAGACGTCACCTGGAAGCGGTTGAGGCCTGTAAAACGAACAAGTCTATAACAGAGACCTGCCAGCCTGCAAGCAACCTTGTGTGATGAACTGTGGGCAATATTGTGTGTCGCGAGGCAGAGATACTGCAATGGGGAAGGGTATTGTGCTCTCAAGGGTTTATGTCAGATACTGCATACTGCGAGAAGAGCATAGCTGGATTGTCAACGCCCAGGTAGTTGGTTACAGTGCAATCTAGAGGGAGAGTGAGTTGGTACCTCTTAAAGGGACAGCATTATATTTGTCCATTACCACTTAACTATACATTGTACGTAATTATTAGCCTTAGCCCTCATTGAGACTACCCACTAAGCCTGTTGCCTGCCAAAGACTGTTGTGACCATAAGCTTGTTACTGCATGTGATTTAAATAAACACTGCCTTGTTTAAATAGGCCACCAAACTGTGAAAAACAAGATAAATGAATCATAACTAGAGTTGAGCGAACGTGCTCGTAACGAGCACTGTACTGCTTGGATCCCCTGCGCTCGCATGGGCGCAGCCATCCGGATCCGTCGGGTGCAGTCGGGTGAAGAGGACGGATCCGGATGGCTGCGGCCATGCGAGCGCAGGGGATCCGAGCAGTACAGTGCTCGTTACGAGCACGTTCGCTCAACTGTAATCATAACCTGTTCAGGAAAGTTTTTCTGAAGTTCATTCATCATGGATAACTGCAATTTTCTCCAGAAAACAGTGAAACAGAAATCCTGAAGTCTCCCTGCCTCTGCATTTTCAGCTGAAGACTGACTAGCATAAGCTCACATTGCATTCACATCAACAGACACTCAGAGCACTGTGAAAGACCTGGAAATCCAACTTCCCCTATATGTGTTTAGGAATACTAGACAGTACCAGGCTACTGGCAGAACAGAAAGTGCTACCCAGCTTTCCCAGGTTTGAATGTTAAGTTTGCCTACATAGCCAGGAGGGGTTTAGTGACTAGGCACTTCTGTGTCCAATTATATTTGCTATATTGTATTGTTGGTTTACATATGGCATGACCAAGTAAAGCAAAATTCACCACGGCATTCATTACACATAACTATTTTTCCACAATATCACATGTGGTTTTGTGGGATTTGTTTGCCAGGACTGCTTTGTAATCCCAATCCGCCCCTTTACAGCAAAATATTGACTTACCATTTGGTCCAAATTCTTAAAGTCAATTAATGTTCTTTGGCTTGGAGGTTTGGGGAGCGGGATCTCCACTGGTGGCAGTTCCAGTTCTTCGCGTATTTCCTCCTCAATTTGCTCCTCCATCTGAATTAGCACCGGGGCGCTCATACCAAAGCGAGAAGCTCGTCGAGCCAATTCTAGCAGGCACAGAATGAAATTTTTTTCATTCTTCCGCAGAACTAGATCTTCTGTCTCAAACATCAGGACATCTGAAAGTATCACATGTTAAAAAAAGAGCATAAATAAGGATATGCAAAAGTTTCTAATGTAAAACTAATATTCATTACAATATAATGTACTTATATTTTTTTGAGAAATTCATAAATATTATGAATTATGATATGTGTCACTGATATTCATGCCATTGCTCAACTCTAACTGGGTTTCTTTGGTGATGAATGGTTTCTATGCAATTATTTGTAGTCTAGCCAGATTATGTGTTGCTATGGAGAAAGACTACAGTACACACCTTAGGCATGACCATTGTTTTTTATGTCATCAATCATAGGACCACATTTTATATCAGACAGGTAAATGTTCAGATCTACCATTCTGCTGTCCCACTCTGCTTTTATCATTTTGTTCTTATGCAGAGTAAACTGACATTCAGACACATGTAAAATTAAAGGAGTTGTCCGGCCAGATATATTGATGACCTATCCTCAGGATAGGTTCTCAATATCTGATCAAATTACCATCAAATTATGACGGTGGAATGGTGAAATGTGATATATCACCTCAGATTATATAGGTGGTAATTTATTAATCTGAAATATGCCTAAATTAGGTGTATTTCAGGTGCAGATTGCGGCACAATCTGCAACTTTTCCCCGCTCACGCCAGGTCTAGAATTGTGGGTGGGGAAGGAGATAGACCGGCAGGCCAGTCTCATTCACCATTTTCTATGCCTGTTTTAGGCGTAGAAAAAGGTCTAAATATAAGACAGCTCAGAAGCTGTCTTACATTTAGAACTTACGAAGGATACACCGAAGTTATGAAGAGGCCTGTTTATTAAGACTGGCATTTAGTAAATGTGCCCCATAGTTTCCATATCTCTATTCTATGTATTAAGGTTGTCCAGTTTTCTTACAAATAATAATGTTTGGTACAGACAGGAAAATGTTGCATCTGCCTTCCACCATGTATCTTTCATTTAAAATACTAGCCTCTATATCTAATATTTATATTTAATTTTCTTTCTTGAAATTGTTATAAATGCTTAGATATTGATGACCTGTCCTCAGAATAGGTAATCAATATCAGATAGGTGGGGTCTGACCCCTGACACACCCATTAATCAACTTGTTATGGCAACCACTGGAAAACATACAGTGGATGGAAATCTCCATGCACTGTATAAATTCCAGTGCCAGGGTACTGCAGCCCAGCTCTCATTCACTTGAATGGTGCCTTCTGCTTCTTGTTCTGTGCATTGTATAGTGGCGACTTCCCAAAACAGAAGATCAGTAGTGTTGGCCCCCACTGATTTGATATTGATGACCTATTCTGAAAAAAAAATCCCCTTTAAAGAGCCTCTGTCAGTTTAATCAATTATATTAAACCAGGCATAGTGCCTAGTAGGGTTAATCATGCTGATTAGAATGATAGTTTTCTTTTTTCTGTATGTTAAACAGCTGCAGAGATCTCTGTTGTTTTATTCATATGCAAATGAGCACGTTGGAGCACCAGGAGGAGAGGCTGAATCCATGGAGCACTGCTTTTGTAATGCTGTGTGATCTGCACACTCCCCCCTCTCCTTGATTGACATGGCTAGACATCAGCATGCTAAGGGGAGAGCTGTGCCCTAGCATGCACACAGGGGCGTAGCTGCCAAGAAAGCAGGGGCTGCTACGGAGCCCAAAGCAAGGAAGGGGCCCAGGAGAGTGACAAATGGATTTATTTTCAGGGCCCAGGGAATGGTGAGTATGTGCTCCTAGTCCTAACACTGGTATTACTCACTAATCCCTGTTCTTCTTCTCCAGGTACCTGCACTAAGTCCTGGCAGCGTACAGCTTCAGGAGAGGATATTGTGTGCATAAGAGCGCACCATGACCAGACACTGTGTAATGTGAGGTCACAGTGTGGTGCATGACTAGACTCAATGCTGCACGAACATTGTAGTTTTTTTTTGTCCGTGGGTCCCAGTCAGTTCTAGTTACGTCACTGTATGCACATATCATATATACTACTTACTATCTAGCCTTGCCATAATGAGAAGAGTGGATTTCTATGTTTAGAAAGCTAAGACACATAATACTGCTTTATTCACAAGCACAATATATGATTATAAAGAAACCAGTAATATGTGTTACCTGTCTAAGTATAGAAAAACCACAGTCTTCAATATGATACAGCTGTAACTTGGAGGAAAGTTGTCAGCCTTGCATATAGAGATCCCAAGTTTGAATCGTGGGAGAGACTTTTATATTTTTCTTCAGATATTTTTTTCTCCCTCATTTAACCTATAATAAAAGTCTATAGCCTTACTTCATACTGGTTACTTTATAATCATATATCGTGGCTGTAAATAAACCAGTAATATGTTTCAGCTTTCTAAGCATAAAAACAATAAATAATGTAATAAGGATACAGCCTGTTATTATGAATTAAATGAGTGATTAAAAAAACATAACTGAACAAAAAAATGTGACAGACTCTACAAGCAAGGCTGACCACTTATCAGGTTATAGTCTTACTATATAAAGAATAATGGTTTTTCTAAACTTAGAAAGCTAATATTACTGGTTTCTTTATAATCATATATGTGCCTGTGAATATACCGGTTATACAAGTGCATCTCAATAAACTAGAATATAATCAAAAAGTTGTTTTTTTCAGTAATTCAGTTCAAAATGTGAAACATATATATTATTTAGAGTCATTACAAACAGAGTGAACTTTTTCAAGTGTTTATTTCTGTTAATGTTGATGATTATGGCTTACAACCAAGGAACACCCAAAATTCATTATCTCAGAAAATTAGAATAATTAACTCAAAACATCTGCAAAGGCTTCCTGAGCCTTTAAAAAGGTCCCTTAGTCTGGTTCAGTAGGCGACACAATCATGAAGAAGACTGCTGACTTGACAGATTCCAGAAGGCTGTCATTGACACACTCCACAAGGAGGGTAAGCCAAAAAAAGGTAATTGCTAAAGAAGCTGGCTGTTCACAGAGTGCTGTAACAAAGCATATTAATGGAAAGTTGAGTGGAAGGAAAAAGGGTGGTGGAAAAAGGTGCACAAGCAACAGGGAGAACCGCAGCCTTGATAGGATTGTTAAGAAAAGGCCTTTCCTAAATTTAGGGGAGATTCACAAGGAGTGGACTGCTGCTGGAGTCAGTGCTTCAAGAGCCACCACACACAGACGTATCCAGGTCAAGGGCTACAAGTGTCGCATTCCATGTATCCAGCCACTCATGACCAATAGACAACGCCAGATGCGTCTTACCTGGGCCAAGGAGAAAAAGAACTGGACTGTTCCTCAGTGGTCAAAGGTGTTGTTCTCAAATGAAAGTAAATTTTGCATTTCATTTGGAAATCAAGGACAAATCGTCTGGAGGAACAGTGGTGAGGCACTCAGTTCAAGCTGCTTGAGGTCTAGTGTGAAGTTTTCACAATCAGTGATGGTTTGGGGAGCCATGTCATCTGCTGGTGTAGGACAACTGTGTTTTATCAAGACCAAAGTCAGTGCAGCCATCTACCAGGAAATTTTAGAGCACTTCATGCTTCCCTCTGCCGACAAGCTTTTTGGAGATGGAATTTTTATTTTCCAGCAGGACTTGGCACCTGTCCACGCTGCCAAAAGTACCAATACCTGGTTTAATAACCACAATATCACTGTGCTTGAATGGCCAGCAAACTCGCATGACCTTAACCCCATAGAGAATCTATGGTGTATTGTCAAGAGGAAGATGAGAGACACCAGACCCAACAATGCAGACAAGCTGAAGGCTGCTATCAAAGCAACCTGGGCTTCCATAACATCTCTGCAGTGCCACAGGCTGATCGCCTCCATGCCATGCTGCATTGATGCAGTCATTCATGCAAAATGAGCCCCAACCAAGTATTGAGTGCATTTACTGTACATACTTTTCATTTGGATAACATTTCTGTGTTTAAAAAAAAATGTACAGTTGGTCTAATATAATCTAATTTTCTGAGATAATGACTTTTGGGTTTTCCTTGGTTATAAGCCATAATCATCAACATTAACAGAAATAAACACTTGAAAAAGTTCATTCTGTTTGTAATGACTCTATATAATATATGGGTTTCACTTTTTGAATTGAATTACTGAAAAAAAAAACAACTTTTTGATGATATTCTAATTTATTGAAATGTATATGCAGTACAGACCAAAAGTTTGGACACACCTTCTCATTCAAAGAGTTTTCTGTATTTTCATGACTATGAAAATTGTAGATTCACACTGAAGGCATCAAAACTATGAATTAACACATGTGGAATTATATACTTAACATAAAAGTGAAAAACAACTGTAAATATGTGTTATATTCTAGGTTCTTCAAAGTAGCCACCTTTTGCTTTGATTACTGCTTTGCACACTCTTGGCATTCTCTTGATGAGCTTCAAGAGGTAGTCACCTGAAATGGTTTTCACTTCACAGGTGTGCCCTGTCAGGTTTAATAAGTGGGATTTCTTGCCTTATAAATGATGTTGGAACCATGAGTTGTGTTGGCCAGAAGTCAGGTGGATACACAGTTGATAGTCCTACTGAATAGACTGTTAGAATTTGTATTATGGCAAGAAAATACCAGCTAAGTAAAGAAAAACGAGTGGCCATCATTACTTTAAGAAATGAAGGTCAGTCAGTCCGAAAAATTGGGAAAACTTTGAAAGTGTCCCCAAGTGCAGTCGCAAAAACCATCAAGCGCTACAAAGAAACTGTCTCACATGAGGACCGCCCCAGGAAAGGAAGACCATGAGTCACCTCTGCTGCGGAGGATAAGTTCATCCGAGTCACCAGCCTCAGAAATCGCAGGTTAACAGCAGGGGAAGTGTCTAGAACACAGGTATGTTACAAAAGCAGTGCTCCAGGTATTCAGCCCCACCCCCTGGTGCTCCAAAGTGCTCATTTGCATATGAATAAAAACAGAGATATCTGTGCATCGTTTTAAAACACAGAAAAAAGAAAAGGTTTCATTTTAAGCAGCATGATCAACCCTACCAGGCAGTATGCTTGGTTTAATAGAGGCTCTTTAAATAAAGAATTATGTTATCTATGTGCAGCTTAGGTTGGATTGGGCATTTTATTTTAAGAGTTGTTTTCGTGATATGCATTTTACTCTTTTTTGTGTAAAAAATGTTGAATAAAAGGTAATGCAATAAAATATTCCTTTGTCTGATCTATTGAACATTGAATTGAAATGACAACGATCAAGGGTCCATTCAAAATAATTTATTTTCCCTGTGAAATGTTAGAAATGATCAATGATAATTGCTGTCCTAATGACCTCAATGGTGGGCAAGTTAATGGGGAGACAGATGGAAAATTCTATTTACACACCCATTACATTGCAGTGGTTTAGTAATCCGTTTCATAAAGTAAACAGAGTCAAGAGTAATATATGAAGTGTCCACATTGAGAATGTCAGAGTCATTATATTGTCTGTATTGGGTCCAATAGGTTGTGTATGGACAGAGCAGTGGACGTTCCCTAGTGACTGGGTGGGGTTGGCACCACCCCCTTCCTTTCTAGGAGTAAGTAGTGTGAGCCTAGAGTAAGCTGCAGATGAGTACACAGCCAAGGAGCACTGCTGAAGGGGGAATTTTCTTGCCCCGTGGATTAAAAAAAAATGGAACTATTTATGTGCCAGTCCTTAGAAGGGAAAAAGTATATAAAAGGGACAGAAAGGATCTACTGTCCAGAGACAGTATTCCACTGAGGATACATGGATATATAAATGTATATCCAGAGATAGACACCTTGCAAAAGGAAAGACTGCACCGTTTGATTTCAAAGGGAGAGATCAGCCTTCCGTATTCAGATTTGTGAATTCCAACTCTCAACTGTGAAGATTGCATTTGATATGTACAGTGCTTGTGTAACTTATCTGTTAACTGTTTCAATAAAGTACAATGAACATGTTGCACCAAACCCAGCCTCCTCATTGACTCTCACCTCTTTATCAAGGGGACTTATATCAATCAGGTGAACCCTCAACGCCAGAGAGTGCCCCAAAGAGAGTAAAACGATGCATCATTCCACATCACTGCACGGCCCAGAGAGTGTCAGAAGCTTGTTTACTACTGCTCCCATACAGTCACATGCTCATGTATGGTACATAAATTGGGACAAAACATATGGTACATAATGTGAAAAAATGTGAGATCTGAATTGCTTTTCAATGTAATTCCAATGCAGTACCCCAGACCTGTGGTATCTGCAAATTGTATTATGTATTGTTATGTATTGTTATTTATTTTGATATGTTTTAGCCGTATGTTCCAGCAGAGAAGTTATGGTTGGCACCCTGTTCCTCCCCTCTTGCTAGGAGTGGACTGGTCCTAACTCCTGCCTGGAGAGGGAGAATCAAGTACAATGCTTCCAGAAAGCATTAGTGTGCCAAAACAGCAGAGTGATCAGCAAAATCACAGCTTTACAGACACTGCTGCAGGTGTAGGACTATGTCTCAGACACCCATCCAAGCCTGGATTAGAAAGTGGACACTTATATCCATAAGAAACAGCAAGCGGCCTTAAATTGCCACACAACCTGCCACCATACCTCCTCATCTGGTGCAGGAAACTGTACTTTGTATTTAATACTGCTGGATGTGTCACAAGTTATAGCTTGCACTAAGTAAAGAGAGACTGTTATACTTTTACATCTGGCCTGGTTCTTCAAACTACCTTTCTACTGCAGTGATACCAAAAAAACAGTGGCCTAAAATGAGTACACCATGGCACAACATCTCATCCCTCAGAGGCTCACTGCACCAACATTTTAGACGCTTGTAGAATCAGATGGACGTAACCAGAATGCTTACTATTAGAGTATGGCCACGTGCACGTTTTTTATGCAGTTTTTGATGACACGAGTGGATTTAAAAAAGGGGAAATGTAGTATCTGTTCTTTTATGATCCAACCTTATTTTGGCTTTAGAAACTGCATATAAAATTGCACATGTGGCTGCACCCTACTGAATCATGAACATTGCAATATGAGGGCTCTCTACAAGCTTCAAGATGTATGTAATTATAATACAGTAGCCAAAGTGGTTTGTGGGGCCATTCTGTACACCCATAAGCCTTTCATTTCATACATTTTTGCATGAAATCCAACAAAAAAAATCCTGCCATGTGAGTCACGCAGACTATATGTTGTGCTTTTTAGACTATGCAGACACAGCTCTGCTTATGCCATTAAGCTCTAAGATAGAAAATAAGCAGAAGACCGGGAGCAAAACTATAGGGCAGGGGTACCTAAGTACTTTTGGTAAAGGTCCGAGCTGCAAAACAAAAAAATATATAACAAAAATATAAAAATATATAGACAACACCATTGGCGTGTAGCGCTGCATTATTATTATTATTATTTTTACAATAATCCACACCTCCAAGCCACCTAATTTCTTTTCTGCCTACCAAACAGTAAGAATGTCCTTTCAGTGCCCCCTAACAATAATGATGCCCCTTTAATGCCTCTCGGTCAATATGATATCCCTTTAGTGCTCCAAAGAGTATGATACCCTCACAGCAGGGTGATCTCTTGGTGCCCTCACACATTATGATGCTCCTTAGTGCCCCTGGCCCTTTGCAATGCATCCTTAGTTTCTCCCCACAGAGTATGAATGCTCTCTCTGTGCCCCTTCACAGTAGTAATGCCCTCTTTGTGCCCCTTTCACAGTAGTAATGCCCTATCTGTGCCCCTTCACAGTTGTAATGCCCTCTTTGTGCCCCATTTACCGTAATAATCCCCATTGTGCCCCCTTCATAGTAATAATCTCCATTGTGCCTCCTTCTCAGTAATAATGCCCCCTAATAGTAGTAATGCCCATTGTGCCCCCTCCATAGTAGAAATCCCCATTGTGCCCCCTTAATAGTAGTAATGCCCTCTGTGCTAGTAATGACCATTGTGCCCCTTCACAGTAATAATGCCCTCTGTGCCCCTCCATAGTAAAAATCCTAATTGTGCACCCGTAATAGTAGTAATGCCCTATGTGCTAGTAATGCCCATTGTGCCCCTTCACAGTAATAATGCCCTCTGTGTACTGTGCCCCCTTCACAGTAATAATGCCCTCTGTGCACTGGGCCCCCTTCATAGCAGAAATGCCCATTGTACCCCCTCCAGAGTAGAAATTTCCCTTGTGCCCCTTCACATTAACAATGCTCATTGTGCCCCCTCTAGAGTAGAAATACCCATTGTGCCTCCTTTACAGTAGAAATGCCCATTGTGCCCCCTTCACATTTGCAATGCCCATTATGCTCCCTTCAAATTTGCAATACCCATTGTGCCCCCTCCAGAGTAGAAATGCCTACTGTGCCCCCTCCAGAGTAAAAATTCCCATTGGGCCCTCTCCACAGTAATGAAGCCCTCTGTGCCCTCTCCACAGTAATGAATCCCTCTGTGCCTCCTCCACAGTAATGAAGACCTCTGTGCCCCCTCCATAGTAATGAAGCCCTCTGTGCCTGTATTAAAAGAATTTAATAAAAAAAAGTTCCTACTCACCTTGTCCTGTTCCTGAAGCTCACAGATCGCTCTGCAGCACTGTGCAGACTGAATGGTGGAGCAGTGAGAAGTCTTCCTGCTTCATCATTCTGTGCACTGCCGGCATGAAGGAGGAGAGGAGCGTGGGGAGCAGAGCGGTGAATGACATCAGCTCCCTGTGCTCCTGCAATGAGCGCTTACATCTGTATTGATGGAAGCGCTTATTGCTTCTGGACTCTGGCACCCCCTGAGAGCCGACACCCAGTTGCATGCAGGGGTCCGGACAGCTGGTAACCACGGTCCGGATTCGGACCGTGGTCCGCCATTTGAGTACCCCTGCTATAGGGTGTCCAGAGTTTCTCATGTGTGCCCTTGGTCCTGAGAGGGCCAAACAGCCAACGTGCCAAATAAGGAAAGTGCAGTGTTTATTCTCTGTACCTTACATCACTATGTATTATCTATGTACTTTGGTGGTCATTTATTAAGCGTTTTAGATGCCGGTCTTAATAACCCCTATATCATCAAAGTTATGAAAAGGGGACAGATTCTATATAACTTTGCCGCATTGAGTGCCAGTCTAAATGTAAGCCAGCTTCCTAGGAGCACTCATACAGTGATCAAAATGTATGAGATCTCCCCAGCAACACATATGTTAAACTGAAAGGTCACCATTCAAAACATCTGCCTTCAATATTCCACATTTTACATCACAATATAAATTTTGTGGACATCAGATTGGGGGAATATCAGGATGGTAAAGCAACATAAATATCATAATACTCTTCATTCCATACACAACCCCTTTGGCAGATATAAGATTGGACATAGTATGATCTTTTTGCACCCTTCCAGGCCCATTCCATTGTGGGTTCCTTGGAAGTGGGTAAAAACATTAACAAGGAATAAAGTTTGCATATTATTGTGTATTAAATAAGACCCTTTTATTTCACACAATCTTCCAGTTCACAATAAACATTTCACAGTAAATGCATGATGCATAATTAAATTACCTGGTGTCCTCTATTTTAATCTTTCTGGTGTGGTTCATCCAATTCCCAGCTCATTCCTCATTTCTCTAAAATGGCCACACTACTCTTATCTAACCAATCCAAGAGCAGGGGGGAATTTCTCAGACTACCCAAGCACAGTATACATAGAGTAGTCTGAGAAATTACAGGAATGAAGTGGGGACTGGGAATAGGAGGAACCCCAACGGGAAGACTAACAAGAAAGACACCAGGTATATTATAACTATGTATTAGGCACTTAAAATGTTTATTGTAATCCAAATTGTCGCTTTAATTTGCGGGACCTGTTTCAATAACACTTGGGTTAGCAATCAACAGGCAAGTGTGAACCCCTGAGTAAAGTATCATCTGCACAGTCCAATGTTAATGTCATGTCTGGCTAGTTATGGCCATCCAATAGGATAAAATCTAATCTCACTACTGAATTGTATTGAGGTTCTAGCCCATTCAATGTACAGAAATGGTCACCTGGAACAACCAACATCAGGGAACTAAGATAACTAAAAGAGGAACCATGCAACAACAACTGACTATGGTTGGTGGCATTCCATGTTTTGCCATAAGGCCCTGTGATTACTAATTTGTATGTGCACATTTATGCTGGTAACAAATGTTCATGCTTGTCTCTCGTTGACCTTCTTATCCTTACTCTTTGTAGAGTACATACTAAGTGTAGTGCATAAGCCAAGTGAATAATTTGATTATATTAACAATATCAGACTTAGTATTCCCTACCTTTAATGAACATCTCTTTCCTGCACCAATGGATGAAGTTGGATACATTATCCCTCGCCAAAAAGGTTCCAGGCTGCGCTGATGCATTGAATGTTACTCCAGATTTTGGTAGCAAAAGTTTTTTAGCCAAGTCAGGATATTCTGTAGAGAATCCACCTGCTACCTCAGTCACATTGTTGGCATGATAACAAAGTAAAGTTCCAGTCTCCAGGACTTCAATGAAGTTCTCCACTGTTACATCCAGATTGTACAGATCCTTCAGCCACTCAGCCAAGTCTTCTTTCATGGCATAGAGGTACTGTTCACTGGATTTATATGGTCGGATACTACGGACACTACCTCCTTGATGTGCCGACATTTTGAAGGTATCACTTTAAAGGATGTTTCTGTACTAAGAATGGACTCACTTATACAATAATACCAAGGATTCTTTAAGCATCATCTTATCCGAAAGAGGATTGAGGGTCAGAAGTTAAAGCAAAGCCATTTTGTCATATCTGAAATACAAAACAGTTCTCGTGGGAAGTTGTACTTAGATTGTTTTCCACCTGTGAAGTCAAGGAAAATATATATAGCAATTGTTAAAAGGGTTTTCCAGGATTTTATACTGATGACCTATTCACTTGAGTGGCTGAGCTCCTCCTAGTCAACATGAAACATGAACCTGTTGTCACTCGGCCTAGGAAAAACAGAGAGAAGGTTGCGGTGCTCAACAGCTGATTGGCAGGGGTGCCGGGTGTTGGACTCCCACCGATCAGATAATGATGACCTTTCCTGGGGATAGGATAGTCCATGTAAATGAAAGAGAAAGGATGGAGACAGCACGTCCAATGGTTGGAATTTATTAGCCAAAACGTTGCATCTGGAATAAATTACAATCATTGGACGTGTTGTCTCCATCCTTTCTCTTTCTTTTACGTGGATTATCCTATTGTATTTGGGGAAGCTTACCACTTCCCCAGGAGATGTGCACCCATCACCTATTTTCTCAGGACTGCTGTTTACCTTGTTTCTATCCTGAGGTTATCAGTATAAAAATCTTGGAAAATCCCTTTAATCGCTAATCAGAAATATATCAATGTATTATTATTAAGTACTCAATGTACTGTTATGATCGTTCTGGACCTAAGGCTTGGTTCACTCTAGTGTCATGGCTTCCATTATTACAGGAGCCATGACAGTAAAATTTAAATGCATTGAAGTTCAGCAACACCTTTAGGTAAGTCTATACAATGACCTGTGAAAGGGCAAATTGTACTGCATTTACAAGTAAAAGGTCCTAGCACAACATTTAAAGAGACACCAAACGTCTACTGTGTTTTATCTCTATTTGCTGTGCAGCTGAATACAGTCTATTGTTCTATGTACTACGCCAGTGTTAGTGAGCTCAAGTGTGGACAATAATGTCTAGGCCTGTAGTATATACCTTTGTACATAGGACTAAGGGCTAATGCGTACAGCCATGTTATGGCTGCACACAACCTCTGTGGACAGACCTCTTATCTTCATATTCTCCACTAGAAGCATTGCTGTTATGGTTCCACAGCCACGTGGACAAATTACAGTGCACAGGAGAGAAATGATTAGGGTACGACCACACGGACTGTATTGTTAATGGCTGCATGATATTGAAGGTGCTGGGCAGCCATTAACAATGACGATCAGCTATACAATGCAGTCTTTTTTTACTTAAATAAAAGGCGGCTGCAGCCTAATTGGCCGTGTGGTTCTCGGCTGAATTTGTCGGCCTTCTGAATGGCACGTGACCACGCCATGTGGTTGTACCCTTAATGGTATGCACAAAAACTACTGCAAATTACATATTTTACAATATCACTATCCTGGTGTGTAGAAGAAGAAAATGCACCAAGTGTATTTGGGGCTGCACCTACTTCATACATTTCATAAGCTAGTTCCAAATATATCAATTATGTCTGTCTGGGAGCCAGACACATCTTATATATGTACACAGCACTTCAATGCACAGATCTGACTCCTGTACACTGATAGCGTCTGGTGCTATTTGGCATCTGGCATCATAACTGTTGCACCGGATATAAATGTAAACCGGATATATGTAAACTATCCCATAGAAAACTATGGAATCAGTTCTGGCTCAGTTCCCCTCAGGCATTTTCTGCTTCAGGCTGGAGGGGACCTGAGTCGGATAGCCAGATATGTGTAGGGGGCCTTTTAAAGGCTAATACCTATTAGACATTTTTGGAGAGTTTTTTTTATATGTTTCATGCATATCTATGGGAATTGTTAAACGTAACACAAATATGCCTTTTATTATAGTGCCATTTTTTGACACATTATATTATTTTTTGGGGATCATTGCCATTTTTGTAAAAATCGCAGCATGCTGTGGGTATGGTGTTTTTTCCCTCTTTTTCTGATCTTTTTTTTTTTTCATTTTTTGGCTTAAAAAGCTACAAGTGGCAAGGTGCATTTTTTATGATGTTTTTTGAATGCCTTTTTTTTTCTTTCCTATATATTTTGTTCATATTGCTCTACAGAGGAAGTGACATTAAATGGATACATACTGTCCTATCAGAAAAAAATGTAAGGCTTGCAAAAAAGCTCAGTTAATAGCTGCATGTGCGTAAACACACTATTAAGCCAAAAACACCATAAAAACACTTAAGAAATGCCTAAATAAGCACTTAAAAAATGCTGCACAAGAAAGGCATTTTTGGTTAGATTTTTTTTTACAACAAAAAATGCACAAGAAAACAAAATGTGTGGCAGCACCCTAAAAGGCAATAAAAACTGTCTACATAGGACTTAAAGTAGAAATGTATATCATGAAGAGAAGATTGGCAATTCTGACAACTTTTTGCACTATACATAACTTCTTAAATACGACCAAACTTACTTCCAGTTATTTCTTTTGAAGTACAAACCTGAGGTCTTTTTGGACAGCCCACATGCCAGTATCCTCTCTATGGAGGTCCCATGTCATCTTTTGCTGAGCGCGAGGACGTCCTGTAGTGTCATGTACAGACAGCAGAGAATATACCCCAAATGACAGTGGGGGGAATAGCTATTCTGAAGGAGCTGCTAAGTGTTTTGTTTCCTTACCAATAGCTTACACATTTCTCCTTGGTGACAAAAAGCTTGCTACAAACACTCCCTTTTAACCCTCATAGAGCCACATGCCTTGCAGTCCTGGCTGGGAACACAGTATTTGTCTGAAACAAAAAGGAAGCTTGTAAAGTGTAACCAGCATGTAGTCTCTTCCTTTAGGAGTAAGGTGGTTAAATGAATGATCACCTTCTTAAGATGTATTCATGACAGGTCGGTGCATTATTTTTTTGTAACCTGAAGTGCAATCTATTAAAATACATTTGATATAAGTTCTGATTTGTTCAGTACTCTTTACATAACTTTTTATTGCTGTTTTTTTGTTTCCAAAAGAAACTTGTAAAACATTTTATAATGAAAATAGATAGACGTTGATGACTTGCTGCCATCTGTCCTTTCACTGATTGTAGTGTGAAAAAACTAAAATTCCACAACACAGAGCATCATTCTGTTTATTTGGTGTTTTCTCTGAAGGTACAAAATGTTCTAGGCATTAAATGTCTACATGCAAAATCTATTAAGGGGTATTCCCATCTGAGTATTCCACAGGATATGTCATAAATGCGGGTTTCAAAGGTGGGGAAGGTGCCATCTCAGACAGCCATGGATGGAGAGGTGGCTGTGTATGCACAGCTCTCTCCTTTGACTTCTACAAGAATTCTGAAAATAGCCACGTGTACCTATTCAACTGTTTTTGGACATATTATATCAGGGGCAGACTGGAAACTTAAAGTAACCCTGGATAAAATACCAAAAGTGGCCCCATTTTGTAGTTGGGTCCAAATTGATGGAAGGCAGGGCCAGCAATACCATATTGTACATTATACCATCCCAACAGAGCCAAATACCGCAGTCTATCACAAAATACTGCCAACAGCACAAAATACATCCCTAAAAACTTCCACTGGCCGGCAAAGAAGAATGCCCAGGTGGCCCTCTGGGTATTGGCCCACCGAGAAATTTCCCTGTCAGATCTATGGCCAGTCCACCCGCGTACTATATGAATGGAGAAAGTTGAACACACAAGGCCACCTCTGCATTCACGGTGGCACAAGACCAGAGCTGGGACCAGCAGTCATTAGACATTTATGGAAAATCCTGGAGATATGTCATACCCACAGGATATCCTGCGGCCTAAATGCCTGCCATAAATGTCAAGATGGGCATGCCCCTTTAAAAAATTTACAGTGCACCACAAATAAAACAGGTGTTTTCCTACGTGGCAGAGTGGCCTATGGACTTCCACAGGCATCAAGACCAATATGCAACTGTTGCACCCCTTATAGTTAAGCCCTTCAATGATACAAAGATAGATAGATAGAAAGATAGATAGATAGGAGATAGATAGATAGATAGATAGATAGATAGATAGATAGCTCAAGAGCAAGTATCCCTACAAAGTCTGATACTACCAGCCATGATTGGACACACTGACAGTGTGTAAGGGCACAGCCCTTTGCAAAGGGGAATCGTAATACCCAGATATGGCTGTGGCAGGATGGTGGCGGCAAAGGGGGATTGCCAGATTTTGGCAACAGAACAAGACCAATGGTCAAATTCATCTGCCAATGAATTAAAATACAAAGAATCTACAAGAAATTATATCAATGTCTGATTAGCAGAACCTAGGGTCCACTGACACTTTTGCCAGACATGGAAATCCCCTTTGAAGCCAGTGTGGACTGATGGAAAGACTCCTGCAGGTGACAAAACTGAGTAACAATATATCCCCATTGCAACAGCCGTGCCCTCTTAACTTTGATTGACAGAATGAGACGTGATGATGTTTTCAATCAATGTGCAGAGGGCTCAGCAGTTGCAGAGAGAGCAGAGGCTCTTGGTGTAATGGCGACCCCCTGTTGCTCCTAGAGGCTCATTTCCATATTAAAACATCATTTTTCTCAGCAATGTGGGCACATATGAACATAGGACCAACACAGATGCTTTCAGCTGCCAAGTGCATATGTAACAGGTCAGCCAGTGTCATAGGTACAAATCTACTGACAGATGCCCTTTAAGTAGGGACCCACTGACAGATAGTCTATGAGGCATACAGTGCATAAAATGTAATTAACATTTGTAGTGGTGTCACTGCATAACACCTCCAGGTCCATGCATGTCGACAATTCATGTGCTTGAACTTGAGTTTTCTGTAAAGAACCATTTGCTATTAACTTAGTCTTATTGTTTATTGCACTGTTGCACTGCACCGACATCTACAGCTTCACCAAGGCACCCATCAACATCAAGGGCACCTCAACCTCAGTCAGAAGATCACATGAGAGTGCCCCAGAGGGAATAAAATGTGCATCCTTCCCATCACTGGACAGCCCAGGAAGAGTCTAAACTGTACAACTACTCCCATCCTCCATACCATCTCTGCAGCTCATTGTACATATACACTTAAGCACACATCTACAGTGCCTTGCGAAAGTATTCGGCCCCCCTGGAACTTTTCAACCTTTTGCCACATTTCAGGCTTCAAACAAAAAGATATAACATTTTAAATGTTTGGTGAAGAATCAACAACAAGTGGGTCACAATTGTGAAGTGGAACGAAATTTATTGGATCATTTAAACTTTTTTTGTAATAATAAAACTGAAAAGTGGGGCGTGCAAAATTATTCAGCCCCCTTGCATTAATACTTTGTTGCGCCACCTTTTGCTGCGATTACAGCTGCAAGTCGCTTGGGGTATGTCTCTATCAGTTTTGCACATCTAGAGACTGAAATTCTTGCCCATTCTTCCTTGCAAAACAGCTCGAGCTCTTTGAGGTTGAATGGAGAGCATTTGTGAACAGCAGTTTTCAGCTCTTTCCACATATTCTCAATTGGATTCAGGTCTGGACTTTGACTTGGCCATTCTAAGACCTGGATACGTTTATTTTTGAACCATTCCATTGTAGATTTTGCTTTATGTTTGGGATCATTGTTGGAAGATAAATCTCCGTCCTAGTCTCAGGTCTTTTGCAGACTCCAACATGTTTTCATCCAGAATGGTCCTGTGTTTGGCTCCATCCATCTTCCCATCAATTTTAACCATCTTCCCGGTCCCTGCTGATGAAAAGCAGGCCCAAACCATGATGCTGCCACCACCATGTTTGACAATGGGGATGGTATGTTCAGGGTGATGAGCTGTGTTGCTCTTACGCCAAACATATCGTTTTGCATTGTTTCCAAAAAGTTCGATTTTGGTTTCATCTGACCAGAGCACCTTCTTCCACATGTTTGGTGTGACTCCCAGGTGGCTTGTGGCAAACTGTAAACAAGACTTTTTATGGATATCTTTGAGAAATGGCTTTCTTCTTGCCACTCTTCCATAAAGGCCAGATTTGTGAAGTGGTCGACTGATCGTTGTCCTATGGACAGACTCTCCCACCTCAGCTGTAGATCTCTGCAGTTCATCCATGGGCCTCTTGGCTGTATCTCTGATCAGTCTTCTCCTTGTTTGAGATGAAAGTTTAGAAGGACGGCCGGGTCTTGGTAGATTTGCAGTGGTCTGATACTCCTTCCATTTCAATATGATCGCTTGCACAGTGCTCCTTGGGATGTTTAAAGCTTAGGAAATCTTTTGGTATCCAAATCCGGCTTTAAACTTCTCCACAACAGTATCACGGACCTGCCTGGTGTGTTCCTTGGTCTTCATGATGCAGAATCCTGAGACTATCACAGAGCAGGTGCATTTATACGGAGACTTGATTACACACAGGTGGATTCTATTTATCTTCATCAGTCATTTAGGACAACATTGGATCATTCAGAGATCCTCAATGAACTTCTGGAGTGAGTTTTCTGAACTGAAAGTAAATGGGCCGAATAATTTTGCACGCCCAACTTTTCAGTTTTATTATTACAAAAAAAGTTTAAATGATCCAATAAATTTTGTTCCACTTCACAATTGTGACCCACTGGTTGTTGATTCTTCACCAAAAATTTTAAATGTTATATCTTTTTGTTTGAAGCCTGAAATGTGGCAAAAGGTTGAAACGTTCCAGGGGGCCGAATACTTTCGCAAGGCACTGTATATACATCCAAACAATTAGATAAATATACAAGCACTTATAGACACACAAAGGCATATAGCTCCTTTGTGCTCTAAGTCTGAATGTTTTTTTAGAGCTATGAGCCATTTTGTTCTCTTTACTTACATAGATAGAAGAGAGGCATAGCTTTGCTGCATAATTTCACATTGTCCACCTATCATGTTATTATCACTTTCAGTATACCATGCTTAAGTTTTTGGAAAAAAAACAGGTGAATATTGTGGCTTTCTAAAAAGCACAGAAGACTGCAATAATACTGTGATAGGTGAACACAGCCTAGGTGTCTGCTGTGTACCACCTAGATCTGTGACACGGAAACCTTAGGATATATTGACTATGCATTAAAGAGGACCTTTCATGGGTCCACACTCTGCTAAATAAGTAGCAGGTTTTGGAGGGCATGGGCCGGGGAGTTGGGGGAACTTACTATTTCTTCAGGGTGCAGCTCCATTGGCCCGCTGCGCCCCTGTAAAGATCCAGCGCGCGCTATGCAAATGCATAGCATCGGAACAGGGAGGAGGAGGCGCCAGGGATTCTCAATGGGCGTCTCCTTCTCCCTGGCTATAGCGCTGTCCAATCGCAGCGGAGAGCGTCACAGCCAGGGAGAAGGTTTCCTCCCTGGCTGTGACGCTCTCCGCGATAAGGAGGTATAAATCACACTTACAGAAATGCAGGATGCATTTGTGATTTTAGAAGCTGTGTAGCAGCAGTTGTTTTATCAGGTTTGGAATCTCAACTAGCTCTGACACGCCCCCACGTCCTCTCTGCCGTCTTCTGCATCTCTGTTACCATGCACGGATCTTGCCTGACAACAGGCAGTGGACTGTAACTGATTTTACAGATTTTTTCAGGTGGATGCAGGCATATTTTTTAAATTAAGTGATTTTGAAATGTGCTAGTTACACCATTCTCTTTGAAATTAAATTGTGTGAAAGTACAGCGACTCTTTAAGAATCAATGTTAATTTCTGTATAATTTTGTAGGTAATGCATGTGACCACAGTTACATAGTGAAATGTCATCTTACAACATTTTTTATATTTTTAGTTTCTACTGAAGAATCACTGCAGTTCTCAATGACATCTCAGAAATAGTCAAAAAGTACTCATGCCACTGGCTCCTTTACTTGCTAAGTGATCAGAACAATACATTATTCTATAGTTAATGTGCTGAATTTTTCAAAGGTGTGGTTCTAAGAAGTCATCTGTTCTTTGTCTACAGTTAACTAATACAGTTGACCCTTTTGGTTTGTCCATTACTTCTCCATCTACACTGAACACTCCACAGTACAATACTCTCTCAGTTTACAATGCACAGAACATATAGTAGCATGCTGTACTGTAGAGGGTGCTATTGGCAAGTCAATCTGTGCACGCACTGCAGTAATATAGTGGTTCTACCACTAAAATGTCCATGCCACACATACTGTCTTAAGGCCCTTTTAGACGGGCCGATTATTCTCCCTGCCCGAGCGCCGATCAGCGATATCGGCGCTCGGGCAGGGAGCCTTTACACGGCCCGACGAATCGAGCGCCGGGCCGCACGAGTGATCGCTGTATCGCTCGTGCGGCCGGGAAGCTCCATACTGTCAGGCGCACATCGCCTGTTTACACAGGGCGATGTGCGCACGACAGATTGGATCTTTTGGTTTCTACAAAAGATCCAATCAGCCGACGAACGAGCGTTTTGCTCGTTAGTCGGCTGATTAGGGCCACTTTTAGACGGGCCGATTATCGGCACTAGCGTTCCTAGGAACGATTTTTCGGCCGATAATCGGCCCGTGTAAAAGGACCTTTAGGCATATGTTGAGTGTGGCTTCAAGTTACAAAATCCCTAGTAAGATCATTGTATATTGAAAGTACTGCATCCTGAGGTCTTTGAAATTTCAGGGACTACTGTATACAGATGGCTTTGTTAAAGGGATTACCCGCTTTGGATGTTTCTTTAATTTGAAGGGTCTCCTTAAATAAGCAGATGCTAACAAGATGTACTACTGGGACCCTCAGCAATCAGCTGTAATTTTTAGATAAACCCAGCAACAATTGTAGGCGGATCAAAATTGACATAAAGTGGAGCAATACAAATAGGCAGGAGCAACAGAAGTAGGCAGGGCCAGCAGCACAAAATACTACCCCAGCAGAACCAAATAATACGGTACAGAACAAAATACTAGCGTTCCCGCTGCAGTATTCAACTGTGTTACCATCCTGAGGATGAAAATATGGTTGAAATCAGGATGGCACCTGTGGCTGTTGGCCAAGTGCATAACTACCTGATTCTTCTAGTATTAATAAATGATGACAGCATCAGATTGTTATGTACCTGGCAGGTGGCCATGAGAAGGACTCAAGCGGCCTCCGTTTTCTGCAGCTCACTTTTAAAGGGGTTGTGCATATTAATTATAAATCTGACCTATGCCAACTAATTATTTAAAATTAAAAATGATTATATACTCACCTGCTTCTCCATACAAGGCTGCAGCAGTGATGTGCAGGTATATGGCATGTGACCACTGCAGCCAATCACTGACCTCAGTGTTATAGGCCACAGGATCACTAAGGACAGTGATTGGTATACCTGTATGTCACCGATGCAGCCTTGTATACAGAGAGAGGAGGAGTGGTAGTGCAGAAGACAGAGAAGGAAAAAGAGTGGAGAAAGTAATCTTTTTTTTTTTTTTACTTTAAAGCATTAGTTGGCATGGGGCAAATTTAGAATGAACCTGAACTCTAAACCCCCTAACTGTTTTGTCAGAGTCCAGCTCAGGAAGTGTGAAAAGTAAAAAGCTAAATGGAGTGGGAGGGCTCCTGAATAGTAGCAGCTAGAAACATTAAACTGATCTTGTTTGAAAGCAGACATTCCAAACTTTCAGACAATACCAGAATGACAGCAATATGTTCAAGACAGAGAGAGATATCACTCATAGAAATGCTGTGAATGCAGCTGAAAGCGAAAGTAAAAACAGGTTTTACTTGCGATTATTCCCGACTTGATTTCTAACAGTGATTTCTCCTCTGTTGCTTGGTCTTTAGCTGCCTGGACTGTCAGCTTTCATACAAGACCAGTTGCCTTTTTTCTAGCTGCTACCATTGAGGAGATATCACCATCTAAAGCAGCCCTCCCCCCTCCAGTTAGCTACTTTTCACACTGCACGAGCTGGACTCGGGCAAAACAGTTAGATGGTTAAAGAGAACCAGTCACCACCAAATGCAGTGTTATAAAGCAGAACGAGCTGTGAAGATTGATGTATAGATTTATGGAAAAAGTAATTGTAATTTATACATTAAGGACACCTGCACAGGTTGTGGAATACGAGGGTTTTTTCCATGCGGAAACACAGCAGCTTAGTACTGTACCAGCAAAGTGTATGAGATTACTCAAATCTCATGTACACTTTGCAGATTTAATCTGTGAGGAAACTGACCTGCAGTATGGATTTCCAAATCCGCAGCATGTTAGTTATGTTATGTTTGACCTGCACCAAAATCTGCAATGAGAAATTGTGGACTTTGGTGTGGATATGGTGCAGAAACGCACATAATTCCATGCAAATCTTATGTGCGTTCACATAAAGGGAAACTACCATAAAAAAATTACCACATATTAACATCCTATATGTCAATCTTTATTGTCATGTCATTTCTTTTTATTTTTATTTTTAAAAAAAAGGATGGCTTTCTTGATTTAATTTTTTTTAACTCATTCCATGTATTCTACTTCATGTCCCGACTCTTTAGCTTCCACCTTTGGCGTTTTAGCACAACAAAACAGCCTTGCTTTACTTTCTCAGTCAGACCACTCACTCCGACTAGAGAGGGAAGGCGATATGTGACTCAATTAGAACAACACACATTAAACTGATAAGTGCAATGTTCTTCTGTGGCCAGCTTTAGGCCTATCAAGAGAACAATACTGTTGTGCCAATTCTACAGTCTACTATTATACTTACAGATACGATCTTCCGCTCATAGCAGCAGTGATAATAATGATGGATTACCTATCTTATGGGAGTATATCTCTCTGTGCTGACTGCTACAGTAGGACAAAAAAAAAAAGTTCTATAAATATTGAGTTTACAAAACATACCCTTTTCTAGCTGTCTTATCAGTGACTGACAAGTATCTATGTATACTTGTTAGTCACTGTACCTAGTATACCAAAATCAGACAAGAACCTATGTATACCAAAATCACGGCATTACATCCAGTAGAAATCAAGTCGGGAGAGAGAGCTGTTTTTAGTTTCACTCGCAGCTGGGCACTTGGGAGCTGTTTTCCAGCAGAATAAAAGTGCTTTTTCTGGACATGTAATACAGACACACAGTGCACACAGGTATGTCTGGGATGTGTCTGCAATCTTCTGTGGGGCTGAGGTGACAGACTCCCTTTAAGCTTCACAGTGTTACTTGTGACAGTGTAAGATGATCTCATTATAGTTATAGGGTGGGCAAATTAATAACAGCTTTATTATACTGCCGGTAGTCTAGATAAAGCACAGGGAAGATAATTGCTAATGAATGTTCATAGGAACGCTCATTAGTGATGATCTGCTGGTGTAAAGGTGCCACCGATTACCTGATGATCATGTAATAAGATTTTTGTGTAGGCATCTAAATCATTGTTAGCCGGCAGTGGATGGTACCATCTAAACATCACTCTGCTGCCGGCAAACAATGATTCTATACAGGGTCTAGCGATCACTTCTCCCCATACTGTGGAGGAATTCACTGCATATAAATGTCTCCTCCACTGACGAGCAGGCGATTGTCAGGAAGAAACGCATTTGTCCAGACAATCTTCTGCTCAATCGAGCAGGGCCAAGGGGCCTGAAGGCAAGATAGCAATATTATATGGACAGATAAGACTCTTTATGCAGATTACATAATATTCCATGTTCTCTAGAGAATGAGACTGTACTCCATCACCTCCATTCAATTTTGTTATTTTTTTTATACGTTTTTTTGAAACCACAACGAGGAGTGGATTCAGAAAAAGAGAAGTTGTATCTGCCCTTTATACCTTCTGTCCTTGTATGATCCACTCCTGATTTTGGTTGCAAAGACTGCGTCAGAAAACCCAACCGTGTAGCAGCACCCTCAAGGCTATTGGCGCTATTATTAATTGAAGCTGCCTTAGGCATAAACACAGACATAGCACATATAAAGAGATAATGCTGCATTTTTTGTAATAAAGAATACATAGTCACAACTAGAGATGAGTGAATTTCCGGTTATGAAATTCGTTCACGCTTTGTTTGGTGGTAAAAAGTGAATTGTCTTATGGATTCCCTTACCCCGGACCATAACACAATTGTATGACAGAATGGATAACGGAACGTCTTTAGAGGCATTCCGGTATTCATTCCATCGTAATAGAAGTGGGCTGCATAACAGATCTGCCCCTTTTCCGTTATGCGGGAGAGGACTCCCTTGCATAACAGAAACGGGACGTTTTGCAGCCCATAGACTTCTATTACGACGGAATGACTCTAAAGGCATTCCGTTATGTATTCTGTCATAGAATTGCGTTATGGTCCGTGGTAACGGAATCCATAACGCAATTCACCTTTTACCAGTAAACAAAGCATGAACAAATCTGGCCTAGCTTTAGTTAAACGCTGACTACTATGACAAGAATGACAGCAATTTTAGTGAACTTAGGCTACTTTCACACTAGCGTTTTTAAATTCCGGTATTGAGTTCCGTCAAAGGGGCTCAATACCGGAAAAAAACGCTTCAGTTTTGTCCCCATTCATTGTCAATGGGGACAAAACTGAACTGAAGACAACGGAATGCTCCTGAAAGCATTCCGTTCCGTCTTCAGACCGGAGAACAAACCGCAGCATGCTGCGGTTTGCTCTCCGGTCCAGGCATCCGCACCAAGACGGATCCGGAATGACCCCCAATGGAAGTCAATGGGGACGGATCCGTTTGGTGTGGACACACCAGTAATCCGGATCTGTCCTCCATTGATTTCCAATGGGGGGTCATTCCGGATCCGGCATACATACACACAGACTACATACAAACAAACATACAGACATACATACAAACATACAGACATACATACATACTCACATACTCCCGGGACGCCGGCAGCAGGTCTTCACGCGCCTCCTGCACGCTGCGATGACGTTTCCCCACTGCGCCCAGCAGAGGGCGCTGTGGGGAATCGTCATCACTGCGCGCAGGAGGCGCGTGAAGACGTTCTGCCGGCGTCCCGGGAGTATGTGAGTATGTCTGTATGTTTGTATGTATGTCTGTATGTTTGTTTGTATGTAGTCTGTGTGTTGTTTTAATGTGTGTCATGTGTGGGGCCGGAGCGCTGCTCCGGCTCCACACATGTATAGCGTTAGCACGGATCCGTCGGCACCCTTTAGGTGCCGGATCCGTGCTAACGCTAGTGTGAAAGTAGCCTTACAGCCAAATTTTTACCACACCCTTTTAACCACATATGATTATTTGCTGTGCAGTGTCTTCAACTAGTAGGGAGCCAAAATAATACAAGCGAGCTGTAAAATAGATTGACACATCCACTGGTTAGAGAATAGAAAGGAAGCATGGGCATTTTGCAATGTTACTGTATCTGCCAATGTTGTGCCCATCCTATTTCAGGAGTAGGCCAGATATGCCATACTAACATTAGTTGCTATAACACACTACTAGTCATATGACTGCACCTGCCTAAGAGAACAAAGAACGTTCTGTTTATGGAATGTTGTATACGAAAACACTGATTATCTTTCTTCTTTTTTCCTGTGGGTGACAGTGGCAGAGATCATGTATCTTTGTAAAATTATTGATAATATCTCACCTTCCTTTCATACAGTACTGTTGGCTAAAGGAATTGTTTAAAGAGACAATACCATCAAAACGTTTTCAGACTGGAAATAGTGATGTGTGAGGAGGACTATGACATAGTGGGAATAACTAAGATATGGCTGAATAATAGCTATGACTGGGCAGTGAACGTACAGGGTTACAGTCTGTTTAGAAAGGATCGCCAAAACCGAAGAGGGAGAGGGGTCTGCCTTTATGTAAAGTCCTGTGTAAAGCCCATACTCCGGGAAGATATAAGTGAGGGACATGAAGATGTGGAGTCACTGTGGGTAGAAATAAATGGAGCCAAAAACAATAATAAAATACTAATAGGAGTTTATTATAAACCACCTAATATACCAGAGTCCACAGAAAATCTACTTCTAAACTAAATAGACAAGACAACAAATGATAATGAGGTCGTTATTATGGGGGACTTTAACTACCAAGATATAGACTGGGAAACTGAAACCTGTATGTCTCATAAAGGAAACAGGTTTTTGGCAATAACCAAAGACAATTACCTTTCCCAACTGGTTCAGGACCCGACTAGAGGGACGGCCATACTGGACTTAGTATTAACCAATAGACCTGACAGAACAACAGATGTGCAGGTTGGGGGACACCTGGGAAATAGTGACCATAATATAATAACCTTCCAATTGTCATTCAAAAGAGTGTTTCTTCAGTGAGGAACAAAACTTCAAAAAAGCTAAATTTAGCCAAGTAAGAGAGGCCATAGACCTAAGTAACTGGGACAAAGTCCTCAAAAATAAAAATAGAGCCACAAAATGGGATATTTTCAAAAGCAACCTAATATTTAATTGTGAGAGGTACATACCTTATGGGAATAAAAGGTTAAGAAACAAGAAGAAAACCAATGTGGATAAATAGAACTGTAAAGATAGCAATAAAGGACAAAAAGAAAGCATTAAAATCACTAAAACAGACAGGAGGGGAGCGAGGAAGCATTGAAAAACTATAAGGAAAAATATAGAATATGTAAAAGACAAATAAAAACAGTCAAACTAGAGACCGAGAGATTAATCGCCAACGAGAGTAAAACTAACCCTAAAATGTTCTTCAATTATATAAACGGTAAAAAGTATAAACCTGAAGGTGTCGGCCCCTTACAGAGTGATGAGGGGGGAGTTGCAGAGAGCGATGAGGAGAAACCAAAGCTACTAAATATTTTTTTCTCCACTGTATTCACTGGGGAAAATAAACTGTCAGATGAAATGCAGGATATAAAAGTAAATTCCCCATTAAAAGTGCCCTGTCTGACCCAGGAAGAAGTACAGCGACGTCTTAAAAAGATTAAAATAGACAAATCGCCAGGACCGGATGGCATACACCCCCGTATCCTAAGAGAATTAAGTAATGTCATAGCCAGACCTTTATATCTGATATTTAAGGTTTCTATACTGACAGGGAGTGTTCCACAGGATTGGCACATAGCAAATGTGGCGCCAATATTCAAAAAGGGTCCAAAAACATCTGTTGTGGATGAACTGTTTAAAGGTTTTCTAAGAGACGCTATCTTGGAGTTCCTCAATGAAAATAAGCAAATAACTCCATATCAGCATGGCTTCATGAAGGATCATTCTTGTCAAACCAACTTAATCAGTTTCTATGAGGAGGTAAGTTCTAGACTTGACCGCGGTGAATCAATGGATGTCGTATATCTGGACTTCTCCAAAGCATTTGACACTGTACCACATAAAAGGTTATTATATAAAATGAGAATGCTTGGCCTGGGAGAAAATGTCTGTATGTGGGAAAGTAACTGGCTCAGTGATAGAAAACAGAGGGTGGTTATTAACGGAACATACTCAGATTGGGTCACTGTCACTAGTGGGGTACCACAGGGGTCAGTATTGGGCCCTATTCTCTTCAATATATTTATTAATGATCTTGTAGAAGGCTTACACAGTAAAATATCAATTTTTGAAGATGACACTAAACTGTGTAAAGTAATTAACACAGAAGAGGACAGTACACTGCTACAGATGGATCTGAATAGATTGGAGGCTTGGGCAGAGAAGTGGCAGATGAGGTTTAACACTGACAAATGTAAGGTTATGCACATGGGAAGGAATAATGCAAGTCACCAGTACATACTAAATGGTAAAACACTGGGTAACACTGACATGGAAAAGGACCTAGGACTTTTAGTAAACAGCAAACTAAGCTGCAGAAACCAGTGTCAGACAGCTGCTGTCAAGGCCAATAAGATAATGGGTTGCATCAAAAGGGGCATAGATGCTCATGATGAGAACATAGTCCTGCCACTTTACAAATCACTAGTCAGAGCACACATGGAGTACTGTGTACAGTTCTGGGCTCCTGTGAACAAGTCAGACATAGTAGAGCTGGAGAGGGTTCAGAGTACGGCAACTAAAGTAATAACTGGAATGGGTGGACTACAGTACCCAGAAAGATTATCAAAATTAGGGTTATTCACTTTAGAAAAAAGACGACTGAGGGGAGATCTAATAACTATGTATAAATATATCAGGGGTCAGTACAGAGATTTCTCCCATGATCTATTTATCCCCAGGAATGTGATTGTGACGAGGGGACATCATCTGCGTCTGGAGGAAAGAAGGTTTGTACACAAACATAGAAGAGGATTCTTTACGGTAAGAGCAGTAAGACTATGGAACTCTCTGCCTGAGGAAGTGGTGATGGTAAGTTCACTAAAAGAGTTCAAGAGAGGCCTGGATGTATTTCTGGAGGGTAATAATATTACAGGTTATAGTTACTAGAGAGGGGTCGTTGATCCAGGGAGTTATTCTGATTGCCTGGTTCGAGTCGGGAAGGAATTTTTTCCCCTAAAGTGGGGAAAATTGGCTTCTACCTCACAGGGGTTTTTTGCCTTCCTCTGGATCAACTTGTAGGAAAACATGCCGAACTGGATGGACAGATGTCTTTTTTTGTCCTTATAAACTATGTTACTATGTTACTAGACTATAAGACGCAATTTTCCCTCCCCAAAATTGGAGGTGGGGGAGGCAGTCATCTTATAGTAAAGAATGCTAATGACTGCAGTCAATGAAGCGTAAAACATACAATAACAGACAATAACAGTGAACACAGACAATAAAATGAGTACATACAATACTGCCATAGTCACTATCTATACGATACTGGCGCTACATTGTAAATGTGAGATTCTTGGCAAATAATTTTGTACAAAAATTATCTGTGCCTGTCTGCCCTACATCAAGGTGATCTCTTTAAGACGGGAACCTAACACTAAACGCCATAGTCACTAAGTGCCATAGCAGCCTCCATTAACTACAGAGGATGCAGGCTCCACATGCATGCTAAGCCGACATTATATTGTACCTCTAATGGTGCCAAAATGGCCTCCACTGATTTCAGGAAATGCAGGCTCCACATGCATGCCGAGCCCACACAATATGATACCTCCTTGGTGCCACACTGACCTCTGTTACACTCAGGGAATGCAGGTTCCACACAACGCTGAGCCCACTCTGTATTCCACCTCTCCTGATGCCAACTGGCCTCCAATGCATATAGGGAGAGCAGGACACAGATTTATGCTAGCACTAATTAAAATCAGCCTGTAAGGCAAACAGGTTAGTTAGGAGTGCACGACCGAAATGGTGGTGGAGTCAGCCGCACCTCCACCTAAACTGCAAGAAAAAATTGGGGTCAGTCAGCACATCCAAGTATGCAGGTGCACATCACATGGCTGCAAATAGAAAAGTAAAACATAAAAAATGCAACAGCACTCTGCGAACACAGACAATAAAATGAGTACATACAATACTGCCATACTCACTATCTACACGATACTAGCGCTACATTGTAAATGTGACATTCTTGGCAAATAATTTTGTACAAAAATTATCTGTGCCCGTCTGCCAGTCAATGAAGCGGGCATGAGTGAAGTACTGCACAAACTATACTCACCGTTCTCTGATCTTCTTCTGGGCGGTGACTGCACACAGTGTCTGGATGTGGTGCACGTATGCACACACTATGACCTGACAGTGTGCAACATAAGGTCACAGTGCAGTGCTCAGCCAGCAGAGGACCAGGGAGCGGTGAGTGCCATCACAGTCCGGAGCAGGAAAGGTACGTATTTTTTTTTGTTTGATGGAGCTTGGAGTCTGATCTGAGGATAATTGGGGTCTGATCTGAGGTCTGATGGGGATCTAATCTGAGGTCCGAGAAGGAATGAGGGGTCTGATACAGAGGTCTGATGGGGGTCTGATTTGAGGTCTGATGAAGCTTGGGGGTCTGGTGTCTGATGGAGCTTGGGGGTTTGATGGGCGTCTGATGAAAAATGTATTTTCTTATTTTCCTCCTCTATTTCCTAGGTATGTCTTATAGTTCAAAAAAATACATTATTATTTTTTATTTATTTTTCAAAAAATGGATAATTTTCAGGTGGAAGTATTCTGTTTCTTGTCCTGGCTTTTTAACTTTCTCTTTGTTTTGAATTTTAGAATGGCAAACATGAAAGTTGGATGAGGGACTCAATTAGAGCATCATTTGCTTAACAGTGGCCAAGCATCGGGCAGATAATTGCTAACAAGCGTTCATAGGAATGCTCATTAGCGATTATCTGCCTGTGCAAAGATGACGCCGATTACCTCATGAACAAATCCTTTGTTTGGACTTTTAGAATGGCAAACAGGGAAGAGGGAATCAAATAGAGCATCACACATTACAATGATAAATGTAATGCTCTTCTGTGGGCATCTCTCATCAAAAGAATAATAGAGCTGCCATACAGTTATCCCAATTCTACGAAACTAGTATTATTCTTACAGATAACATCTTTAGTAGTCAACTAAAAATGGCTTACTATTCTATATTTTAAATAAAACGATAAGTTTTATCTCTCTGTGCTGACTGCTAAAGACAGACAATATAAAAAAATTTTCTTTGAATATTGCATTTAAAAAAATACTCCTTTGTTATAGAAGTGCCCTTTAGGCAGGAGTGATTTGTAATGGATTAACATTTGCTTGTGTAAGGGGCACCTTATCTACTTACTTAACACCTCCCCTCAGTATTTGTGTTTTCCCTAATATTTAAGACTCGTTGTGTACAGTATTGTTAAATGTAGACTAGTTCTTCATAATAAGGTGGTTTAGAAGTATGAATGAAATTAAGTTGTTATGGCATTTTCGACACCATAGTTTAGTCACTCATATGATAGTCTTTAGAGTGTATATTGTAGTGCTGATTGATGAGGTGTTAGCCTATGAAAATGCCACAAAAGAAGAGCTGACAGCATAATGCTCACTAAACATATTGGTAAAACATTTACTAAGGCAGGGTTCATATCTTGGCCTAACAGACTACTATGGTTCAAAGGAAGGGAAGCCTATGCTTGCCTCGTCATTGTCAACTAAATCTCTGCCTTGCAGTCAACAAACAGTTGTTTCTACACACAAGTTACTTGACGTTACTTGGCCTTCTCCATCAGTTCAGACCTCTATTTGCGGAAACTGATTAAGTAACAGTTTGAACATACCAGTCAAAAGCAAATATGTGCTCTAAGTGTTCACAGATTGACAAGTGTGTGTTTATAGCCTTTCATGATCCATAATCCATGGTACAATATTAGATTTCCTTTCCTTATGTGTCATCCATTCATCCCTATATTCATTTATAGTAAAGTTGCATTGACATGAATCAGTACGGTTCTGTATCATGGGCACTCTGTGGTTCAGCATATTCTCCAACTAAAGAAATGCTTCTAGGGGAGATTAAAACCATAATAAATCAAGCTACCATGCCACAGTTTCAAAAAAAAGAAATACATTGGCATGACTGCAAACTGGGGCGGACTGGCCATATAACCGTCAGGGAATTTTTCTGGTGGACAGATTTCCATAGGGCATCACCGCTGTCCAGTTACATATTACTGGGGACAGTATAGAAGTCATTATTAGAGGAAGTCCAGGCAGCATACTGAATGGTAGGGTTGGCTTGATGTCATGGAGCACTTCTCGCCTCCTAAGCCTCCTGCTCCATATCCATATTAGATACAATTGTAGGAGGACAGAAAATGGTAGCTATTGATGGCCACGACATAGGGACAGCTTCTAGAAAGGTATTTTGTGCTGCATCGTGGTGTTTGGTTTTGTGGGATGGTATTCTTTGCTGCACTATTGTATTACTGACTCTGCCAACTTGTATTTATTGACCCCATCGACTTTTGTTGCCCAACCTTCTATCAAACTGGTCCCACCTACAACATTGGGTCCACTTTTAGGTTTTCTTCCAGGGCCACTTTAAGGTCCCAGTCCATCCTTGAGAAATCTGGATTCATCTCCATTGTGATCTAATTTTTGCACCTTTTTGCCCACTGGAGTCTTTCCTTCCAGTTTCTCATAGACAGCAATGGCACTAGAACTGGTAGTCTGCTATTTAGAGGATATACAATACAGACCAAAGAGTTTTCTGTATTTCCATGACTATGAAAATTGTAGATTCACACTGAAGGTATCAAAACTATGAATTAACACATGTGGAATTATATACTTAACAAAAAAGTGTGAAACAACTGAAAATATGTCTTATATTCTAGGTTCTTCAAAGTAGCCACCTTTTGCTTTGATTACTGCTTTGCACACTCTTGGCATTCTCTTGATGAGCTTCAAGAGGTAGTCACCTGGAATGGTATTCCAACAGTCTTGAAGGAGTTCCCAGAGATGCTTAGCACTTGTTGGCCCTTTTGCCTTCACTCTGCGGTCCAGCTCACCCCAAACCATCTCGATTGGGTTCAGGTCTGGTGACTGTGGAGGCCAGGTCATCTGGCCTAGCACCCCATCACTCTCCTTCTTGGTCAAATAGCCCTTACACAGCCTGGAGGTGTGTTCGGGGTCATTGTCCTGTTGATAAATAAATGATGGTCCAACTAAACGCAAACCGGATTGAATAGCATGCCGCTGCAAGATGCTGTGGTAGCCATGCTGGTTCAGTATGCCTTCAATTTTGAATAAATCCCCAACAGTGTCACCAGCAAAGCAACCCCACACCATCACACCTCCTCCTCCATGCTTCACGGTGGGAACCAGGCATGTAGAGTCCATCCGTTCACCTTTTCTGCGTCGCACTAAGACACCGTGGTTGGAACCAAAGATCTCAATTTTGGACTCATCAGACTAAAGCACAGATTTCCACTGGTCTAATGTCCATTCCTTGTGTTCTTTAGCCCAAACAAGTCTCTTCTGCTTGTTGCCTGTCCTTAGCAGTGGTTTCCTAGCAGCTATTTTACCATGAAGGCCTGCTGCACACAGTCTCCTCTTAACAGTTGTTGTAGAGATGTGTCTGCTGCTAGAACTCTGTGTGGCATTGACCTGGTCTCTAATCTGAGCTGCTGTTAACCTGCGATTTCTGAGGCTGGTGACTCGGATGAACTTATCCTCCGCAGCAGAGGTGACTCTTGGTCTTCCTCTCCTGGGGCGGTCCTCATGTGAGCCAGTTTCTTTGTAGCGCTTGATGGTTTTTGCGACTGCACTTGGGGACACTTTCAAAGTTTTCCCAATTTTTCGGACTCACTGACCTTCATTTCTTAAAGTATGATGGCCACTCGTTTTTCTTTACTTAGCTGCTTTTTTCTTGCCATAATACAAATTCTAACAGTCTATTCAGTAGGACTATCAGCTGTGTATCCACCTTACTTCTGCCCAACACAACTCATGATCCCAACCCCATTTATAAGGCAAGAAATCCCACTTATTAAATCTGACAGGGCACACCTGTGAAGTGAAAACCATTTCAGGTGACTACCTCTTGAAGCTCATCAAGAGAATGCCAAGAGTGTGCAAAGCAGTAATCAAAGCAAAAGGTGGCTACTTTGAAGAACCTAGAATATAAGACATATTTTCAGTTGTTTCACACTTTTTTGTTAAGTATATAATTCCACATGTGTTAATTCATAGTTTTGATACCTTCAGTGTGAATCTACTATTTTCATAGTCATGAAAATACAGAAAACTCTTTGAATGAGAAGGTGTGTCCAAACTTTTGGTCTGTACTGTACATTCTGAGGAATGATGAGTTATGCGTTCAGACAGGTTAATTGAAGCACTAGCATTGTAACGGGATGCAATTTGCTTGACAATTCTTGCAGGGTCAGGTTAGCACACCAGAGTACCAGAGGATCCTCCAGTGTGCCAAACTCTAATACCACAGTGTGTCCCAAAGGTCCAGGAGAGAAAACTTTATTTGGCACAATCATTTGCCACTATGGTCTATTTCTTTGATTCAAGATCTGTTAGATTTTATTAATGATATAGGGTTGCGGCCTCAAGAATTTTTCTCTGGTGGATCCTAGGAACCCTAGTCTGACACTGGATTTTTGACATTCTCCTCTGACCAGAAGTTGATCGATAAGTTGTTTATATTCACAGGATCCCTGTCACTGGATCTTTTTCCTCAATCACACCATTCTCATTATACCATCTTTGTACATGAAAACCCCACAAGTTTGGCGTATATATATATATATATATATACTGGCCTTGGCTAATCTAGCACTGATAACCATGCCTTATTTGAAGTCGCTCATATCACTCAAGTTTCACAATTTAAAGAGGACCTTCCACCAAAAAATGTAATACAATCTGAGAGCACCATGTTATACAGCAGGATAAACTGAGCAGATTGATATAGAGTTTTGTGGGAAAAGATTCAGGAAAAACAGTAATTTATACATTTGCACTTTGTGAACAGTATATCAGTACACATGGGAGGAGTTATCAGTGATTGATAGCATTGTGTGTATAAGTGTGTATAAGAGATGGCTGTCAGTCAGTGATAACACCTCCCTCCTGTACCGATAGCACCTTACAGGCTGCAGATATAAATGTAAAAACTACAACTTTTACTGACTGTTTTCTGACAAAAATAAATATCAATCTGCTCAGCTTCTCCTGATCTTTAACATGGTGCTTTCAGAGTGCACTGCATTTCTTGGTGACAGGGTCTCTTTAATGTGGATTCACACTGAATCTAAAACTCACTTTTTAGGGTCACTGCAGAAGGAGTGTTAGGTGGAGAAGAATTTGACTTTCTTTTTAAGCAGGAAATGTCACTAGCAAGGTAAGCATAAATTAATGAGTGGAGCCACTTTCAGAAATGACTTGTCATTATTACTTTATTCTGCGTTTTATCTGGATGTTCAATTAGAAGTGATCTTCTAGTCCCCATTTAATACAGGGGTGTTTGATAATTTATTGTTTAGAGTCAATTACAAATTATTATGTATCAAGAATTTTGGCAGCCAAGCCAAGATAAGTCTTGCATCCACTTCCCAGAAGCAGTGACTTTCAGGCTGCCTTGGTCAAATGTCCAGTAGTTTTCACCTCTGAAAAAATAGATTGAGCCATTTGGATGGTTCAGTGCTGCATTAGTATTGTGAGGAACACCTTTCCAGTCTTGAAGACTTCGTGGGTAATATGGCTCCACTGTCAGTGATTTCTCATTAAGAACATAGTACTTGTCCCTTTTGAAAACAACCAAATGTCCGAGTGGCTGAAAATATAGAGCTGTGTCTGGATGGCGTGGGAGTCCATGATCACTGCATTTACGAGGAAAGCCATCCTCTAGCCTGGAACCTTTGTATCTCCAACATCTACCACCTGGTAAACAAGACAAATGACAGAAATACGTAACTTTGCAAAGTTATAGAACTATCTGTCAACTACTAATTGTTGAACTGTTGAAGACAGGGTCAGTCACTTGGAGAAGGAAACTGTTTGACAAATGTCTACCCTATTAAAGTATTATATAAATTGTCTTGTAATCCTTGCACCAATAATCTGCAATATGTCTATTTAGCAGTCCAGAGCTAATTGATGCTAGAGGCAATAGATCCTGGTTATTAATTCCTGGTGACCACAACAAAGGCCTCCTTTTCCCAGAGTTGGCAATTAGGATTGGTTCCCATGACACCTTAATGTTTTGCTTACTAGTGTCAGCACCCTTAGGTCTCTGTGTGGCCGGTGCCTTGTGTGCATAAGTTCTGAGTAGTGTTTGCATGAGTGATTTTATCTCTATGTTTATGTATGCTCTTGTTCTATTAAAGGAGACGAAGGTCCTTAACTAAGGCCAGACGGTATTACAGTAAGTAGCAGCTAATGCAACAGGAATGAGATTTATCAATAATATCCTATGATTTATCAATTTATAAGGCAGCAGAAATGGTGCGAAATGCAACAAAATTAACAAAGTGCTACAGGTGCATAAAAAATTTGGCATGATAGACACACTTCTTCATTGTTATTGATGCTCTTGTCTGGCACACAAGGATTTTGCAGGGGAAAAAAATGCACAATTTAGAACTTCTCTTAGTCACGCCCGTTTTTCTATACAATTTATAAAACTGTGAAGGTTGGCAAAAGGGAGGGAATTTGTGGTGTACAAAAGTTGCAACATTTTGTGCAAAAATTTTACTGTATTCTCAGCAGTTTTGAAAAAACAATGGTTGGTGCTTAGGCTATTTTCACATCTCTATCTGTCGTCTCCAGCACGAATTCCAGGAAACAGCTGGACAGAAACCATTGTATGCAGTGTTTTTTTTCCCGGGCGATTCCCATAATATTTTTTATATTCTCATTATAGTCTATGGGGTCCAGCGGGCAGGTGGCAGTATCCAGTAATGCCGGATCTGGAGAACTCCAGCAGGCCGTTCTGGCATAGAACAGACAGAGATGTCTGTGAAACTAGCCTTAGCAAAAGGGGACTTATTTACTATCTAAGGCAGAAGTTGGTGTGAATTAAAAATCAAATGTATGCCAGCTCATAGCTGACGAAGATTTGATTTTCTGGTGCATAGACTGCCTGAAGAAAACCGGAATTAAACAGTTCAGTTTTGTCCCCATTCATTGTCAATTGTCAAAACTGATCAGAATGCATACGTATGCATCCATTCCGTTTCGTTGTGTTTTGATTTCAGATACAAAACTGCCACAAGCTGCAGTTTTGTGTCCGTTTTGCGAAACGGAAAAAACTGGATCTGGCATGAAAATCAATATAAATCAATTGCGCCAGATCAGTTTTTTTTTTGTTGGCAAAAATGGTAAACAAACCGATCAGGCGCCCATTGACTTTCAATGATTTTCATACCAGATTCAGTTTGTTCAGTTTTGATTTAATACAACCAGATCCAGCTGAAAGGGATCCGTTTAATTTTGTTTTTGAGATCCTCACAGATGTGAAAGTATCCTTAAAGTGTAGCTAAACATTCATAATAACTTTATTTAAACCTGTTCTAAATGTGCTGAAATAATTTTTCTAATATGCTTTCATTTTTTTTTTTGTTTTCCTAGCAAAATAGGTACCTGAAGTTCTGGTCTCTATTGCACTGTGGAATCTGTACACTGTGCGCTATACAGGAAGGAGCTCCATAGCACATCACTGCTCCACTAACGCTTGGCATAGATGTGCTATATGAGGCTTTAGCAGAGCAGGAACAAGCAGGAGAGCAGTGTTTAATGTGAGCTCCTGCTCTATACTTGTCCGCTCTGCTTTTCCAATAGACTTCAGGGGAGGAGCTCACATAAAACACTTGTCTCCTGCTTGTGCATGCTCTGCTAAATCCTCACATAGCACATCTTTGCCGGGCGTTAGTGGAGCAGTGATGTGCTGTGGAGCTCCTGCCTGTACAGAGCTCAGTGTGGCTGCAGGGGAATTCATACTCCCATACACAGTAATGTAAGGGAGTATGGATTCTAAGGTGCAATTGGTACTGAACAACTTTGTCTATAAATACTAATTATTAGAAAAATTATTTTCAGAAAATTAAGAACAGGTTTAAATAAAGTTATTATGATTGCTGACATACATCATATTAATCGTATTAATATTGAATCCACCACTATTTTCTGGATAATGTATTCCGAACCTTTGAAGAAGTAGAATTTTCCATCTGATCCTGACACTGCTGCAGCTTCAATAAATGCGGGCAACTTTTTCCACCTTTGCTGTGTAAGCTGCCGCTCAGAGACATTCCCATTTGGGGACATCATCCAATAACTACGACCTTTGAAGATGTACAATGTTTGCTTCAAATCTGTGCAGAAAACATATGTGAGCATAATTATGAGGTAGGACAATCTACATTTACACAGAAACGCAAAACCTGCAGTTCTATTCTATATTATTCAGAACATCATAACGATTTTATTATACAACCCCTTAACAACCCCTATATCATATAAGAATTATGTAATAACTATGTCTAAAAAAGATATACTATTTATAAATATATATACACATAGTGAATGGTAAGAGTAAATATTTCTGGTTTTCAATCAAAAACAGAAAGTAATAAACTCAAAAATCAATCTGCAAATTAAAAAAAAATAATATAGTATACTATAGTATAATAATATAATATTGAATATGATGTGAGTCTGGGCAAAAAACAGTCAAAAATTGCACTTCTAAATTTACTGGAGAAAATTTTGTATTTTTTAACATTAAAATTGCAAAAAAAAAGTCAGACCAATGATTGAAACCTTTGAAACCTTTCTAGTCATGCAACAATGCAGCCAGGAGCAGGGGCATAACTACCATAGCGGCAGACAATGCGTCTGCTATGGGGCAAGAGGGGGCCCAGTTGTGATCTCCTCTTCTACTGGAGGTGAAAACTTGGTCAGAACTCTACCCTCCAAAAGAACAAGTTTTAGCAAATGAGGCAGTGGAAAAATGTCCCAAGGATCATTGAAAAGGGTTTAGGCAGAAACCCTTCTGTCCTGTGTGGGGGACCTGGTTAAATCTTTGCTATGGGGCCCTTACTTCTCTATGTACGCCACTGGCCATGAGATACAGTGTCTTATACGCAGGCAGATTTTTATGTGTCTTAGGCTACTTTCACACTAGTGGCACGATTTTCCGGCAGGCTGTTTCGGCGGGTGAACAGCCTGCCGGATCTGTGCTGGTGCTAGTGCATGTGTGCGGCCGGAACTCCGCTCCGGCCCCATTCACTATAATGGGCATGTATAATAACATGTTGTAGTTTTAGTCCGGCTGCCTCTTGGCATGTTTGCTGTGCTGCATTATAGTGAATGGGGCCGGAGAGTAGTTCCGGCCGCACACGTGCACTAGCGGCAGCACGGATCCGGCAGGCTGTTCACCCACCGAAACAGCCTGCCGGACAGTCGTGCCACTAGTGTGAAACTATCCTTAGGTGAGAACAGTATGGGAGATGTAAGGAAAATGTGCATTTTTAATTTCATTTTTTCTTTTGCTGTGGCAACAATTTTAGGTTTCAGGGTTTTTTTTACTTCCACCCATGATGCTGTTTTCATACATCTATTAATAAATAGTAATTAGGTGGGAATTCACACTAATCCAATGGCTTTTGTACTTTTCAGTGCTTACCCCATGTAATGGCGTCAAACATAGATTGACAATAATATCCTTTTCTTTCAGTTCTGGTCAGTTCTACTTCACTGTTTTCTGCACTCCAGTCTTCAAACATGAAAAAATCCTTTCCAGGGCGCTGCACAAGCTTGCCACTAGAGGGAGCCCCTGATTTAAAAAAGAAAACAGGTTGAATCAGACCAACATCAAAATAGGCTTCAAATCTGTGGACCTGGCAATATCACATCTATATTTCCATATTGCACGTCTAATACCATAATCATACTCACTAATATGGAGTGAGGGATGGATTAAAACTAGATACTTGAACATTACATAATGATTTACATCAAGAGCACAAGTGATGTCCTTTACATAACTAAGCCCAGACCATAAAAACCAGACAAGCCTGTTTTCCCTCCTCAACCTACAGGTCTGGAAGTGTTCTCCTGACATCCCACAAACCCATATTCATCCAACAGACTATCGCCAAAGTGTCCTATGAAAGTGTACTTTATGCTACTGACAACTGGCATTGAGCATACTGAAATCAGGCTATTCCATGGCTGGTTAGCCATGAAAACCCAGTCCATAAAGCTTACTACAAATTCTTATCTAACAAAAACATCTTAGACCTAGGTAGCTATAACAGTGAATATTTTATATATATCAGCACTCGGTGGTACCATTTTGGTGAATTTGGGCCACTGCTTCATGGAGATTACATGGCTTACCTGTTAGTAATGAAATGGTCATATCTGCTAAGAATAAGTAAGAGCTCATTCACATGCTCATATTATCACTGCATTTTGCATAAAACCATAATGGGGAGGTGCATGAGACCTCTACTTTACCTCTCTATGCCTCCAATTCCCTACATATACACAGCTGAACAAAGAAGTCGCAAAGCTCCATGCTATGGAGTCATATGGTCCACATGTGCTGCCATGAAAGCCATATAAAGTATTTTTGATAAAATAATAAAATAATGTATCCTTGTGTATTTTTACACTATTACTGTCCCACAATAAACACTTCTTGCCTATCGACAGGATAGGTGATAAGTGTCTGATTGACATGGGTTTGGACTGCTGGGATACCCGATGATCATGAGAACGGTGGCCCTGTGTTCTTTTGAATGTAGCGGTGGTCATAATTGTGCAGTACCACTCTATTCAGCTCCATGGGACTGTTGGAAATAGAGGAGTGCTATATATGGCAGTGCTATCTCAGGCAGTCCCATAGATGATCCCGTAATGATCGTCAGGGGTCCCAACAGTCAGACTAATCCTTTACTGTGGATAGGGGATGTGTTTATCTTGGGACAACCCCTATTATTCACAAACTAAAGTTGCCTCAAACACAATATGGAAACATAACTACCTTTTGACTCTATTAAAGGGGTTCTCCAGGCTTTTAATATTGATGACTTATCCCCAGGATAGGTCATCAATATCAGATCGTCAAGGGTCCGACACCCGGCACCCCTTCCGATCAGCTGTATGAGGAGACAGCGGGCACAGTGTGCATGTGCCGTCTCCCATCTCTCTTCCTGCTGCTATGTCTATGGCAGCAGCAGCAGGGAGCAGGAACAGAGAAGGGAGACGGCACGTGCACATTGTGTGCGCTGTCTCCCCATACAGATGTTCAGGGCTGGTGCCAGGTGTCGGACCCCCACCGATCTGATATTGATATCATCAATTTTAAAAGCCCGGACAACCCCATTAAACCAGCCATAATGTCTTGCTGAGTGATTTTAAGAATATGCAAACTAGGGTTTAAGTTATTTAGGGCAGTCTTAACCACTCAATGCACCCTAGCTCATTTGCTATGCTTCCCTGGCACTCCCTCTTCATTTGTCTGACAGGGCCAGGTGTCCTGGTGGAGGGTGATTGTCCAGGGAAGCACTGAACTAAGGTGCAGCGAGTGGCTTCAGTGCACTTAATGCTAATTTTCATATTTTTCTAAATTAGTTGGAGTGCATCTGAACACTGTTGATGCTTGATTAATAGGATAATTCTAGATAATTCTGCTGTAAAACAACCACCTAAACTACAAAAGTTTTGTATAAAAAAATAGTTACTGTACAGGGTAAAGCCTAGCTGGTAAGACAATGAGTTCTTTTATTCCGAGTGCAGAGAGACGATCATTAAGCATCCTACTCAAGAGACAGACATTAGTTTCATTCACAGTTCCCCTCTTCATATGTTTCTAACATTTATGTTTTATAAATGTCCCTTTCATGTATGGACAATGTTGACACTTTACTTACATCTTACATACATTTTATTACATAGTATACACATTGTAATATGTTATTGTACCAATAAATATACAAAAATATAATCCTGTCTCTGATCCCAACCATAGATGACAAAAAAAACTCAGTTGTATGTCTATCATTTAACACTGTCGGCACAGTTGTACACCGTTATCCCCACTGATCTCCCTAGTAACATCCATGTTCGCTGAAGTCCCATTTACACAGCCAGATTGGGTATTAATTTCTGATAACTGGCCCATGTAAATGTGCCACCAACAAATGGGAAGAAAACTTATATGTTGGGTGATCCAATCATTTATGCGACATAAGAAAACCAAATAAATCATCATTCGAAGATAAAGTAAATATTGGTCCGCAAAACATGGATATCAGCTGTGTGAACTTTGTGCCGCATTGAGATTGACTTGAATGGGTCCACAATCTACAAGATAAGACATGTCCTATCTTTGCGGTGTGGAGGCACAGACCCGAAAGCCCGCGGAAGGGCTTCACAGTGTTTCTGTGGGCTTTTAATGCATGCCTCCACACTGCAAATGAAAGGAAATGTCCTATCTTTTGCCTATCTTGTGGATCGTGGACCCATTCAAGTCAATGGGTCCACATCCGTGATGTGGCGCTCACACGGCCGGTGCCCATGTTTTGTGGACCACTATTTGCGGTCAGCAAGACGGGCACGGCGACCATACAGTCATGTGAATGGGCCCTTACTAAACTGGTGTCCTGCCGACAAAAATTATGAAACTCTGTCAGGATGAATGCTCGTAGGATGTGGGTTCATCTTCTAATTGGCCAGAAAGCTGCATATAAGCAAATATTCATGTTATCACCTCTGGAGGGGGGATGAGTAGACAGCTCCAGTACCTATTATCAGACTGATCCTGCTAAAATCGGAAATCATGTGTTAAAGGCAACCTGTTCACAATAGATAAACAATGAGGATGTACCATAGAGTGTTTGGATAGACAAAATATCATCAAAGTTCAGCACATATTCTTTGCCTAGCTTCTTGTAGTATGGAGACATAAGGGCATTTTTGAAGGGTGAGTGTTGGAGTCCAAGTGTGTGCCCAATTTCATGCGCCAAGACAACAAACAGATTCCTGCCCTTTCCATTCAATGACCAATGTTCAGCATTGTCAAAGTGAGCTTCTCCTCGTCTTGGAAAGAAGGCATGTGCCAAAGCGCCACCTATTACAAAGACATAAAACCAGTTATTGAGCTGAACGATGAGTAGTCTTAAAAAACACTAGACATTCATAACTCTATAAAATATCTTTTATTAGAATTTCCATAAGATGACCATTACTTATAACTATGGAGTATAGCTAAGCAGACAAACATATTTTTTTTTAGGTATCGAAGGCTTCAAAACATTATACTACAGCAATATATTTTATAATCAAAGCTTACAAGAAGGAATGGTATAGCACCTGGTCCATCAAATGCATGTCTGGCACCATCATTGTGCTCTCCATCAAAGAATGCCAGGCGAATATCTGCAGAATCTCCCCCTGCTTCTGAGAAGGTCAGAGAAGAGACATTACCCCACAGCTGAAATGCTGCTTTAACTGCCTGCCGCACTTGATGCTGAGACAGATACCAAGGCCAGTTCAGAATCTGATAGGTTAGATGACGTTTATACCATTTACCTGTAATACGGAGAAAAATAAGATTAGTAAAGATAATAAAGTCCATTGGAACAGACTGGCATCAAGAGGTTTCAAATATTACTACTCATGAAGGTGAATAGTTAACACATATTAAACCTATAAAGTTCAAAATAGCAATTTATCAATATAACTGAATGTAAGAACTAGTTTCCTAAAGTCATATAGTCCTAACCTAAACAAAACAAAGACCTGCTGCTTAGGTCATATGCACAATAACAGTGTTATGGCTCCATGTTATCCAAATCTGGTATTGATAACTCCATACTTTGCTCCATTCAGCTTTTCTTCAAGCCTGACCAGTCTCCCTTTCCCAGTCATTGCATGATGTCACCCACATTGTGCTTCACTGTAGGGATGGTTTTGGGCAGGTGATCAGCAGTGCCTGGTTTCCCCCAGACATGACAGAATTAAGGGCCAAAAGGTTCTCTTTGTTTCATCAGACCAGAGAATCTTGCTTCTCACAGTTGGAGTCCTTTAGGTGCAATTTTTGTAAACTCCAGGCAGGCTTTCATGTGTTATTTTATTGAAGAAAGGCTTCTTCCTAGTCACTCCAACGCAAAGTTCAGGTTTGACCTTCTGGAAGTTTCTCCCATCTGCACACAGGACCAAATAGGATCTTTGGAGCTCAGCCAGAGTGAACATTGAGTTCACCTCTGTTACCAAGGCCCTTCTCCCCAAAAACCTTTGTTTGGTGGGACAGCCAGCTTTAGGAAGAGTCTTGGTTGTTCCAACTTCTTCCATTTAAGAATTTTAAGAATTTAGGTATTATGGAGGCCGCTGTGCTCTTGGGAGCTTTCAGTGCAGCAGAATATTTTTGTACCCTTCATCAGATCTGTGGCTCCATAAAAATTCTGTCTCTGAGTTCTACAGGCAGTTCTTTCCTCCTCATGGCTTAGTTTTTGATCCGATATGCATTGTCAGCTATTAGATCTTATATAGACAGGGGTGTGTCTTTCAACATCATGTCCAATCAACTCAGAGTTAGGTATATAGGCAGTCATACAAGACAACAGCACACCTTTGCAGGAGCCTAAAGAACTATTGCTGACACGTTACCAATGAATCTAAAGCCACATTCACATCACCTCTAGTTATTGCCATTGTTCTTCTCCATTCAAGGGTCTGCTTTTTTAGCAGGAAAAAAGTCTTGCACGCAGAACTTTGTGTTTCAATTTTTGGTGGTATCTGTGATTAAGGCCTCAAACAGAGCCTCAAACGCAGATGTGAACATACCCTTACAAGACTTCTGCCAGTCAATGTCACATTCAGTCACCTTTTCATATTATCTGGTTTTATCCCAGAGACGCCACACAGTGTTTTACCTCAAAAGCATGAAGTACATTTATATTGGATTACAATGGTTACAAGTTACAAAGTGGGTAATTGTAGTTACGCATAGACTAGTGTGCGGACTAATTTTTTTCAATCAATCTCCTGACTGTCCTTGCTCATACTTAGAAATTGCAGAATAAAAATGTATATTTTATAATTAGGGTACATGATATATAATTGTCTGCTGTTCTTTTTATTTGTCCCTATTTGGGAGGTGAATGGAGAAAAATACACATTGGGAACAGGGATTGGTATAAGCCGGTATACATTTCTGTCTAATATGGATAACATATAATAGGAAGCAAATATTTTTGCTCTACATTGAGGACTAGTGACCTTTGTATCAGATGCCCAGACTTCAGTATGCAAGTTAGATATCCTGAAGCATTGTTGAGATAGCATAAAATTCTAGGCTGCATTAAAGGGGTATTCCTGTTAGTGAACGTTATTCCCTAACCACAGAATAGGGGATCACTATCAGATTGGTGGGGGTCCTACTGATGGGACTCCCACCAACTATGGGAACTGGGGCTCCATAAACCGTGGAGCCCCCCTGAAATTGACAGAGCAGTGCACTGCCACTCCATTCATTTCTGTGAAAGCGCTAGAGATAGAACAGTGCTGTACTCAGATATCCCAGCAGAATAAGGGATAACTTTCTCTAACCGGAATACCCCTTTAAACAGGGGCGGATTGGCCATAGGCCTTACAGGGAGATTTTCCGGTGGGCCAATGGCCCAGGGGGCCGCCTGAGCCTTCCTCACAGCCGGACAGTGGAAGTTTTTGGGGATGTATTTTGCGCTGCTGGCAATATTTTGTGATGGCCTGTGGTTTTTGGCTCTGTTGAGGTGGTATAACGTGCCACAATATGGTATTGCTGGCCCTGCCTTCCATCAGTTTGTACCCAACTAAAAAATGGGCCACTTTTAGTAATTTTTCCAAGGCCACTTTAGGTTCCCAGTCCGCCCTGCCTTTAAAGGTACATTAACATGACCGTTTAAAAAAACAGCTGTTAAAAGCTGTTAAAAACTGCAAAAAGGACCATTTTTTCAAAAATGCTTTCTGGAAAAATACCATTAAAAATAGTCAAACTAGGACTGTGATGGCTAACCTTCAGCATTTCAGCTGTGGTAAAACTACAACTCTCAAGATGCACACTTGCTTGGCTGTTCTCAGAACTCCACAGAAATGAATGGAGCATGCTGGGAGTTGTAGTGTCACCACAGCTGGAGTGTCAGAGGTTAGCCATCACTGAACTAAGACATCCTACTTTTTGATGGCCGTTATTCACGGCCTGTTAAAAAAAAAAGGTGATGTGAATAGAACCATTGATTGCAATGGTTCTGAAAACAGCCATATTTCACTTGCAAATGTACCCCAAGACTGTTGTAATGGCAGTCTGTATGCAAGAAATATGTTTAGTGCCAAGAATAGGCTTGCATCCCTCAAGACCAAAGCAGGTAAATAATTTCCCTGTTTGGATCTGATCTAATTCTTGGGACTAAATATATGGCCCCCTAGACAGAGTTGTATTATGTTCATCTTTATGCAGCCCTATTGTAATCTATTACCATGAGTTATATCTCTTTGTCTTTGCACTAATTACTACAAATGACCAATGTATATTCTGTACTCCTGTGATAACAGCACATAGTTAAGCAATATTCACTTTTTAAGTTCAAAAATATAGTTGCAATACCTTAACCTAATCTCAGCAAAGTTTTTTTTTTAGTTACGCCTTAAAGCAGTCAAGTATTAGTTCTGCCATATGATTCATGTCTGGTCACAGCAGCTGACGATCTTGGCTCTATTGGTTGACATGTGCTCACCGACGAAGTATGGCATGCTTTGACATGAGCTTCAGCAATAATAATAAAAAGAAAGCAGCATTTGAGCATATACCTCCAGCAGCCACAGCTATTTTACTTCCCTTTTAGCACAACTAAATTATAGTAAAAGACTTAAAGCATGTAGAAGCGTAAAATATCCTTAGGCCTCTTTCAGACGAGCGTATTTACAATTTGTACATGGTGCGTGTTTTGTGTACCGGAATCTAATGAATAGGGTTATTCACATAGGTATGTAATTTCCGTCAGTATTTGAAATCCGCAGCATATCCTAGTTTTCTGTGCATTTTATTCCAATTGTGCCCATTATAGTCTATAGGAGTGCATCAAAAATGCAGGAAGGAAGGAATATACATGTAAATCTGGCTGAATTACTGAAGCAATGCTGATGACAACCTTGATAGTATATTATCTGGAATCCTTGCACATTCTGGAGCTGGCGTACGGTCAGATTTCAATACATTTGTTTGATAGAGGCCTTAGAGTTTCACAATAGAAATTAAAAAAATATTATACTGCACTTTATATAATACTGAAAACTGTGGGGGCATGACCAAGACATGGCCCTGTAGAGACATGTAGAATATGCTATGTAAACTTAATGTAAAGTGCTAGGTTTATTCATGTGCTTATTGCTATGGGTATTCACACAGTGCAGTTTTGGTTTATTTTTTCCTTTTTATTTTAGGTATAAAATTACCATATTCCTCCTTAGTAGACAAAAAAAGAAAACACAAAAATGCAGTTGCTCCTTCAGGGTACGAACACACGGCACAGTCGTGGGGCATTTAGGGCGCAGCCGTGCTGTGGTCGAGTACTGGAATTAGGCCACAAGCTGTCTCTTATTTAACTAATGAAGACCGCATTGTATAGCCAATCTGCATTATTAATGGCCGCGGGCTACTGAAGCGGTCGCAAGGCCATTAACCATGAAGACAGGCTATGCAGTGCGGTCTTCACTAGTTAAATGGCTGCGTGGTACCTGACCGCAGTACGGCTGCACCACTAAATCCCCATGACTGTGCTATGCAGTCGTACCCTTTAAGAAGAACTCCCGCAAAAATTTTTATTCTCTTACCTGTTAGAAAGGTGCATGATGTAATCTGTAGTGAATGTAATCTTCTTATCAGACACTGCATTTCTTAGTTATCCCTCTCTTCTAATTGTAGCTGTGTCATGTGACCAACTCCCTGACCTCCAACTGACCCAGGACAGAAAGCCAGTTACTTCTCTATTCATTCCTATGAGACTGAAAGTGAGGCTCCCATAGGAATATATAGAGAATTAGACTTCCTGTCCACACATAAGATGATGTGTGAGTTGGTGAGTCTGATTGCTGGTCACATGACACAGATGTGAAACATCAGGGAGATTTAACTCACAAATACAGCCATTAGTAAGAAAATGACATTCACTACAGATTACATAATTTCTAGCAGGACATGGAATAAAAATTTTTGCGGGAGTTCTTTAAACATCTTCACTGTTACATTGTGCAACAAAGGAATATGTAGCTCTGCTACACAGTATCTCACTCATACCAATACCTATTTAGTTATGCTAAGGTGGTTCAGTGGTTGGCATTGGTGCCTTGCAGCACAGGGTAGGTTCAAATCCAACCAACCAAGGACAACATCTGCATGGAGTTCTGCATCTCCTCGTGTTTACATGGATTTCTCCCACTCCTAAGACATATAGATCAGGAATTCAGATTGAGTCCCACTGGGGACAGTGAGTAACGATAATGTCTGTAAAGGGCTGTGGCCTGTGTTGGCACTATATAAGCAAGCAACATACAACATGTATATGGCTGTAAATAAGCAATAGCTAGCAGAATAACCCTAGGTTTTTGTGACATAGGTGCATATGGCTAAATGAGCAGTAGAATTTCCCCATAAAATGCATTAGGATGATTTTGCTACATTAGGTACCCCTTTGGTTAAAGAGGTTTTCTGAGAAACCTTAAAACAATGATGAACCATAGCTTCACCACTTATGTTCTACACTGGAAAATTATGTGTATGATCTCAAGAACTTGTACAAGAATTGATGTAAGTAGGCCTTTGCACTAGCCTTTATACCACACAAGCTGTCATAACCTTAGGATAGGTCATCGGTATCCGATTGTGGGGGTCTGACACCCCGGACCCCCACTGACCAGCTGTTTGAGAAGGCATGGTCTTCTCGCAGCTTACCAAGCATAGCACCGTACACTGTATAGCGGCTGTGCTTAGTATCGTGCTCAACCCCATTCACTTCATTGCGGCTGAGCATGATACCAAGCACTGCCTCTATACACTGTACAGCATTGTGCTTTGTGAAAACAGTGAAGGCTGCCACGCTCACAGGGGTGTTGGTGACTTCTCAAACAGCTGATTGGCAGGGGTCATGGGTGTCAGACCCCCACCAATCAGATACTGATGACCTATCCTAAGGTCATGACTGCTTATGTGGTGTAATGGCTGGTGCAAAGGCCTACTTACATCACTTCTTGTACAAATTCTTGAGATCATACACATAATTTTCCAGTGGAAAACATCAGTGGTGAAGCTGTGGTTTATCATTGCTTTAAACCGAATCTAATGAACTATCATTTGGGCAGTCGTTCACCCCCGACAGTTGTCCAGTGTAAGTCCTTCTTAACAAGAGCCGATTAATTTGCTGTATCTCAGTCAGCACTGGTTACAGTGTAAAAGTATTTGTCATGTATGAGATAACTAAGACTGATGAGTAATTTGTCCAATATATTCAGCCGGTCTCGAGTGAGTCAGTGAACTTTACTCTTTGCAAGGTGAGGTGTGGTCTTCAAAATAAACTCTGCTGCATGATAATGTAACTGAATTGCCTAGTACAGGACTTGCTCCCAAATTGTGGATTGCTAATGGGTCCTCAGGTAACGTGTTTATCAGCCATTTATCTTAAAGGTTTATTAGTGCCCTCTTCCTGCCCTGTTATCATACACTTTGTAATTAGCAGCTTTTGTTTAATCCTTCCCACAGATATCTCAGCCTAGTCTCTTTGATGTTGTACATACAGGCGTCAGTTTCGGATGGGGGCTGTGATATTTAGTGATGCGTATTAGTACAGCAGTTAGGCTACTTCCACACTAGCGTTAGTACGGATCCGGCGGGTCCCTTCACCCGCCGGATCCGTACTGAGTAATACAACCTTGTGGATCCGTAATTCCGGATCCGGTTGTATTAGCGTTTAAACGGATCCGGAATAACCTCTATTGAAAGTCAATGGAGGACGGATCTGTTTACAAGTGTGTTCACACCAAACGGATCCGTCCCCATTGACTTGCATTGGGGGTCATTCCGGATCCGTTTAGGTGCGGATAACTAGTACGGAGAGCAAACCGCAACATGTTGCGGTTTGCTCTCCGGTCTGAAGACTGAACGGAATGCTTTCAGGAGCATTCCGTTGTCTTCAGTTCAGTTTTGTCCCCATTGACAATGAATGGGGACAAAACGGAAGCGTTTTATTCCGGTATTGAGCCCCTATGACGGAACTCAATACCGGAATTCCATAACGCTAGTGTGAAAGTAGCCTTAGACAGCAACACCACTCAAGGCCTACTGATAAATGACATTAAATAAATCAGTACGAAGATTACTGATGGGAATGACACCCAGGGATGTAGCTTTAAAATCATGACTCCTGTTCAGTTTTTAGGCACTAATTTGTGTGTCTGTCTCAAAATCAGCTTAAAAATGCCTCAAAAAAGGCTCCTATTACTTGCAATAGGAAGCAGGACTCATTTTTTTCCACATAGAAAAATGAAGCATGGAAAAAAGAAGCAGCATTCCCTATCTCTGGGAGGAATCCACGCTGAATCTACTATTGAAATGAATGGGAAGCATCAAAAACAGCTCTGAACTCTGATCCTGTGACAAGACCTCATGGCAATATAATGATTTATAATGCTTTGTGTCCCTGCCTGAAATCAATTGTAGTGAATTTTACTGACTTATTCGGAGTGAACAGGCACGTCTGAAACTAGCCTAACTCTGCACAGGGGGGGCTCTCCAACTAGACTCACTGCCTTGGCCACAATATTCAGATATAGAACTTGGGCAGCGAACTGAATCCATTGCCCAGTTGAAGGAAATAAGTATCACATGAGAACGTTACACTGTAGGATGGAGAGATAGATATAGATAGATAGATAGATAGATAGATAGATAGATAGATAGATAGAAAAGCAGCTCCTAAAGGACTTGTACTTTGGTTTCTCTTTTAGACTGAATCATCTATAATAACACACACACACAAAGGATTCATTAAGGAACCAAAACTATGCTAAACCATGCAAAATGCTTAATAATTTATACTAGAACTAGAAGTCACTACTTGTCATGCAGTTATTGGTAGACTTGTTATTGGATGTGCCCAGTTAGAAGGGTAGTTGTGATGGCTGGAGGTAGCTTATGTATGTCAGTAGAACAGGTAGTACCATTTGTAGCACTTTATTAGGACCAAGGTTGTCAGTAACAGGTGACGAAGAAGCCAGGGCTAAAAAGGAGATGATAAAAGAAGCATCTCCCTTAGTTAACACAGAAATCAATTCTTGCAGAGTTAGGGCTCATGCACACAGCCATATGTATTTTGCGGTTCGCAAAATATGGATCTGCAAATGTGTGACGTCCCTGTTACATTCCTTTTTTGAGGATCCATTGTAACAGTGCCTGCCCTTATCTGTAAAACAGAACAGAATAGGACATGTTCTATTTTTTGCAGAATGGACTTATGAACATACGGATCTGGAATGCAGTCTGTCCCAGAGCAAGATATAATGTGTGCCTGTAATGCGCCTACACAAAATACTACTTTTTATTAGGTTAATTGTATTTTTACCATATAAAAGGTGTTTACTAAAAGGTTCCATGTTACAGCAAGGACATTTTCCTGCCTAGCATTTACCATTTCTGTAGGTTAAATAGACTATGACAGGCATCATGTGCATCGACCACATACTCTATCATTAGGACACATTAATCACTAAAACCCCTGTGATCCTCTTCAGGCTCCAGATAAAATTCTCAGCATTTTTTCGCAGACCCATAAGCCCCAGGGTGTGGCTTCTTCAGCTCAGGTTCAGACAAAAGCCTGTTTGATGAAAGCAGGTAATTGTAAGGTGGCTTAGCAGAGTCAGCTGATCTACAAACCGCAAATACTTCAACCTGTTTTAACACATGCAGTATATTGTTCAAGCCTATGTCTACGTACATTACTGAATCATTTGTCTTCAGCTTCGTGGTTATGTACGGTTGTCTAGAGATGAGCGAATCGACTTTGGATGAAACACCTGAAGTCAATTCGCATAATACTTCGTTTGAATACTGTTCGAAGCAAGCGCTCTGCACAGTATTAGAATGTATTGGCTTCTATGAGCCGAAGTTATTACTTCGCAAAGTCTCACAAGACTTCAAATAACTTCATGAATTCCTTTTTACTGTAAAAAAACATTTCCAGAACTTGAGTTCAGTTCCAAGTGGTACCTTGGCTCCGTACAGTATTCAAACAAAGTATTATGCAACTCGAATTCGGATGTAGGCCCGCTACTTAAAGGAATGTGTCATCAAAAAAAGTTTAAATAAACTTTTCTATGTTTAGCATATTTTAAAATATTTTTTGATATTTTTATCTTCCGTGTCATTATCTAAATTTATCTAAACACTAGCGTCTTAGCCTAATAATAGGCACCACTTCTTGGTCTGTACAGATCACTTTACTGCAGTTACCTGCTTATCTCTCATTCTAATCCTGCTTCACCTCTGTGTATAGAGAAGACAAGATCCACCATTCACAATAGGTGATTGTCAGATCTTATCTATTCCTTCCTTGTACAATGACCTCTGCACAGGTCACAGAGCATGTCTAGAAAACGCTCCCATAGTCAATAACATGTATGGGCACCTTAAGGTCTATGATGCTACTTGTGTAAGAGATATTCCTATGGTGTTCCTTGTGGCGCCATAAATCAACGATATTCCTGTGTCATCATAAATCAAATATAATCTTCTCTTGAAGCAATGATTTATGAAACTCAGGCATATAGAAGGAAGCAGACCAGTGAAAGAAGGGGATGAACGACTCCATTAGAGCATCACACATCACACTGTTAAGTGCAATACTTTTTTGTGGACATCTTTATCTAGACCTATCAGGAGAGGAATATAGAGGCCATACCATCATCCTAATTCTACAGTCTGCTTTTATACCAACAGATAGCATCCCTCCTCACAGCAGCAATAAACTGACAATGGGTTCCCAATCTATCTAGGAGTTTTATTTTGCTGTGCTGACGGCTACAGAAGGACAATATTTTCCATTTAAATTTTCAGTGGTATAACACTGCTGGAAAAAAAAAGATTCTGAAAAAAAGTTTTTCTATGAATATGTATTTTCAAAAAAATACCCCTTTCTCATGCAAGTGTCATTTTAATTTTAAATAATACACAACTCGGGATACAACGGTTCACTATAGTAAACTTCAGATGTTTTGTGATTTATAGTATACCATCTGGATGACAGATGAAAAAAACAGAGAGCTACGACAATTAAGAAGCCTCCGAGGAACTGAACCTGAAACCAAGGCTGTGGCGTGACATATAAACATTGCTTTTCAGGTCACTCCAGCCCAACAATAACATGCTTTCTATATGGCAATGGATTTTATGTTCTATGATGGTGATGCAATCCATTCTAAACCCTAACAAGCTAGACACGTGTTGTTTTCTCATTCTTTATGTGAAACAAATGTTTGCAACCACTTTTGTTGATTTTTGTTCTTGAGATGATAAATGATGGAGCAAACTGACACAACTCATTATTTTCCCCTCCTTGACCTATGGTTGACCTGATCATTTTATCAAGTTGAAAAATATATAGCCAGAAAAATCCTCATTTATAAGTATTTCAGGTACTCTATGTATCTTGCCATACACAGTATTCAGTCATTGGAGGTTTTTTACTTCAGGTTTTTCATCTTTTTACTCTTCTTCTTTTTCAATCCTCATTTAACTATGCAAAACTTTATGAAATGGTAAAGCACATCAACAGATCATAGGATGATATAGACAAAACAATATGGGTCGCAGTTATAACTAGCAGCTGGGTCCCTATGCCAGTGATGCCATCAGGTGCCTATAGTTTGATGCCCAATTAGCTCAAGCCCCAACAAGACCCTTATGACAAAGTGTTATACCCATTCTGAAGCTTGGACTGCAATGACAGTTGCAGTCCAAATGAATGTATTCAGTTGAATGCAATCTTGTGGACTGCAGCTGTCATTCAATAGTTAAAATCAATCAATCAGTCTCGCTACAAAAATTCACAGTGTAGCCCAGGACTTACTTTTTAACTACCAAAAAGCCAGCTGACTTCCCAGTCTGGCTGACTACTTGGCAAAACAGGAATTGACATACATACCATATATGTCTTTATATAATGTGCTATATGCTATACATAGGTATCTGTGGACACCGACGTGTTTTATCAAAATATATTGGCTAAGAATCTCAGGATATCCTAATTGCATGTACTGTGTTAGTGCACTATTTTCAGTGATTTTTCTTTTATAAATGTAGCCATGTACATCTGCATATTAATTTATTACATCGTGCAGGGTGTTTTTTTTTAAATCTTTTTCAGTGATTTTCATTCAGTATGTAAATATATAAGATGCAAATGATATGCTGTATATATACTGTAGTTGGGGTGTTGAATATGGAATGATGTGTAAAATGGCTTTCTTGTGAAAGTGAAAACTATAATAGGTCTTAGACCTTGAATTTAAAAAGTTGAATATGCGGTAATAATGTAGCAAAAATATTTATTATTGTTACTTATTATTAATGGCATATTCCAGTCCAAACAAAGCTAGCAAAAATGGTTAAAAAATGTCTGCCATTCAGACAGTACCTGGGTTCTCACTGTGCTCCACTTCCTGATGATATCTCAACACAGAAGGAAACGGCTAGGAATGCTGCTCAGCCAATCAGTGGCTGAGGTGAGTCATTTCTGTAGTCAGTGATAGGAAAAGAAGCACGGCGGAACCTGGGCGGTATCAGAATAGAAGCCGCGGGGATCTTGAGGTGTATAGAAGTTCTTTCATTTTTTAACCATTTGATAGCCAAAAGGGAATCCATCGTTTAGAAAATGCAGTCCAATCTGCGACCAGCATATTATAACGCAGTACAACATGGAATTCGTTCATGTAAACCTAATTCTTGGCTTAGGAGTCCAGTGGGCGGTCCTTCTTATTGATTGACAACTTTGGCTGTATAATTGTGCGTACAGAGATAGCTGTCAGTCATTTCACTCCTAAGATGTTTACGTGAATAAAGTACTGAATCTTTTCCCACAAATCTGTACATCCGCTACTCCACTCCGGCTTTTACATGGTATCTGCAGACTGGAAAAGTTCCCATTAAATGTGCAGAGTGTCTCTAATATCCGAGAAAGCTTCATCCAGAACTTTAATTTGTATGGGGAGAACAATTAATCGGTCTTCTGTTGTGCAGCACACTGGAATGTGATGTAGACTTCTCCGGGGAGGTCAAGATGTCACCATGTCTAAAACAGGGATTTTCTGCTTCTCATTTTACATGGGCGCAGAAGGCAAATAGGAAAAAGAAAGGGATTGTTGAAACTGGCAAAAGGTCACTGAAGATGCAAATGCAGGCTTTGTCATCTTGTCCATGAAGGTCATTTAAAGAGAATTTACTTGAATTCTAACAGCTATGAGGAAAGCTTATTCCGCTAAAATGATTTCTCATTGTATGGTTTCAGTGATAGATACTACAGGATAGGATCACAGTTACATAACCATATTTTTGGTCTGCATCCAATCTACATTTTTTGCAAATCGGATGTGGACCCATTAATTTTAGTGGGGCAGCAAAAGATGCAGACAGTACACCTTGTGCTGTCCGCATCCATATGTCCGTTCTGCCCCCCCTCAAAAAAACATAAAAATAGAACATGTCATATACTTGTCTGGTCATGTGAATGGACCCTTAAACTTGCTTCTAATGTAGTAGAATCCATAATGTACTTATTTTCTTTATACTGCTGAAGATCTTCCTTATATTCTCATTCATATCTTACTCTACCAGAATAAAAGAAGCCATTTCAGGTTGCAGTGTCATATTAATAATTAGAATAATAATAATATTTATTTATATAGCGCCACCATATTCCACAGCGCTTTACAAAATCATGTTTTTGTACAATACAAAAATGACTGGCTAATATACAACTGAAACACTAGGAGTGAGGGCCCTACTCTCAAGAGCTTACAATCTATGAGGAATTGGGGGTGACACATAAGGTAGTTGATTGTGATAAGTAGGATTCAAGCCATAATTGTAGTGAAAGGTGTGGTGCCGGCCGATCTGCTTCGGATTTGGGACTATTAGAGGATCGAGTTCAGGCCAGAGGAGTTGGTGGGGGAGAGGTTTAGTTGGGGAAAGGTCATTTTAGGAAGCTTGATAAGCCTGCCTGAAAAGATGTGTTTTTAGGGCACGTTTGAAGGTAGGGAAGTTGTGAATTGACCTAATATTCAGGGGCAGAGCATTCTAGAGAGTAGGTGCAGCTCGAGAAAATTCTTGAAGAAGGGAGTGAGAGGTACGAATTATGGAGGATATTAATCTTAGGTCACTAACAGAATGGAGAGCATGAGTAGGGTGGTAGACGGAGATGAGGGAAGAGATGTATGGAGGGGCAGCACTGTGGAGAGCTTTGTGGGTGAGGGTGAGAAGTTTGAACTGTATTCTGTGGTGGATGGGCAACCAGTGAAGTGACTGGCATAGAATAGTAGCATCACTGTAACGGGAGGACAGATAGATGAGCCTAGCTGCAGCATTTAGGACAGACTGAAGGAGGGAGAGTTTAGAGAGAGGGAGACCGATTAGTAATGCGTTGCAGTAGTCAAGATGAGAGTGAATCAAGGCAACAACAAGAGTTTTTGCCGTTTCCACCGTAAGAAAAGGGCGGATTCTGGCAATGTTCCTGAGGTGCAGATGACAAGAGCGTGTAAGTGATTGAAAATGGGGAACAAAGGAAAGATCAGAGTCAAATGTGGCCCCGAGACAACAGGCACGTTGCACCGGAGTTATGATAGTCTCACAGACCAAGATTGAAATATCAAGTTTAGGTGGTTTAGTAGATGGGGGAAAGACAAGAAGTTCAGTTTTGGAGAGGTTTAGTTTTAAATACAGAGAGGACATGATGTTAGAGACAGCTGCCAGACAATTACTGGTGTTTTGGAGTAAAGCAGGGGTGATTTCGGGGGATGAAGTGTATAGTTGGGTGTCATCAGCATAGAGATGGTACTGAAAGCCGAATCTACTGATAGTCTTTCCAATGGGGGCTGTATAGAGGGAGAAGAGTAGAGGACCTAGTACTGAGCCCTGAGGAATGCCAACATCAAGAGGGAGAGGAGAAGAAGAAGAGCCAGAGAAGGATACACTAAAGGAGCGGCCAGAGAGATAGGAAGAGAACCAAGAGAGAGCAGTGTCTTTAAGGCCAATTGAGTGGAGTATGGTGAGGAGGAGTTTATGGTCTACTGTATCAAATGCTGCAGAGAGATCCAAAAGAATCAGTAGAGAATAATCCCCATTTATTTTTGCTGTTAGGAGATCGTTAGACACTTTAGTAAGGGCAGTTTCTGTAGAGTGAAGAGGGCGAAAGGCAGATTGTAAGGGGTCAAGAAGAGAGTTTGCAGAGAGATAGCTTATTAAGCGAGAGTAGACAAGACGTTCAAGAAGTTTAGAGATGAAAGGGCGATTAGAAACCGGTCGGTAGTTAGCAGCACAGATCGGGTCAAGAGATGGTTTTTTTAGTAGTGGGGTTATAACAGAGTGTTTGAAAGAGGAGGGAAAAATACCAGAAGAGAGAGCGAGGTTAAAAATTGTAGTCAGGTGAGTGATGACAGCCGGGGAGAGGGACTGGAAGAGGTGTGATGGAATAGGATTGCTGCTACAGGTCGTGGGCCGAGAAGAAGAGAGAAGCCTGGATACTTCTTCCTCTGTTATAGGGTCAAAAGAGGAGATAGAGCATGTGGAGGAATAAGAGGGAGGAGAATTGAGATTTGGGGACTGGGAGATTATTTCCTGCCGGATGCTGGCAATCTTGTCCCTGAAGTAGGTGGCCAAGCCATCAGCGCAGAGGTCAGTGACTGGTTCTGGAATTTTTGGGCTTAGAAGGGAATGAAAAGTGTCAAAGAGTCGTTTTGGGTTATTTGAGAGTGAGGAGATGAGAGAGGTGAAGTACTTTTGTTTTGCAATGTTGAGAGCCGAATTGTATGTTTTGAGCATAAATTTATAGTGGAGGAAGTCTGCTGATAGTTGTGATTTTCTCCATAAGCGTTCTGCACATCTGGAGCAGCGCTGGAGAAAACGCGTTTCAGATGTATGCCAGGGTTGCCGTGTTCTGCGTCGGGAGGGTCGCTGCCATGTTTCAACATTTCCTATATCTCATGTGACGCATCCAACATCTGGTAAACTCTTATAATCTTTAACAGATTCCTTATCCTGAATTAGCTTCAGGATGCACCATTTTTTCCCACCGTACACTAGTGGACTCAGGCTTATATAAATTACTCTTCATCTAGTGTTGGACTCAGGTTTCTTGGGCCCTCCAGAGGAAATTATTTTTGAGGTCCAACCCCTACATCATCAAAAATAGGTTTTGATTCAAAGAAATAGACCTTAGTGGCAAGCAATTAGTTCCAACGCCAGCTCCAACTAGTTTTTCTTCTCCTGGACCTTTAGGGCCCACCGGAGGATCTTCTGGTTCTCTGGTGGGCCAATCTGACGTGGTCTTCATATGAATATCAACATGACGTAAAAATACTTTCCTAAAAAGCTCCATCACGTGTGAGGTGTACTAATTTATAGACACGGGGCGTTACAGGCTTATAAATTCCCTATTGCGAAATGATAGTGCTGGGCATGAGGTAAAATCAAGGGGTGGTAAATCAAGGCGGTCAACCACATAGTACAGACCAGCACTCAATAGTGCACTTGAGCCAACTTGAATTGACCCCATATGTGCTGCACTTGAACTGTTGAGTCACACAGGCTCTGGAATAAGGTGGAACTCGAGTACATAATGGGGTGTTGTGGCACGCACTGTGATTCTTCGTCATTAGTACAGAGAGCCTGTGAAGTGTATGGCACTTGCACACAGGACTGACACTGCAGCTGATACCAGAGGAGATTTGAACAGAGCAATTTGGCCCCTGAAAGTGTGAGCAGAGACCAAAACAGTTCCATGCTCATGGAGGCCATGTGTGAACTGAATACCATGAGCTGCTATGTGAGCTTAAGTGCCAAGCTGTGTGCTATGACTCGAGAGGGGCCATTGGAGACTGTGGCCACCAATTTCGGTGTGCAATAAAGATGAACACATTGTAACCACCAAGATGTGTACCTAATTGTGACTGTAACCGCCAAGCTCAGTGCCACCGTTTGTAACCATATTGCATGTTGCCTCACCACAGTAAAGTTCTGATCATTATATAACATATAACATGTAACATATTGGGGTCAAGGATCATGTCTCAAAACCTGACCCTCTAAGAGATGGATGTCTTCAAGGCAACAGTAAGTAATTGCACCCTTCCCTTGGCAGTTATTATTAAACCATGTAACTAAAGCAATTATCAAGGGACATGATTCTGTATGTTGCTCACTGGCAGCATGGAGATGGGTTAACTCAAGTGCCAGGCAAGGCTCTGTGGTGTCCACGGTAAAAGTCTGCGCTTGTGTTTACAGTGTTTTGTGTCTATATGTTATATCCAGCATTTTCATGGATTAAAGGGAATCTATCACAAAAACCTGTTCTATATTTTATTTATGCTAAAAAAATCTATTATATATTTGTAAGAAATAATAAATAAATAAATAAAAATTCCAATGTGTGAAATATTATAAATAAATATTAGATTTTACCATATTTACCATCTTTGGTCACCAGGGGGAGCTCTGCTGGCCAAATGAGGCTTTGAGCAACCTGTAAGTAGGCATGCTGCAAAAAAGTGGGTGGTACCAATGACATCACCAATTCACACCTTCAGCGGTGACATCACTGCTTCAGCAAGATAAGATGAGACAATGGCTTCATTACAAAAACACAGATCTCTGCTCCTCAGTCTCCTCCCCCACTGGTCACATGGCCGATTACATCACTAAGGTCCTACAGCCCCAAGAACCTCCATCTACTCTGTTTCTGAGTCCCCAGCAGCAAGGAGGGAGGACCTGGCTGTGTGTTACTGGTGTCATCACAGGGGCGGGCTCACATCTTCCATTCATTCTCTATAGGGTCAGCAGCGACTGAGGAAGCCTATGTACATGCCTGAGGTGCCATTGTGTTGTAAATCCAGACTGTCACACTTTACTTCCAACATGGCAGCCCCCATGTAAGGCAAGAAAACTGAATTTAAAAAAAAAACATTTACACAATTTGAAAAATACATTATGTTAAAACCTGCTTTTGTTATGTTGTAAAACATATCAAAAATTTTTTCTTCGCGATAGTGTCCCTTTAAGTACTGTATTTTACAATAAACTAAATTTAAAACATTACGTTTCCCTTATTTATAAAAAAAGATTGAAGCTCACATCCAGCTTACTTTTCATGGTATAGCGTTTCCTACGGTGATTTTTGTGAAAAGGACCATCATGCAGCCATTTTGTTTGACTAACATCCTTCATACCACATCTTGGCAAATGCATCTGAAGTACTGTGGCATCATTCAGGTCTCCATTGACTGGGAGATGTGCTGACCATTGGAAAACTCTGAAAAACAATTTGAAGGTGAAACAGGCAATTATTTATTGATTATTTTCCACCCAACATTAAAGAGATAAATGAAGTGGCATCACGCATGGTCGACCACCACTCTATTCACGCTGGACACAGGACGCCCATCCTTGTGATTTGTTAGGGGTCCCTGCAGTGCACCCAACACTGATTTAACAATTATTCCCTATCCCACTAGCTAGGGGATAACTTGCTTTTACTGGAAACCCCCTTTATTAATGTTATTTTATATAGCTTAAGCTCAATTATCTGCATCTTTATTTATATGCAAATGAGCAAGTTAGAGCACCTGTAAGGCCTCCCTCCCCTCTCCCTCCTCCATGTGCTGTAGAGGTGCTTTACAAAAGCAGTGCTTCAAGGACTAAGTCTGGCCTCCTGGTACTCGCATCTGCTCATTTGCATATAAATTAAACGCAGATCTCTGCAGAAGTTCAACACACAGCACAATAACCCTAACAGGTAGTATGTCTGGTTTAACAGTGTTGATTATGTTGACAGATGCATCTGATGTGCAAGTACTGTGCCTTTGATGTGTGATGTAAATCTGATTTTGTAATGCAGAATTTACATTTCATAAAACAAAATTAAAAAAAATGGAAATAATAAATGGGAATATATAATGAAGCATTTAATATAGACAGACTTCAGCCAGATCTTTTAAATCTATACTTTATATCCACTTTTTGAAGATTTGGCCTCTTTTTAAGATATTTTATTTGCTTTCAACCAAACCACTACCTGGCTATAACCTGACTATATACTGAAATTTATTATGGGAGTGGTCATGTATTAATCTAAGGACAGAGCTGTTATCATATTACTATATTATGCATGATCTGATTCATCATATTCATACATCATTACGTCTAAATTAGTATAAGATCTGTAACGGGGAGCCGGCGGCGCGCTTCCCCTCTGCCGTGCCGCCGGTCTCCCAGGAGTGCGCCGGAGCGAGGACGCAGGATGCGTCCTCGTCTCCATGACGACACTCACAGGAGAGGGTCCGGCACGCGCACTGATACAGCGCGTCCGGCGTCCTCCCCGCCCCCCTAGTAAACGAGCAGGCGGGGACATCTGAGCGCTGGTCTGGGCAACCAGCGCTCAGAACATTGATTATATACCTGGTTTTGGGTCATGTGGCGCTGGCCACGCCACATGACCAAATTTGGTGCATATTTGAGCGCTGGTCACGTTTGGCCAGCGCTCGGTATGCAGATGAGGTCATGTGACGCTGGCCCCGTCACATGACCCAGTGGAGGGCTATTTAAAGCCACTAGTTGTCCTCCCTAATCGCCTGTGATTAGCGTTACTACTTTGATCAGTGCTTGAGCGACCTTGTGTTTGATTTGCTGTTTGACCCTGACCTTGGACTTGGACCTCTCTTTGCTTCACCCCCGGTATTGACGTTATCTCCTGTGTATGACCCGGCTTGCTGACTATTCTGATATTGTGTTTGTTTCGTCTGTGTTTGTCTCTCCAATTGTTCCCTGTCCCTCCCTGTGCACTTATACAGAGCAGGGACCGTCACCGTGGTTGTCCGCGGCCGCCTAGGGCCGACTGAGGCAAGCAGGCAGGGAGAGAACGGGGGGGTATTCAGTACAGGGCGCACCTTCCCTTGTCTCCCTCGTGACAAGATCATTCGTTAATACAGTATATAAATCTGCAGTCCCTGCCAATTTTCAGGCCCACCTATGGCTGTGCCCCCTGGCTTGTACACAGCTGCTCAATGAATGCCCTTTATTGTGCCAGATTCAAGGCAGCTGTTCTGTTCTCTATACATAAATCAAAGGATTCTGCTCATAAAATGTCCAGTCTACCAGCAGTACATATCCAATGTACAGGATACTAAACGGTTCCATTGTTGCTACAGGAAGTCACCAGTTAAAATGTAAGTATCCATAAATGTGGACTGAACATTTAATATTTGATGTATGAAGTATGTGCTTTATTTCTAAATAAATGGCATCATGTAATGGCTTTCTGGCTTAGTGGAGGATTAGAGGTCATGTGTCAAGATCCAAGACATGCACTTTATTACCATCCAGGAAAAATTTTAAAAAGTAATCCAAGAGCAACAAAGTGAGCCTGTAGAAATGGGGTAGTTTTAGAGGGAACCTGTCTGCTGCCCTCTATGAGTAGTGACAGGCACACTGATTTCAGCAGTCCGTCTCTCGTGTGTTAACATGAAATCGTTGTAGAGAATTCATGTCTGAAACTGTGCAGCGCAGCAGATTAGCAGAGATTATATGCTTGTCCTTAATATCTATTCGTTCTTTATGGCATGGTCACCTTTCTACATTGACTTCATTCTCTCCATCATTAAAATGTACCTAAACATTTAAACATTTTTTGAAACTTACAGATGCCCTAAAATCACTTTTGTAATATATTTAATTGATTTTATTGTTTTACCAGCACTTTTTGCTTCAGCCGTCGCCATATACAGAGGGGGGGCAGCAGAAGGGCCATGGGCAATGAGTGCTTTCATTGTGGCAAAGGGGTTAGGTTAAGAAATTGGCATGGGTTAAGTTGTAGCCTCAGGCAGCAGAAAGGCTAGGTGCACCCCTGGTGGCCAGAGGATAGGGGAGTGTGGGGGTAGCGTGCATATCATTGGACTCATTTCTGGCAATGCTGACTGTGGTTCTCTTTATTGATGGAAAGCATAGCGTGAACATGCTATAAAGAAGAAGGAAATGACATGCAAATGATTGAAATGGTGAAGCATGGGACAAGCATATAACCCTTGACAACCTTATTACAATATACAGGGAGGTTTCACACACAGAGTTTCTGTTTTTCTTTAAACACCTAAGTTTTTGATTAAGTTGTTTTGAGCCAAAGCCAGACGTGGATTCAAAAGGAATGGGAGATATAAAAGGAGGCCTTATACTGTACTTCTTCCTGCTGGATCAACTTCTAAGTCCTTTCTTTATATTTCTCATTCCTTTCAAATCCACTTCTGGCTTTAGCTCAAAACACTGCATGAAAACAGTCAAACAGTCAGAAACTGCAGCATTTTTCAAAAAAAACACGGGGCGGATTTACTAATAGTGGTGCACTTTACACTGTCTAAGAATACGATTCACAGTCTTAAATTGAAGACAAATTTACTACTTTCGCGCATGGACCATTGTAAATTTGGAGTGATGTAAATCCTGCGACTAATTGAAGCCAGAATTCTTTTTATGCGGCAAAAATTGTGCCTGTGCACCAAAAAAAAATTCTAGTCTAAATATACGTCACATAAGTTGACGTTGTTTTACTCCAATAATGAGCCAAGATTTTGGCATTTAGGTCATGCCCCTTTCTACCAAAGTTACGTCCCCCTTGTCAGACAAGGCGGAAAAAGCTTATAAAAGTATGTAAAAATTGGCATATTTCCATTAGTAATTTGCACATGTGATTCCAGCCTTATAGAACGTTAATTTTGGGCATGGCATCACAGCAATCGTTTATACTGTACATTGCATGTGTGGTTAAGGGCTCATGCACATGAACGTATTTTGTTTCCGTGTCCGTTCCATTTTTTTTGCAGATGGGATGCGGACCCATTCATTTCAACTATTCCACAAAAAAAAAAAATGTAGACAGCACACTATGTGCTGTACACATTCATATGTCCGTTCCATAGTCCCCGAAAAATAAATAGAACATGTCCTATTAGTGTCCGTTTTGCGGACAAGGATAAGCATTGTTACAATGGATCCACAAAAAAATGGACGTCATCTGTATTTTTTGCGGATCCATGTTTTGCGGACCTCAAAATACATAGCCCTAAACTACATGTAAATGTTCATGCTTTTGCTGTCATTCTACCACAATTGCTGTCTAAACCATGCAGTTTGCCATGGAGCAGGGAAAGTGAAGTTCTCTGCTATACCATCTCCACTTTGTGTGAATATAGTCATCCTCAGCAAACCTAGTATAATTGCTCCATTATTATTTATTCCAGGGGAAAATATGTACAATCAGCAAGATGAATTACAACTGGTGGATCAGAGATTCTATGTGGGAGGGTACTGGGAGGTCAGGCCACAGATGTATGGAGGGACAGGTCGTGGACTGCCTTGTATGTCATAGTTAACGTTTTGCACTGGATTTTCTGGGAAATGGGTAGACAGTGAAGGGATTGGCAGAGAGAAGGGGCATAGAAGTAACAGGAGGAGAGGTGGATTTATGGGCAACAGATATGAAGGTGGACTGTTGGGGCACCTGAGTGTTAGATGAGACACCACAGAGAAAGATGTTGCAGTAGCCTAGGTGGGGGTGATGATGGCATGTACCAGCATTTTGTGGATTCAATACTGTGATACTTTATGAACATCACAATATTAGAGAAGGTGTTATACTGTACTTCCTCATCTTAACAAGTAAGGGGCCCAGACAAGTTCCAGGGTAAGCTTTCCATGAGACAGCTGGAATGTGAGAAACAGTAGGAGTGATTGCCAGGAATCAAAAGTAGATGAAAAACTGCAGTACAGAGAAGGCTGACATATGATAACTAACATACAGCCAAAGTGGAGAGCACACCCTGAGAAATACAGATAGGGAAGGAATGAAAAAACATGCTCCAGCCAGAAATGGTGAGTGGGTATTCCTGATTTCCTTAAATTGTAGGATTCCTGTGAATAACATTCATTTTGATGTGCAGCAAACTGAACTAAAGACTTAGGCCCATTCACACGTCCTTATGTCATTCCGGATCCGCAAAACATGGACACTGGCCATGTGTGTTCCGCATTTTGCACTGTGTGCAGAATTATTAGGCAAGTTGTATTTGAGAGGATTCTTTTTATTATTGAACAACAACTATGTTCTCAATCAACCCAAAAGACTCAAATATCAAAGCTTAATATTTTTGGAAGTTGGAGTGGTTTTTTTTTAGATTTGGCTATCTTAGGAGGATATCTGTTTGTGCAGGTAACTATTACTGTGCAGAATTATTAGGCAACTTAATAAAAACCAAATATATACCCATCTCACTTGTTTATTTTTCCCAGGTAAACCAATATAACAACACAAAATTTAGAAATAAACATTTCTGACATTCAAAAAAAAAAAAAAATCAGTGACCAATATAGCCACCTTTCTTTACGATGACACTCAAAAGCCTTCCATCCATAGATTCTGTCAGTTGCTTGATCTGTTTATGATCAACATAAACCACAGCCTCCCAGACACTGTTCCGAGAGGTGTACTGTTTTCCCTACCTGGAGATCTCACATTTTATGAGGGACCACATGTTCTCTATGGGGTTCAGATCAGGTGAACAAGGGGGCCATGTCATTATTTTACTGGCCAGCCATGCTGTGGAGTATTTGGATGCATGTGATGGAGCGTTGTCCTTAATTAAAATTGTGTTTTTCTTGAACAATACCGACTTCTTCCTGTACCACTGCTTGAAGAAGGTGTCTTACAGAAACTGGCAGTAGATCTGGGAGTTGAGCTTCACTCCATCCTCAACCCGAAAAGGTCCCACAAGTTCATCTTTGATGATACCAGCCCATACCAGTACCCCACCTCCACCTTGCTGGCGTCTGAGTCGGAGTGGAGCTCTCTGCCCTTTACTGATCCAGCCTCGGGCCCATCCATCTGGCCCATCAAGAGTCACTCTCATTTCATCAGTCCATAAAACCTTAGAAAAATCAGTCGTAAGATATTTCTTGGCCCAGTCTTGACGTTTTATCTTATGTTTCTTGTTCAAAGGTGGTCGTTTTTCAGCCTTCCTTACCTTGGCCATGTCCCTGAGTATCGCACACCTTGTGCTTTATGATACTCCAGTAATGTTGCAGCTCTGAAATATGGCAAAACTGGTGGCAAATGGCATCTTGGCAGTTTCACGCTTGATTTTCCTCAATTCATGGGCAGTTATTTTGCGCCTTTTTTTTTCAACATGCTTCTTGCGACCCTGTTGGCTATTTGCCATGAAACACTTGATTGTTCAGTGATCACGCTTCAAAAGTTTGGCAATTTCAAGGCTGCTGCATCCCTCTGCAAGACATCTCACAATTTTTGACTTTTCAGAGTCCGTCAAATCTCTCTTCTGACCCATTTTGCCAAAGGAAAGGAAGTTGCCTAATAATTAAGCACACCTTATATAGGGTGTTGATGTCATTAGACCAAACCCCTCCTCATTACAGAGATGCACATCACCTGATTTTCTTAATTGGTAGTTGGCTTTCAAGCCTATACAGCATGGAGTAGGACATGTATAAAAAGGATGATGTGATCAAAATACTCATTTGCCTAATAATTCTGCACACAGTGTATAATGCCTTTTCTTGTTCGTGGATACGGACAAGAATAGGACATGTTCTATTTTTTTGCGGAGCGCGGAACTGTGTGCCGTCCGCATCTTTTGCAGCCCCATTGAAAATGAATGGGTCCGCACCCGTTCCGCAAAATTGCGGAATGGATGCGGACACATTATACGGACGTGTGAATGGAGCCTTAGGGGGAGATTTATCAAACTTCATTAAAGTAGAAGTGGCTTAGTTGCCCATAGCAACCAATCAGATTCCACCTTTCATTTTTCACAACTCCTTAGCAAAATGAAAGGTGGAATCTGATTGGTTGCTATGGGCAACTAAGCTAGTTCTACTTCACCAGTTTGATAAATCTCCCACTTAATGTATAATGGCTTAGAATGAATTTTAATAAAGCTCCTCGTTGCGGTTATCATAATTATGCCATTCAAATACATATCCTCTGTACCGAAATGTGTCACAGAATTCAATGAATAATCTATTAGGCTAGCTATATATTGGAATAGGGCCGGCGGCATTCACAGTTCCATTATTCGACTTAATGTGATAGCCAGGAAAGAACTACGCCATATTGTTACAAATATAGACAACCTATTTGCCGTATATTGTAGCAATAAAGTGCCCATGCCTATAGAGTATATCAGTAACCTCACTCAAATTTTTCAGTAACCTCACTCAGGCATAGTCACACGTTGCACTAATTTAATCAGTATCTGACTGGTGGGGGACCGACAACCAGGACCCCCACTGATCAGCTGTTTGAAAAGGCTCCTGCTCTTCTGTGAACACCTCATTCTTGTCTCAGCAAGCACTGTGTAGTTGTGCGTGGTATCGCAGCCTACCCTTATTCACTTCAATGGGGCTGAGATGCACCAAGGCCATGTGGCTGATAAACTTCACATCACATGGCTTCAGCTAAACTGTGAGAAGGCCGTGGTGCTTACAGGAGCACCACAGCCTTCTCAAATAGTTGATCGGCAGGGGTCCTGAGTGTCAGATCCTCACCAAAAAGTCTCTGAAAACCCCTTTAATATATTTCAGAAAAACAAATTGCTATATTTATAGGGGCTGAAATTATTATATATATATGCCCACTGCTATAAAGGATGCATGTTTTAAGTTACCTCACTGCTGCAGCGAGCTGCGCCTTGCTATAGTCCTTTTCTTCTTCAAGGTAACCATATTTCACAAGAAATGCCTAGACAAAATATAAATCGGTATCATCATCCATACAATATAGGCATATCAGTACTGTAGAAATAAAAGGTGGTGTTACATTGGAATATATTTGTCCATATGCATATGTACTGTTCATGCAACATATGAGATAATAAAGTATAGGAATATTATAATTCAGTAAGGATGATAACAGACTTGGGGAGCAGCTCTGTGCATTTATACAGGTGATGGACCTTCAAGGTGACTCAACATCCTAATGTGCATAATTTATAGTAGAACATACAGTATTACTGATAATATACACCTGTATAAGTGGGGGGTTCCTGTCTACCATTGATACATTGTACGCACACTGCACTTCCTGAAGAACCTCTTCATGTAAGGAGAGAGATAACACTTCTCAATAGGTGGTTGGCATAGTATGAGAGAATGAACTTGCTGCAAAAATGTCAGACATCTTTCTAAAGGAATCAATAAGTACGGCCTATGTAACGGCCCTTGTCTCTGTAACTGGTCCTTGTCTCTGTAACTGGCAGGATATCCACCAGTTTTCTGAGAAAAATGGCTTATAACAATATCATGCCTGAGTTGACATTATTTAAACCCTCTCATTCTATTCATCAGCTGTGAATATGGCTAGGGGACTTGGGAACTTAAAGTGGCCCTGGAAAAAAAAAACTAAAAGTGGCCCCGTTTTGTAGTTCTGTCCAAATTGATGTAAGGCAGAGCCAGCAATACCATATTGTGGCACTTTATACCACCCCAACAGAGACAAATACCACAGTCCATCACAAAATACTGGCAGCAGCACAAAATACATCCCCAAAAACTTCCACTGAGGAGGGCTCAGGCAGCCCCCTGGGCATCGGCCCACCGGGAAATTTCCCTGTAATGTCTATGGCCAATCCACCCCTGAATATGGCACATGCTGCACAGGGGCAAACACTGGTGCATCTCTCAGACAGTGCCACAGTGTTGCAGTGCAAATGGGATGTTCAGTGCACTGAGGGTGGGTCCTAGCCCCTCGGTGTACCCAAGTTCCATACCTCTTCACAGTAAAGCCCTTCTTTTTCTAGCTGTTTGACAGGGCCAGAGATCTAAGTACTACTCTTACCTGGCCCCATAATCTTGTGCCTGGGCCGTGCACTAAAACTTCAGAGCATGCTCAATACAGTTCTGCCCAGAGCAGGAACGAGATGCTGTACTGAGCATGCCCTGAACATCTTATTTGCATATTTGAACAAAGTGAGTTTTCTGCTAAATGCAGCAATGGATTGAAAAAAGTTAGTTTATTAAGCCAAAAATAAGCTGACAAAGTATTTTTTTAAACAGAGCTAGGCCTAAAAGTGTGGTCTTAAATGGGGGGTGGAAGTGCGTTACCATGTGCGGTGGCCTGGTCTGGTATGTCATTGCTTAAAGTTGGAGAATCCCTTCAATATCTGAAGACAATTATATAATTTGCCCATACCAGTGTGAGTGTCGCTACACTTCAGGTTTTTTGATGAAGTTTTTAAAAGACAAAATCAGGTGTGCATAGTTGCCAATAGTTACAAAATTTCAGAGACTGCCCCTAATTTTCAGAAACAATCTCTGCAAAAATCGACTGCCCATGGACAAAAATAGAGGGGATTATCTTTATTGCTCATAAATGAGCCGTCCTTCTTGGTTTTGGGGCACTCCCAGGGTAGGGCCTATTTGTCCCGAATTTACCAACTGCGAAGTATGGGTGTGGATCATACAAGGAGAGAAAGTATTGACGAAAGATACAACATCTCCTGTTTTTTTTAATCATTCCTGATTTTGGCTTAAAAAAACCTGAAGGTATAATTAGGGGGACTCTATAATTAGGCGGACAGACAGGGTCATCTGTCGCCGAGACCGTGAATGCCGAACAGTGTGTTGTCTCCCAGGTGCTCGGGTTCGGCATATCGCGGATCGGATTGACAGATTGCTGGGTGGGGCTGGGGAAGACCCGGCGGTCATGGTACATATTGGCACCAATGACAAAGTCAGTGGGAGATGGAAGGTCCTTAAAAATGATTTTAGGGAACTAGGAGAGAAGCTCAAGTCCAGGACCTCCAAGGTAGTGTTTTCAGAAATACTACCAGTGCCACGAGCGTCACTAGAGAGACAACGGGAGATTAGGGAGTTAAATAAGTGGCTCAGAGGCTGGTGCAGGAAGGAAGGGTTTGGGTTCATGGAGAACTGGGCCGACTTCTCTGTCGGCTACAGACTCTACAGTAGGGACGGGCTGCACCTTAATGGGGAGGGTGCAACTGCCCTGGGGGAAAAAATGGTTAGACGGCTGGAGGAGCTTTTAAACTAGGATCTGGGGGGAGGGTGGGGTGTAATACTAATAAGGGGGTAGATAGTGTAGATAGAGAGTGGGTCATAGTCGGGGAGAGTGGGGGGTTAGTGGGGGTTGGGATTAGTGAGGAATGTAGGGAGAATATTGGGCAAAACATCAACCAAAGTAACCCAAAAACCCCGGATATTCACTTCACAGGTAATAGTAATTTAAAAAGGGGGGTAAAAATATACATAGACCTCTTAAGTGTATGTACACTAATGCCAGAAGCCTGACTAATAAAATTGGTGAACTGGAATTAGTGATGTGTGAGGAGGACTATGACATAGTGGGAATAACTGAGACATGGCTGGATGATACCTATGACTGGGCAGTTAATGTACAGGGTTACAGTCTTTTTAGAAAGGATCTCCAAAACCGGAGAGGGGGAGGGGTCTGCCTTTATGTAAAGTCCTGTCTAAAGCCCACACTGCGGGAAGATATAAGTGAGGGACATGAAGATGTGGAGTCACTGTGGGTAGAAATAAATGGAGCCAAAAACAATAATAAAATACTAATAGGAGTTTATTACAAACCCCCTAGTATACCAGAGCCCATAGAAAATCTACTTCTAAATGAAATAGACGAGGTGGCAAATCATAATGAGGTCGTTATTATGGGGGATTTCAACTACCCAGATATAGACTGGAAAACTGAAACCTGTATATCTCATAAAGGAAACAGGTTCTTGGAAATAACCAAAGACAATTACCTTTCCCAACTGGTTCAGGACCCGACAAGAGGGACGGCCATACTGGACTTAGTATTAACCAATAGACCTGACAGAACAACAGATGTGCAGGTCGGGGGACTCCTAGGAAATAGTGACCATAATATAATAACCTTCCAATTGTCATTTAAAAGAGCGTTTCCTCAGGGAGGAACAAAAATACCTAACTTCAAAAAAGCTAAATTTAGCCAACTAAGAGAGGCCATAGGCCTAACTAACTGGGACAAAGTCCTCAAAAATAAAAATACAGCCACAAAATGGGATATTTTTAAAAGCATCCTAATATCTAATTGTGAGAGGTACATACCTTATGGGAATAAAAGGTTAAGGAACAAGAATAAACCAATGTGGATAAACAGAACTGTAAAGAAAGCAATAAATGACAAACAGAAAGCATTTAAATCACTAAAACAGGAGGGGAGCGAGGAAGCATTGAAAAACTACAAGGAAAAAAATAGAATATGTAAAAGACAAATAAAAACAGCCAAACTAGAGACCGAGAGATTAATCGCCAAAGAAAGTAAAACTAACCCTAAAATGTTCTTTAATTATATAAATGGTAAAAAGTATAAACCTGAAGGTGTCGGCCCCTTACAGAGTAATGAGGGGGGAGTTGCAGAGAGCGATGAGGAGAAAGCAAAGCTACTAAATATCTTTTTCTCCACTGTATTCACTGAGGAAAATAAACTGTCAGATGAAATGCAGAATATAAAAGTAAATTCCCCATTAAAAGTGCCCTGTCTGACCCAGGAAGAAGTAGAGCTGCGTCTTAAAAAGATTAAAATAGACAAATCGCCAGGACCGGATGGCATACACCCACGTATCCTAAGAGAATTAGGTAATGTCATCGCCAGACCCTTATTTCTGATATTTAAGGACTCTATACTGACAGGGAGTGTTCCACAGGATTGGCGCATAGCAAATGTGGTGCCAATATTCAAAAAGGGTCCAAAAACAGAGCCCGGGAACTATAGGCCGGTAAGTTTAACATCTGTCGTGGGTAAACTGTTTGAGGGTTTTCTAAGAGATGCTATCTTGGAGTACCTCAATGAAAATAAGCATATAACTCCATATCAGCATGGCTTCATGAGGGATCGGTCGTGTCAAACCAATTTAATCAGTTTCTATGAGGAGGTAAGTTCTAGACTTGACCGCGGGGAATCAATGGATGTCGTATATCTGGACTTCTCCAAAGCATTTGACACTGTACCACATAAAAGGTTAGTATATAAGATGAGAATGCTTGGCCTGGGAGAAAATGTCTGTATGTGGGTAAGTAACTGGCTCAGTGATAGAAAACAGAGGGTGGTTATTAATGGTACATACTCAGATTTGGTCACTGTAACTAGTGGGGTACCACAGGGGTCAGTATTGGGCCCTATTCTCTTCAATATATTTATTAATGATCTTGTAGAAGGCTTGCACAGTAAAATATCAATTTTTGCAGATGACACTAAACTGTGTAAAGTAATTAACACAGAAGAGGACAGTTCACTGCTACAGATGGATCTGGATAGACTGGAGGCTTGGGCAGAGAAGTGGCAGATGAGGTTTAACACTGACAAATGTAAAGTTATGCATATGGGAAGGAATAATGCAAGTCACCAATACATACTAAATGGTAAAATATTGGGTAACTCTGACATAGAAAAGGACCTAGGAATTTTAGTGAACAGAAATCTAAGCTGCAGAAACCAGTGTCAGACAGCTGCTGCCAAGGCCAATAAGATAATGGGCTGCATCAAAAGAGGCATAGATGCCCGTGATGAGAACATAGTCCTGCCACTTTACAAATCACTAGTCAGACCACACATGGAGTACTGTGTACAGTTCTGGGCTCCTGTGAACAAGGCAGACATAGCAGAGCTGGAGAGGGTTCAGAGGAGGGCAACTAAAGTAATAACTGGAATGGGTGGACTACAGTACCCAGAAAGATTATCAAAATTAGGCTTATTCACTTTAGAAAAAAGACGACTGAGGGGAGATCTAATAACTATGTATAAATATATCAGAGGTCAGTACAGAGATCTCTCCCACGATCTATTTATCCCCAGGACTGTGACCGTGACGAGGGGCCATCCTCTGCGTCTGGAGGAAAGAAGGTTTGTACATAAACATAGAAGAGGATTCTTTACGGTAAGAGCAGTGAGACTATGGAACTCTCTGCCTGAGGAGGTGGTGATGGTAAGTTCACTAAAAGAGTTCAAGAGGGGCCTGGATGTATTTTTGGAGGGTAATAATATTATAGGTTATAGTTACTAGAGAGGGGTCGTTGATCCAGGGAGTAATTCTGATTGCCTGATTGGAGTCGGGAAGGAATTTTTTTCCCTAAAGTGGGGAAAACTGGCTTCTACCTCACAGGGTTTTTTTTGCCTTCCTCTGGATCAACTTGTAGGAAAACAGGCCGAACTGGATGGACAGATGTCTTTTTTCGGCCTTATAAACTATGTTACTATGTTACCCTGATACATAGACTAGGGCCTCATCACAGATAGCAATTGATCCTTGGGCTGATGCACATGAACAGTATTACCTTGCGTGAGTTCTGTAAGTAAAAAAAACTGAAGGTTTTGCCTCAGTTTGCTTCACTGGTTTCTGCTATTCTGTAAAAGGTGTTGTCTCACCTCAAACATTGGTGGCATATTGCTAGGATATGCCACCAATGTCAGATAGGTGCATGTCCTAGAGGTAGCAACGGAGCTCCCAAAGCAAATAAGAGCGCACCACACATGCACGGTCACCCTCCATTCATTTCTATGGGAATGCCAAAAATAGCAGAGCACTGGTTCATTTCAGACAGTTCCATAGTGAAGAGAGTGGTGGTCCTACTTGCGTGGTGCACTCTCCATTCATTTCTATAAAACTTCCAAAAATAGCCATGCGCTCTCCTTCACTTTGGGCACTATGTTTCAGAGGTGTGACCCACACCTATCTAACCTTGGGGACACACCCTAGTGATATGCCACCATGTTTGAGGTGAGACAACCTCTAAGTTCCTGTGTTCTTTTTCTGCATGGATGTCATTAGTTTTCATGTGTTCCTAATGTGAAAAAAATGAAGAAAAGTACACAGCATCTCCCAACAACCATCAGTGATCTGAGAGAACACCACGGGGCTACTGCAAGTATCCAGAGGATAGGTCATCAGTATACAATTCTCATTAAACCCCTTTAATTTCTTGTGTGAAACACACAAACAATAGAACTGCTGCATTTTTTTTTCCATGCAGAGCAATCTTGTGTGAGAAAAATGCCCATGTGGATAGGTCATCAGTATCCAAAGTGGTGGAGGTCCGAAACCCAAGACCCCCGCTGGTCAGCTGTTTGAGATGGCACTGTCGATCACAGTAACGCCACGGCCTTCTCTCAGCTCACCAAGCACAGCACCATACATTGTATAACGTCTCTGCTTGGTATCGCAGCTCAGCCCCATTCACTTCAATGGGACTAAGGTGCACCTAGGCCATGAGACCGATGAATGTGATGTCACACGGCCTAGGAAAAGCTGAGAGAAGGCTCTGGCGCTACTGCGAGCGCCTCTGCCTTCTTAAACACCTAGCCAGAGGAGAGCTCATAAGTTAAAAAAAAATTATTGGAAAACTCCTTTAAACATGGACGGTAGCCAGGTGTGAAACACACTCGAGTGCATAAGCCCTAAGGGTGCCCAGACGCACATGCCATTTGAAACAAAAGTACAGGTGCAGCCAGGCAAATATATATAGACCCCAGAAATTAGTAGAAATCTGCATGAAGGTTCTGTGACCAGGCTGTACCGTGTTCGGGCGTCTAATGTAAAAAGGTCATCGGTTTCTTACTTGTACTTCAGTTTGTGGTTATGGTGTCTTTAGTGGTAACACTGGCCATGATAAAACTGCTCACTTCAACAGATCAAGACAATAAACAAAAGAATTTCACACTTTTCTGGGCCATTTCATTACGTCTAATGCCAATTACCACAGAAACAGCTAAATGTCACTAGCCACTTTGCAGGATACTGTTAGAGACAGAGGGAAATGAGGATTTTCCTGTAAAATGAATGGGGAACCAAGGAATAGTTTTGTTTGTGTCTATGCAAGAAATAAAACAAAGAGTGCAGTTTCCTCCGCCGATGCCAGGAAGGCCCTATAATTCTCAGCTCTAATACACTTGGGTTTATAATTCACATACTTTACTGTTTCCTGGTGTTGGTCTTAGTGTAACTTGTGGCATAAAACCAAGCAGTATATTATTCTGACATCCGTTCAACATCCACGATATGTACATACATCCTCTGTAATGGAATTCTATGCAGCAAGTGTATGACACATGAGAACAGTATTGGTAGGTTTCCAAACAAAACTAATGGTGGAAACCTTTCTTGTTATAAAAGGTTACATCAACAGAGGTTGGCGCCATCTTTAGGCAACATTTCACTTAATTTGCTCCAGACCCATAGATAGCTGCTCTCTCATAGTGCACTTAGTTGAATAATTTTCAAAATGTCAGATTATTTTGCTCTATAGGACCCACTGTCTATATGCGCAGTTTTGCATTTTAACACACACTGGGGAACATTCACTAAGCGTGTTGCACCAGAATTATGGTGTAAAATGTGCCAAGAAGAATGGCGTTTTGATTTTCGCCAAATAAATCAACTGTTTTTTGCCACAGTTTTCACCATAAAAAAAAGCATCACGCCAGAAATTAGTTATAAATATCAAATTGGCGCATAAACCGCCTCGTATCGGCAGAAATGTCTCTAATTGTTGCGGACAATTAAGCCAGCTTATGTGGTGGTGTTTTGTGTAAAAAGTCTCATTGATGGCAGAAAGATGTGACTTTTTGCCAAAAAGTTGCATTTATGAAAAGGAAAACCAATTCGTCATGAGAACAAGTGACAGGTAAGCATTAAAAGAGGACGCACTTATTTTTATCTAATATACATAAAATAAGCAGTAGCGTTCTGTCAGTAAATTGACATTCAACAAAAACGTCCTGAATTTGGCAGACAAAATTCACAATTTACCACAGGAAATGTCGCAAATATGTTTCAAAAGTCTAAAGTGCGGCCTGGCAGGATTGGCTGAAAAGTCGCATTTTAGTGCTATTGACTTTAAAATGTTGCAAATCGAGAGAAATAGGTGGATAATCAAGTTTATATTTTAAAAAGTTACATTTTACAAGTGTAGTGCGCCTTTTTATATACGAGGTGAAACAAATCAACACTTTTGATTTGTAATGTTAGGATCTTCTTGGTGCCAAATGATATCATTATTGATAAATGTCCCCCAGTATGTGGACATCGAGGTTGAGCTATAATACTAACATAGGAATATTGTTAGGATGAGCCTACACGAAGAAGATAAGGCTTAGGCAATTTGCAGCCCTAAACAGCAACAGCATCAAGTTTTACAAAATGTCTTTTTTTAGGTTGTCCAAACATTATAAATGTTGTAAAAACTGTTGAGAGTGCTTTAAATGGGTTATCCCATGTTTAATGTAAAAAATGAAAATACGTCATCATATAGGACATGACAACCTCTCTCTAAGGGCTCATTCAGACGGCCGTATGCTGTTTATCCGCAAAAAAAGTATTGTCATTTTTGTGGATTAGAAGCAGACATATTCACCTTTCTTCCATTCTACGGCTCCGCAAAACAAATAAAAGATGCCCTATTCTTGTCAGTCAGCCGTAAGAAAGCTAGAACCAGCCCCGCACCTCACATGGAACCAGAGATCTCCCCATTCATTGCACCAATTGATGTAGATTTTCTTCAGGCTGACAGCTCAGGAGGTGTGCCCTTTTGGCTGCAGCTCAATCCCAGTATCTGTAACAGCTTCTAACAGTAAATACAGCTGGTGTCAGCAGAAGGATGGAACTGAGCATGTGTGACCATCTTCGTGTTGTTAGTGAGTGGGCAGAGAAATAAGTACAAACAGCAGGTGGCAGCATACAAATACATTTTATTGAAAAACTCAGTGGCTATACTAAATTTTTAATTGCATTAAAAAATGTAGAATAATACGGGACAACCCCTTTAATATAATAAAATAAATAACAGTCACTTGATCAGTTCTCTGCCGCTTCTGTTCTTATGCAGTCTAGTTACCCAGCTGGCTTCTACTTTTTGCTCCCCGTCGACATGTAACCTCTGCAGCCAGATGGGCATCTTGAGAAAGACTCAAGATTTTTTTCTATATCTGGAGTGATGCAAGCCATTACATTTTTCTATCTGTAGCAGTGACGTATTGGTCACTGCTTCAGCCAGTGATTGGTTGCAGAGGTCACATATTTATGTCACAAGCAAGCAGGAGCAGCCAGTGATTGGCTGCAGTAGTCCATATGGAGGAGGAGCAGGAAGTAGAGACCAGAAGAGGACCAGGGAACAGGAGTAGTCGAGGATCTGTAAGGCAAGTATTATTTTTTTCATCATTGTAATGCATTCTCAGTGATTAAAATACTGATTAAAATGCAGTGAGATTTTAAGAAATATCCACATGCTCTATACAAAAATATGAAGGGGAAATCAACTTGCAGTGCAGATTTTAAAGGGGTTGTCTCACTTCAGCCAATAGCATTTATCATGTAGAGAAAGTTAAGACAAGGCACTTACTAATGTATTGTGATTATCCATATTGCTTTCTTTGCTGGCTGGAATCATTTTTCCATCACATTGTACACTGCTTATTTCCATGGTTACAATCACCTTGCAATCCAGCAGCGATGGCCTTGCTTGCACACTATAGGAAAAAATATCATCCTCTCTGGTGCATGCGCAGCAGCTCGTGTCCCAGACTCCTTGTATCTGCACTGCAGTGTCGGTAGTGACCCCGAAATGAGCAGTGTATAATGTGATGGAAAAATGAATCCAGCCAGCAAAGGAGGCAATATGGATAACAACAATATATTAATAAGTGGCTTGTATTACCGTATTTTTCACCCTATAAGACGCACCTAGATTTTAGAGGAGGACAATAAGAAATAAATATTTTTCATTAGACGTCAGATTAGACCACCAATCAGACCCACAGTGTTAATCAGACCTCAGCTGACAGCCCCAATCAGACCCCAAATGTTAATAAGACCCCAATAAGACCTTAAATCAGACTTCAGCTCAGACCTCAATGTGAATGACCCCCAATCAGACCTCAGCCCCCATATGCCTCTCATCAGTCCCCATTGCCTCTCATCAGTCCACATTGCCTCTCATATTAGCCCATATCAGCCCCCATTGCTTCACATCAGCCCCCAGCAGCCCCCTTTGCCTCTGATCAGCCCTCAGCAGCCCCCTTTGCCTCATATTTAATAAAATTAAAAAAAAAAAAACACTTACCTTTCCTGCTCCGGACGCCGCCGCTCCTCACCTACAGCATGATCCTCTTCCTCCTGCTGCCAGCTGTGCTGTTAACAGGCGCGCACAGCATGAGGTCACAGAGCGCCTGCACGTTGTGCGCATAATGGAGCGCTCATTAGTATTCACCTCATAAGACACAGGGGCATTTTCCCCCCACTTTGGGGGGGGGGGAGATAAATGTGTCTTATGGGGCGAAAAATACAGTAGCTTTCACTACATGATAAATGTCATTTGCTGACACAACCCCTTTAACTTTGCAGCATTGTCAGTGGTTTAGTGACAATGTTGATGCATGAGACCCAATGGGCAAAATTTATAGTGTATTGTCTATCAGAAAGTTGCTGGCAGATTGTGGGGATCCCCTCTATGATGTCCTTTTGCCCTAATAGTTGTCTATGATACACCCCTTTAAATAGATATGAGAAGCATAACACAAGACGCACAGCACTGTAGGATTTGCCATTTCAGGTGAGCCGTATTATGTATTGCACAGTATGGCTCACCTGAAAAGGCAAACCCTATAGTGCGGAGATGAAGTAGTATTACCTGCAGTTTACGAACGCTAGATTAAACACTATCCTTTGTACATCCGGCAGAATAGTGAACACAAACAACACTACACATAAAGCACTTGGTCTCTCTTAATTCATAAACAGGTAAAGATAGGTCAAAACTGACACTTTCTGTGTTTTTCTGAGTAAATTCTAGCCAAGACTGATATATGACATGACCCCCTTCATGACCAGTGGAAAAAATCTGAGCTGGTTTCAATATGGCAGATTTCAAAATGACAGCTGAAAATGTTTCCACCACCAAATAATACAACCTCCCTCCCAGTTAAAACTTTCACACATTGACAGTCAAATTTCTGCACATTACACCAGTTAAAAGGGTCTGTCTAGCCTTTCATCTCACCCTGTATTTCTGTCCACAAAATGGACTAGAATCGGTCATGTTCTATAATTTTTGCAGGGCCGTGGAACACACATGCTGAAATGAATGGGTCAAAAAATGCAGATCGGATGCGGACCAAAGAAACAATCGTGTGCATGAGCCCTAAACGTGATAACCAGATATGGGATATAGTGGACTGTGCATCTGTAAGCTTCTACATACTGGTGGGAGTGTTACAAAATAAAACACCAGATTTGGAAGGATTGACTTCAAAAGGGTATTTTGAGAGCACAGTATTGATGACACCCTCAGGATAAGTCATTAGTATCTGATTGGTGTGGGTTTTGCTCCTGACAACCCAGTCGATCAGCTGTTTGAAGAGGCTGCTGTGCTCCTATGAGTGCTACACCCTCCTCGCAGCATACTAGCATAGCGCTCTACATTGTACTGCGGCCCAGGACCAAGTGACTGATGAATGCGATGTCACTGGCCTAGGAAAAGGCCACAGCGCTCACCAGAGAGCTCTGTATTCTCATCAAACAACTGACTGGCAGGGGTGATGGGAATCAGACCCCAACAATCAGATATTGATGATCTATCCTAAAGGAAGGTCATCAATATTTTACTCCTGGAAAACCCTTTAAGACCAGAGGTTTTGGCAAATTTACCCAGAACATTCAAATTGGGGAAGTGATGTAAGATGATTATTTAATGTAATCTCTGAAAAGTCTGAGTTTAGTTTGGGAGATGCCAACGGGAACACCTATTTAATGTCAGGATTTTTCTAGATTATTGATGCAAATCTGCAATTGTTCCAGGGAACAAAGGGTGGGAGATAGTGGTCAGCCTTGGAAAGTGCCCCTTTCTACACCAGTCCGTTTTTATATAGACTGCCTTTTTGCTGCTTCTTTATATGGTCTCATTTTCTCTTTAGTAAGGCGTATGTCTGGAAAATATCACTCTTCCTTTGTTTTGATCTCCTTGGAAAGTAATTATAAATTCATCAAGAGAAACTGTGTTATCTTGGCTGGCCAGCAACCAACACCTGATAAAAGAATGAAAACGACAGAATAGAAATGCAACCTTGTTAAAGAAATTGGTTTGTGGTCTGGAAATTTACTTTTATATTCACTCATCAGTGGCATACATATAGAAGTAAGGGCCCCATGGCAAGGACATAGCCAGGCCCCCCACAAGACAGAAGGGTTTCTGCCTAAACCCTTTTCAATGACTCTTGGGCCATTTTTTCCACTGCCTCGATTGCTAAAAGTTGTTTCTTTAGAGGGTAGAAAAACCTATACAAATGGGCCAGACCACATAAAATTAATAATATACTTTATTAGCAAGGTACAAATATTACAGACATAGAAACCAAGTGCAGGAAGGAAAAAATGGCGGCATCAAACATGAGGGGGCATCAGGGCAACAATTCATAAGTGTCCCACAATCAAATATGTGCATATAAAGTGCAAGTTAAATACATTAACAAAGAAATAAATAATTAACAAGGACAGAATTCATACCCATATATGGCTCCTCAGGTATGGCGCCAGCCCCGACGCGCGTTTCGGCGAACCTTTGTCTGGGGGTGGTCCTGACCAAGTTTTCACCCCCAGTAGATGAGGAGATGATCCCAACTAAGACTGGGCCCCTTCTTGCCTCTGCTTATCATTAACAAGTATGTATCCCAGATATATCCTATTGATGCATATTTGCCACCCTAAATTGTTGGCAATCTGTATTTTCCTTTCCAGTTTTGAGATCTGTCAGAGGATTTCAGAACCGCAGGAAAACGCATCCATTCAGAAAGGATCCGGTTATATTATATAATGAACATGCCGGATCTGGCATCAAATACCATTGTAAGTCAGTAGGCGCCAAATCAGATTTTTTCGTGTCAACAAAAAAAAAAAAAAAAACAGATCCGGCACCATTGACTTACATGTTTTTTTTATTCGAAGCATGTTCAGTTTCCCATGCCACACAAAAAAAACGGTTTTGCGTCCAGCATGGGAACGCAACAAAATGGAACAGAATGCAGTCTGATGCACTCCATTGTGTTTTGTTCTTGTTTGTCCCCATTCACAATGAATAGGGGACAAAACTGAAGCGTTTTCCTCCGGTTTTGAGATCCTCTGCCGAATCTCAAAACTAGAAGGATGTCAAAGTAGCCTAATCTGTACAAGTGTAAAGCTGACCATACATGAGATATAGGTCATTAATATCGAATCAGTGAAGGTCTGACGCCCTGCACCCCCACTGATCAGCTGTTTTGAGCGGCCACCGGTGCTAGGAACTACACAGAGGATGGAGTCAGAAGCAGAAGGCCCTATCCTCTGTGTAGTGGCTATGCCGGAGTACTTCATCTCACCTCCCGTTCAGAAGCATTACACAGTGGACAGAGGCCTCCATCCACTGTATAGTTCCTGGCACGATGGCTACCTGAAACAGCTGATCAGTGATGAGGATGCTGGGTGTTGGACTCCCACCAATCTAATATTGATGACCTATCCTGAGGATAGGCCATCAGTATCTAAGTACTGGAAAACCCATTTAGTCCAATGTGTATGACCAGTTTAATAAAGGAAAAAGGGAAACTGGATAAATACATAGCCTAATTATTTAATTACTTATTTCTTGAAGATACCGTCTCTGTACAGTATTAGAATGTATGGGCTCTGATGAGCCGAAGTCAGTTATTTGCAAAGTCGCGTGCGACTTTGTTGAATAACTTTGATAATTGATTTTTAAAGTGGAAAACCATTTTAAAAGTGAAACCGAACCTGGCTTCAGTTACAAGGTACCTGTCGCTTCGCTCATCTCTAGTCTTCACTATTCAATACTGTGCTGAACAGTGAAGACGGGCTGCTCACTGCCAAAATTCAAATTCAAGGTAAGTTTTTTCATATTAAAGTGCAAAAATCAAAATATAAGATATATTGAAAAAATGTTCATTATCATTTGCCCTATACATTTACCAAAATAAACAAAATAAAATGGCAGCTACACTTGAAAAGCAACTTTTACACTGGGAAATAGCAGGTGTTAAATGGCTGCACAAACGATTGATCATAACTAGGGATGAGCGAATCGACTTTGGATGAAAAATCAGAGGTCCATTCGCATAAAACTTTGTTCCAATACTGTACAGAGGTACCACTTGGAATCAAACCTGAATTCAGTAAATGGTTTTTTACAGTATAAATTAATTTATGAAGTTATTACGCGAAGTCTCGCGAAGCAATAACTTCGGCTCATCAGAGCCAATACATTCTAATACTGTACAGAGCACTCGCTCCGTACAGTATTAGAACAAAGTTTTATGCGAATCAGCTTCGGATGTTTCATTCGAAATCGATTTGCTTATTCCTAATCATAACCTATGAATGTTTGTGCAACCATTTGCTTCCATTATTGTCTGCAACGCATCCTCTGTATGCATGGGATGATGGGATGCCAACAAACTATCATTTTTACTGCTGCATAAAACGTGATTATCCTACAAATGTTTACTGATTGTGGATAACTGGAACATGTAAAATGCCCAATTTCAGATGCCACAACTAATATGGCTGCACTGCCTATTGCCACTTTTACAAAAATAGCCAGTGCATGGAAATATAATGTGGTTACCAAACTCCGGCTATCGAGAGAGAGAGAGAGAGTCAAATTTGAGAATGAATCTGCTCATCTCTACAAACAAGAATTTTATTTTCATTTAAACATCAGTAGGTAATTGTGTGCAATGCACAATGCTCATTTTTGGTCCTGCCATATCGTCATTGCAGTTTCTGCATGCCGTGTGGCTCTTACTATGGACAAAGCTTTTCTAAGTGAAAATGAAAATTAAGTCCCAGATGGTGCAAAATCCTGAATGTAAGCCCAGTTACTGAAGACATGAAAGGCTTCCTGCTGCATAAGCAGTACACAATGAGAGGACACATTAGGACTGAGGAGCATTGAAGCTCAGCATGTAGTCAGTCTGTTCAGCAGAAATAGCCAAAGACAATTTCCCACAAGAATGTTAAAGAGGACCTGTCACCTCGTCTGACATGTCTGTTTTAGTAACTACTTGCATTCTGCGTGTAATAATAATTATGGAGTATTTATTCTGATGACGTCGTACAAATACATTATTATTTTTTCTAGAAGTTTATGAATAAATAGGCAACAATCTGCAATAATGGTCCAAGGAGGTGTCACCAGTTTGGGGGGTGTCCCTGCACTGTCTGATACTGGCATCACTAATTGGATAGTGTAGGGGTACCCCCAACTGGACCATGGTTGCAGAGTGCTGGCAATTCACTCTATGAAAAAATGGATCATCACATAAGAGTAGACGCTCTAGATCTGAAGACTTTAAAATCTTAGGTCACTGGTGATATGTGAATGTTTCTCTAGACAACCCTAGACTATCTTGAAAATTATTTGATATATATTAATCACTTCTATCCAATATTATTCTTCTGAAGGTTATCATCACCAATCTCCAGTTGCAGCCACTTTCACACAGTCAGGCCCCATTCACACGACTATTTTTTGGCCATAGTTTTTGTGATTTTCTTGGGCATACCTGGTTGGGTATTTAAAGGGGTTCTGCCAGCAGTTTTGACCTTGCCTTATAAAATATTGACAGCAGCTCATAAGTAGGGAGAACAGTCTGCTCCTTAAAGGGGTTGTCTCACTTCAGCAAATGGCATTTATCCTGTAGACAAAGTTAATACAAGGCACTAACTAATGTGCTGTGATTATCCATATTGCCTCCTTTTCTGGCCAGATTCATTTTTACATGTCATTATACACTTCTCGTTTCCATGGTTATGAGCAATCCATCAGCGGTGGTCGTGCCGGCTCTTTAACCCCTTCCCAACCTCCTAATGTAAATTTACATCATCAGTCGGGTATTTAAACATGTCACACGCTCGTGAGGGCGCCAAAGCCGCTGGGTGTCAGATGGTATGTGTAGCAGCCTCAGTCCTCCTGAATGATCCAAGGCTGCCGCATATAGGTTCCATAGGAAAGCAATAAATTTTCATAGACTCCAATGCTAATGCATGAATCAATTAAAAACTACAGAAGACCCTGCAAAAAATGAACCCTCACACAGCTCTGTACTCACAAAAATAAAAAATTTATGTGGGTTTTAATATGGCTACTGTTCTTGTGATTGGTAGCGGGTCCACAACTCGTCACAAACTGAACAGCAAGTTATAATGTAACGTGACATTTCATATAATGTACAGTACAGAAAAGCGTACAAAATTATATAACTCGCCGAGCTGCAGGCAAACATATGATATCATCTTACGTAATGGAACCTGAATAAATCATGGTAATTATGATTTCTCAGAACACCAATGTAAACTGTTAGTTTTGGCTGCTTTTCTAGAAAACTAGGCTGTGCCTCTTACTGAAAACATACTCCATGCAGCTATGATAGCTGTAATACATGACAGAAAGCTGGCACACCAGTCAGCTCTGACCTAAAAGGTAATACCATATTGTATTGGAGCTTAGATTTCATTTTCTTAGGGTCCTCATACGATTCGCATTTGCACGCGGTCCTATTAATTTCTGTGGGGCCGCATCCATGTGCTGCAAATTATAGAGCACGTCCTATTCTTGTTCATTTTGTGGACAAGAATAAGCATCTTTTCAATGGGACCCACGAGAAGTGTGGGATGCATACAGACTGCATCCATGATTTGCGAAATGGAAAACAGATACGTTCATGTGAACGCACCCTTATCTAATATATAAAGCTAAGTGTGTGTGTATTTCCGCTAAAGGAATCCGCACCGTCGCAGGCAGGGGCGGATTGGCAATGTATTATACCGGGAACCTTCCCGGTGGGCCGCATGTCTTTCCATGTGCAGTGGGCCGGTGGAGCCCACCGCTTGCAGCCAGCGCCAGTACACCTAATGCGCTGGCTGACAAAGATCCCGCTGCTCCTGGAGCTGTAAGTATGTGCAGGTGTGGGAGGGGGAGGGTGGTTGAGGCCCTGTGGTGTGCGCAGCGTCAGAGACTTACTGTGAGTGACTCAGTCACTGCCTGCATGCCAGCCCTGCTGCGCTCCACTGACAGGACAGTCTGGACTTACTATGGATGGGGCTGGTGCCGCTCGGGTGTCTGAGATCTCTCACCTCACTGTCGCTCCTCCCCTAGGCTGCCTGGGTGAGTTTAACTTTTTCAAGTGAAGTGCCTCCACACTGGGGCTGGTTGGCCTGCACAATAAACTAAACTACACAGACATCGCAAGCGCCGACCCTGGCACCCCTGCTGTGATATTTCATTATCATAATGACAGCACAGCAGGGGAGGCAGCTTGCGATGTAACCCTGTGCACGCTGCCTGCAAGCCCTCTCTTATCATGACACTGACAGGCTAGTTCAGCTAGCCATCAGCTTGCAATGCCATGAGACACATAGATGGGAATGGGGGGGGGAGTAAGAATAAAATAACATTTTTATTAAAGTGAAAAAAACAATAAATGTATAAGACCCCATTCACATGACTGTATATCTGGTCCTCATCCAATCTGCATATTTTGCAGATCGGATGTGGACCTATTCATTTTAATGGACTGCAGTGTGTGCTGTCCGCTTACCATTGCATGTCCATTCTGCGGCCCTGCAAAAAGCACAGAACATGTCCTATTCTTTTCTGTTTTGTGGGCAAGAATAGGCTGTGCGCAAAACAGATATTCTCATCTGAATGGGTCCAAACTCAATGTGAAAGGCTTATATTTTTGAAGCCAGTTGTGAAATAATTAATAAACAAAACTGACAACTATGATAAAAATCAAAAGATATGTGAAAAAGCCACAAATAAAAATTAAAAATTGATGGAAAATATGGCCAAGAAAAATACTTAACCTCTTTCTGACATGGCAATTCTTCCTTTATGCATTTTAGTATTTCTCCCTGCCTTCCCAGAGCCTTAACTTTTTTATTTTTCCGTTCACAGTGCCATATAAGGACTTGTTTTTTCGGTACTAGTTGTACTTTCTAATAACACCATTTAATTTTGCATACGATGTAGCCAGAAGCTGGAAAATAAATTCCAAATGTGGTGGAATCGAAAAAAAATGCAATTCCTTCACAGTTTCATGAATTTTGTTTTTATGGCGTTCACTATGCAGTAAGGCTGATTTGTACCCTTCATTCTCCATTTCAGCACGATTACAGCGATACCACATATGTATAGTTTTTATTGTATTTTAATGTGGAAGAAAAGCATTTGGAGACGGCATACAAAGGTGCAAATCCACATGTTTTGTTAAATTATACAGCAACAGGTTCTCAGACCCCGCCTCCTTTGTTTGACCACACCTTCTACATGTTTGGCTCCGCCTACAATATTGGGCCACTTCTACCATTTTTTCCAGGGCCACTTTGAGTTCCCAATCCGCCCCTGGTCGCAGTCTACTGGCATCGGCCTCAAGGATATTAGTGCGCATGCCCCAGCTCTCTGCGCACTTCGCTCGAGGAGGGCTGCAAGAAGATTTGCAGTGAATAATAAGTAGGCGGGCGGTGCTGGGCTCCAACGGCGCTGGGGACATCCCCTTGGGCTCCTTATGTGAGTAATTTGCATATCACTAAAAACGATTTTTTAACATCAAATACATCTCTAGGATCAATAAGAATAACTTTTTTACATTGACCGTATTGAGCCCTATCTGGTAGTGTGAATAACTTTATAGGCCAAAACCTGGTGACAGAATCCCTTTAAAACCCCCACCCCCAGGTGCCACTAAGTCACAACCCCGACTCAGTCAGGCCACTCCCCTTCCACTCTGCATCTGACCGGGATTTAAAAAATAAAGGTAAAAATCAACTTCTGTCAGCTGTAGGGGAGGGAGGGTGAATTTCTCCCTGCAGCTCATGCTCAGACTGCACAGTGCTGCTGTCTGAGAGTGAGCTGTTCAAAAGGACATCCCTGTGTCCATCCAGGCCCTGCGCATGACAGAGGACAGGGAGTCTGGAAGCCAGACTGTCCAGTCTCCCCCCAACGTGAAGCCGTGCCACTGGTCCCCATGAAGCCACACCCTTAAACACAAGGCCACGCCCCCTTGGTTCCATGAAGACACGCAGTGCCTAGACAGACGTAGGGATGTTCACCCTTTGAGTAGCTCATGCTCAGACAGCTTCTCCTCCGTGTCATCAGAGCCAGGGGGCCTGGCCTCATGTTTAGTGGTGTGACTTCATGGGGACCGGGGGCGCTGCTTCATGTTTGGGGGAATGGCCGGTGAGGTCCAGCTTTCTGGGCTGAAGACAGTGGCCACCCTAGCTGCTGTGGAGGTCACAGTTAAAGGGGAGGACGCTGTGGATGTTTCTGTTAAGGGGCGGGCTTCTGTGGAGGTCACTCTCGATATCTTTTAACAACACACACAAAAATTAAATGAAATAGATTAAATATACCCGGGCGAAGCCAGGTCCTTCAGCTAGTGTAGATTATATTGAAGTTATATTTAGAGTTGAGTGCAGTGATGTATCATGTTCTCTATGTTACGCTCTGAAGCTGAAGACTCTTAATAAGCATCTGAGTGCTGTATTCTGAAAGTTGATATCGGAGAGTTATATATTAGAGAGCTGTACTTAAAGGGGTTGTCCACCTTTTGCTAAGTCATGGCCTATCTGTAGGATAGGTCATCATTAGCTGATCAGCGGGGTCTGTTCAGCAATATTTCTAGCGCCAGAAGTGGACAACTCCATCTACTTTGTATTGGACTGTCCTCTTCCCAGCAGAGACCTCAGTCTGTTACAAAGCAGATGGAGCTGTTTGCTTCTGGCACTACTGAACATAGCCTGAACACAGCAAAATAATGGAGGAGATGTACTGATACTAGTGCAATGTATGAACCAGGGACCACATTCTTTGCAAGGGTACACATCCACTTTATGAAAACTGCAGGTTGGACCCGTTTTTTTTTCTTTCAGTATGTACATGTCAAACAGAGGCATAAAACGTGATTTGAACCCACCCTTACTTGTTTTAACCCAGATTTATCAAAACTGGTGCAAAGGAAAACTGGCTAAGTTGCCCATAGCAACCAGAGTAAGACTTTCATCTTTCAAAGGAGCTCTGAAAAAATGAAAAGGTAGAAAACCATTGGTTGCTATGGGCAACTAAGCCAGGTTTCCTTTGCACCAGGCGCACAGACTGCCAGAGGATGCGTCTTATTTAGACTCATGGGCAACACATGGGCTCCAAACGTGTTCCGGCCGCCTGCGGACGCTTTCACTTGAATGGGGTCTGCCGTCTGTATCTGACGGTCCACACTGGATGCACTACCTTTTTGCATTGCAGAGGCACATCCTAGTGCTTCCGATCTGTGCCTCCACTCCTCACCCATTTTTCTGCAATACAGTGCGCACACGGCCGGTGCCCTTATATTGAGGACCCACTTTTTGTGGGTAATACGAGCATGGACCTGCTACAGTCGTGTGAATGAGGCATTAACCATGGTTATTTCTATGTGTCAACAACATTAGCATACTGATGCTTGGTATTAAACATACATACTAGCACGTTTGGAAAAGAACAAGCAAATTAAGGTAATTTTAAAGGTAGAAAGCTAAAATAGGAACAGATATGTTCTTCAGACAATTAGGGATGAGCGAACTTCTGTTTTTAAGTTCGGCATACAAGGTTCGGGTTATCTAAGAATTCCATTATGGATTCCGCTACCACGGACCATAACAGAATTGTTAGATAACCTGAACCCGGACCTTGTACACGGAACCTGAAAACAGAAGTTCGCTCAACAGTACACATGATACTTTCTTACTGTCAGAAACAATTCGCATCATGAAGTGGCCATGCCAAAATCCGGTCTTACCTCAGCATTTCGGAGAGCATCCTCAGTACCTAAATCAATGCAGGAGCACAGACTGATGAGAAGAAGCAGAGAACAAATTCCAGCTATCATTCTTATATGGGTCACGTTTCTTCTCTTCAGTCAGGACCTTCGATATTTTAATAAAACCATCACATTTGCAGCAGGATCTTCATCCACGACTTCGAGCAGCCAAGCTAACTAGACTTTTGTCAGCCTATCTCCAGAAATTAATTATGCCCATTCCCTTATTGCTATGAACATCTCCTTTTCTTATGGAAACACAGATCCATCTCTTTAGGTGGCTTTTTGCGTCCTGAGTAGACGGTCTCTGTCATCACATATCTACCATGGTCACAATGGCCATTGCAGTCATCTGTTCCATAGAGAGGCGTGAGTAGTAGTCCAGCCAGCTGTGATCCACATGCAGTTGTGCATGGGATTTATGTTCTCTCTGCTGGGGTATGCAGCTCGCAATCTTTACTGATTACATGGATCCAGGCACCTCCCTGGGCAGGAGGAGTCCATGTGAAAGCAGCATTGCTAATCAACAGCAGGCTGGGAACAGTCACAGGAAACTCACTTGTTTCTTCACTGCTCATAGAGTGAATCATTTTAAAAATTCTTAACCCTTTTCTTACCTCTCAGTGAAGTTTTTACTTTTTATTTTTTGCTAAACTGCACTAAGACCAAGAAAACAATAGGGCACATTCACTAAGACCGGCTTTTTACACCATTCTTAGTTTCCCCTTTGGGAAAATGTACACGACCGGGATCTGCAAAACACGGATCTTGAACATGTTCATGCCAATATTTTTTTTTTAAACTCCTATAGAAATGTCCTATCCTTGTGCTCAAAACAGACAAGAATAGGACATGTTCTATCTTTTTTTCTGGGTCGCGGAAGGGACATACTGTTTCGTCCCCAATTGAAATGAATGGGTCTGCAAAAAATGTGGATCAGATTTGGACTAAACATATGATCATGTATATGAGCCGCAATTAGGAGCATCTATGGCAGTCCTTGCACCTGGTGAAAAAACTACGCCAGTCCAAGGCTAACAAAGTTTTTTTTGTCAACATTCACGCTTGTTTCCAGGAGTAAATGTTAGTAAATTTCCAGGGCCAGCATCCCCGACATGACCAACTGCCAAACACAATGTGCAGCTAAACACGGCCAGTTAAAAAAGGGACTTGTGACTATTTTTTCAACTAAAATAGTTGCAAGTCCCTTAATAAATGACCCCCAATATGCATTCCTATTTGTTGCAAACTGATAGCAAGTGATGGGGTATACTCCTTCCATCTGGGTCATATTTATGTATACCCATGGAGTCAATTAAAAATACACTTAGGCCCCTTTCACACGAGCGTGTCCGGATTTGGTCAGGAAAATCCGCACGCATCTGCACCAATCCGCACGCAATCGCAGTCAGTTTTGACTGCGATTGCGTACGTTCGTTCAGTTTTTTCCGTGCGGGTGCGAAGCGTTTCAATGAGTTTTTCACGCGCATGAAAAAAAACTGAATGTTTACAAACAACATCTCTTAGCAACCATCAGTGAATCACGCATTGCATCCGCACTTGTGTGCGGATGCAATGCGTTATTCACGCAGCCCCATTCACTTCAATGGGGCCAGGGCTGCGTGAAAAACGCAGAATATAGAACATGCTGCGATTTTCACGCAACGGCGAACTGCTGCGTGAAAAACATTGCTCATGTGAAAAGCCCCATTGAAATGAATGGGTCAGGATTCAGTGCGGGTGCAATGCGTTCGCATCACGCATTGCACCCGCGCAGAAACATCGCCCGTGTGAAAGGGGCCTAAAAGTTAAATATCAGCTAATTAGGACCAGACTGAGCAGATGAAGTGTGTAAGGGTATGGCCACACAGTCAGGTTTCCTGATGCAGTTTTGCAGGCCAAAATAATTGATAAATCCCCCCCACATTCTTTCATGTAGCCAGTTTAGTCTGTATAAAGTACCAAATGTTTTTAGGAGTGTTGTTTTTTATTCACTCTATAGAGAAGTCTAAGGGAAATTCCTGAAAAAAAAGACATCTAGAGCATACTGCAATTAAAAAAGCCATTGACTATAAAAAAAAATAAAAAATTCCATAGACTTCCATGCAACATCTGGAGCTGATTACAAAACGCTGCAAAAAACAAAACAAAACACAAAACCCCTCCAAAAAGCCATAAGAAATCTATGCGTGACAACAGCCCTAGGCCAGTTTCAGATGTCTTAAGGTCTTGTGCACACAGCCGTTGAATCGGCCATTCCGTGCATTGGGGATCGCAATTGTGTGCGGTTTCCGCAGATGGATCCAGACTAGACACGAGTGTGTCATACCAAATGCATCCGTCCCCACTGACTTGCAGTTGGGTGAGGAGGACGGATCCGGATGGCTGCGGCCATGCAAGCGCAGGGGATCCGAGCAGTACAGTGCTCGTTACGAGCATGTTCGCTCAACTTTAATCCAGACCCATCCAACTTGAATGGGTTTGTGATCCGCCTGCACCGCAAAAAGGTAGCGCATGCACTACTTTTTTGCAGGGCGGAAGCACGGACAATAACCCCACGGAAGCATTCCATGCCTCTGTTCCGAACTAGTCCTTCTGAATTGCGGACCCATTCAAGTGAATGAGTCCGCATCCGTGATGTGGGGTGCACACGGCCAGTGCCCACAATACGGATGAGGCCAGGCAATGGGCGTGTGCATGAGGCCTTAGTCTGGGAAACACACTCCATGTTGAAGCAGTATTTCCTGTATTGAACATAGAGCAGCTGGTCGCACATTCCCGCCACCATTTTGCTCATTTCCATGGGATTTCCAGAGATAGCCGAGTATATTGAACGGCTATGTCCAGAATTCCCATAGAAATTATTGGAGTGACCGCATACATGTGTGATCGGCTGTTCCATTCATTTAAGGGGGGCAGGTCCCCACAACCTAATAGTTATTCCCTATCCTGTGGAACAACGGGAATACCCCTTTAAGCAGCAATTTTACAGCTTTATTGCAAGAGATTTTCTCATTACTCTATGGATGCCTTTACATGCGGCAGATTTTGTTGCAGATAATTTTCTGACTAAAAATCTGTTTCATTCTCCTGAATGGGGCCTGCAGAAATCCATGTGACTCCTCGCCAAAGCAATCCCTTTCAACTTTAACTCTGGGTGAGAGTCAATTTCCTGCAGTTTTCTGTAGCCAACCGAGGATATACAGTTAAAGGGGTTATCCCACGAATAATGTAAAAAATGAAAATCAGACATCATATAGTACATGTCAACCTCTTTTTAACAAAGCTAGAAACAGCCCTGTACCTCACATGGATCCAGAGATCTCCCCATTCATTGGTCTGCTAGATTCATATCAAGCTGACAGCTTGGGGAGTGTCTTTTCTGCTGCAGCTAAGGGGGCGTGTCCATGCTCTCCCTATCACAGCTCAGGAGGCAGTTAAAAGTTGAAACTGAGCATGTGCGGCCTGCTCAGTGAATAGGTCAAAGAAATAAGAAATAAAGTGTCCTATACAGATACATTTTATTGAATAACTCAGTAGCTATACAAAATTTTTAATGACATGCAATTACAAAAGTACTCAGATCCAGGTGATGGTTTGAAAACTGTATAATATTTTTCGTGGGACAACCCCTTTAAAGTACAGTTAAAGTTAGTGTGGCACAGTAAAAACCGTCATGCACTGTTACATCAAATTTATTTTTTTCCTAAGTGGTTTTTAGTTAAACATGTAGTAAAGTGTGGCATCGTTCACACTGATGCCTCTCAAAGTTTTTATTACTACAGAAAGTATTCAGTGTATGAAATATTTAATCTGAGGAATACAGTGAGGAAACTGAAGTTCAGACTTACAGTAAAGGCTCATGCACACCACCATCGGGTCTTTTGAGATCCGAAAACACGGATACCGGCGAATGCTTTCTTCATTTTGCAGAACGGAAGGGTCGGTCCCTAATAGAACAGTCCTATCCTTGTCCATAATGCGGACAATAAGAGGACATGTTCTGCTTTTTTGCAGAATGACCATGCGGACACAGAGTCATTTCCGTTTTTCTTTTGCAGCCCCATTGAAACAAATGGTTCCACATACGGGCTGCAAAAAAATGGAACGGACATGGAAAAAAAATAAGTTTGTGTGCAAGAATGTAAACTAAATGGTATACTGCCACCCGCTGGTCGATCTAAAATATTTTTTGATTACGTTACAAATGCTATAAGGCCCCATTCACACGACCGTATGTTCATTTCCGTATCTTATCCACATTTTTGCGGATAAGATGCGGAACCAAACGGACCCATTCATTTTTCCATAGGAGAAAAAAAAATGTGGAATGCACACTGTGTGCATTCCGCATCCGTATATTACGGAAGTTCTCCCGCAAAAAAAAGGAAACATGTCCTATACTTGGCCGCAAAATCACGTCCGTAGCCCCATTAAAGTCAATGGGTCCGCAAAATTACGGAACACTATACGGACACGGAATACATACGGACGTGTGAATGGGGCCTAACAGTTGGATTCTGAATGTAGTACAGTGATCTCTCAAGATACATTATTAATTGGTTCCAGGAGGACCATTGTATGTTGAAACCATTGTAACTTGAGTAATCGGTTCCAAAGCCCCAAAATGTCATCCAAGATAACAGAAAATAAAGATTTAAGAAAAATAAGCAGATAAAAAATGTCCTTACATATAACAGTCAGGAATAGCTGCTAACTAGTAACTAATCCAGCTATTTTACTAGAGAAGTGATTGGATCTCAGTCTGGGGCATTGTATGTTGAGTCTAGTTTCTGCTTACGATGGGTCAGAAAAGACCATTGTATGTTGAAAATATTGTATCCTGAGGCCATTGTATCTTGAGGGATCACTGTATTTGGTTCTTTACATTTATACCTGTTTTTATAACCATTATTCTTTTATTATTCTTCTATTTATTATTCTTTATTATTTTCCTTGAATGAAAAATGTGAATATCACATTACCAAAACAGAGGACAGGGCATCAGAACAGCAGCACAGTGGCTCAATGGTTAGCACTGGTGCCTTGCATCGCTGGCACCGACCAAGGACAACATCTGCATGGAGTTTGTATGTTCTCCCCGTGTTTGTGTGGGTTTCCTCTGGGTACTCCAGTTTTCCCCCACACTATCATACTGATAGGGAACGCAGATTGTGAGCCGTACTGGGGATAGTGTGATACTAATGTCTGTAAAGTGCTGCGGAATATAGTAGTGCTATATAGGCCCCATTCACACGACCGTATATTTGATGTTTAATATACGGGGGCTGCCCGGATTGTGTTCCGCAGCGCTCGGAACACACGCCGTGCGGCCCCATTGAAAATACCTATACTTGCCCGTGCGTACGGACAAGTATAGGACATCTTTTAATGCGGAGCCGCGGCTGTGCGCTCCCATAGAGGTGAATGGAGCTGCATGTATTCTGCAATTTTGCGGAATACATACGGCCCCATTCGTGTGAATGGGGCCATAAGTGCATAAAAAAAATAATAATACAAAGTACAAAGCAGCGTCACTTAAATATCACAATCGGGAAATGATAAAAAAATAAATCATATATTCATGTCATGACTTTTATTCTACACTTACCAAACACTTGTTCATCTTCTGAGGGTCTTTTGTAGATCTCTTCTCATGGCCAACCTGTGAAGGGAAGCATACTTACCTGCTACTTGCCATTGGGTCCCAACTCTTTCACTCCTCCATCCAGTTTGACAACAGGTGACCCCAGAGTTACAGCAGGGGAGCGAAGGAGCCGTAATCCAGCATGGTGAGCAGGTAAGTAGCTTCCCTTCACAGATCCAGCCAAGAAGGATCTACCAAAAGACTCCCAGAAGATGAACAATCCCTTTAAGCCCCTATTTTAGTGCCCAATTTTCAGGCCAATCATCAGGAACAAGTGTCCTGATAATCGGTCCCCTGTAAGGCTGGGGGCGGGGCTATATGGTAAAATGTGACATGCAAGTCTGAGAGGCGCTGTAAATTCACAACCAAATCGCAGAAAAGTCATACGTGACATGCATTGTGGTCTATAATGGCAAAGTTACATATGACTTGTAACCAAAAAGTATTGAATTTTGTTTGAATGTCACGGCACAACCCTAATGTCAATCCTTAGATGTAAACATGTCGCTGTGTAACCCAATCCTTATTGTACTGTAGAACAGCTGACAAGCGATTAAATGCTCAAAATTGGAATTGTGACGGCCATTAAAAAAAAAAAAAGCTGTCATGCATCCATGTTTCACTGTGGTATGAATGCAGCCTTACTCAGCCCAAGTTTGCCAGGTGGTTACAGTAGTCCTGGTTAAAAGCATGCGATTAGACTTATAGTTTACATGCACACAGTGTGGAAAAACTGCAGTATATTACAGCAAAAATAGGATTTTTTGTCTTACCTGTAAAATCCTTTTCTCGCTGAGTTCATTGGGGGACACAGAAGACCATGGGTATAGCTGCTGCCACTAGGAGGCGACACTAAGCAAAGGAAAGTGTTAGCTCCTCCTCTCAGCTATACCCCTCCTGCATACACTGAGTTAGTCAGTTTGTACAAAAGCAGTAGGAGCAGTAAGGAGAAGCCAACAGAGAGAAATAAAAAAGCAAGAACACCGAAGATGGGTCAACCTGAGGGGCCCATCGAGGAGAACCAGTCAGAGATACATATGGGGTGGGAGCTGTGTCCCCCAATGAACTCAGCGAGAAAAGGATTTTACAGGTAAGACAAAAAATCCTATTTTCTCGCTCGTATCATTGGGGGACACAGAAGACCATGGGACGTTCCAAAGCAGTACCATGGGGCGGGAACCAGACCAGAATGAACCCAAGGCCGATCCTAAGACCCGGTATCGAAGCAGGGGAAGTACACACCAGGGACCCTGAAAAGGGACAGGAAAAGACATTCTCAGGAAAGCCAGGCAGACAGCGGAATAATTCGCTGATGCTCCTGCGGAAGAAACAGGAGAGAATCCATAACTCGGATTCAGAGGACTGTAAGGAGTGGCACCCAGGACGACAACCCCAGGAAAGAAAACAAACACGCGGCGAAGACCGAGTGGAAGAAGACGACTGCCAAAGGTGTCTGGACGTCAACAGCCAGAGCGCATCAGATGTGACAACTGCACTGCATGGGGGAAGAAGAAGAAGGATGCCAAAAGGCCAGGAGCCCACACAGCCTCTTGGGCTGCCAGAAGAGAACTTCATTTCTTTGGGACTAAACAAACAAGTCAGGGCCAGAGGACCCAGTGTCAGTCATGAGAATGAGTTTGAGAATAGCCCATGGGGAAAAAAAAAAATAAATCAATCAAAGAAACACGACGCAACGGACGAAAATAGTGGTGAGCACCCTGGCAGCAAAAAGTGTTTAGGCGTACGGCTAAGGGGGTGTTCTGTAAAAGAAAGTTTACCAAGGAGAATGCCCATGCGGAAAGCAGAGGCATGCACAGAAGGACTTCGATTCCTCAAGAAGAGGGGAGAAGGTGTCTGACACGCCACAGAAGCAGAAATACTGCACTAAGGAACCAGCGAAGCAGGCCAAACAGTATACAGGGAAAAGAACAGCCCGCCCAGTGGGAGGGTAGGAAAAGAGAAGCTGATGTGGTACAGAAGAACCAGCGCTCAGGGGGACAACAAGGGCAATACAACTGCTCCACCCGAAAAGGGAGCCATGCAGACGAGCCACGTATGCTCTGATAAGGGCATACAGAGACTCCAGAAGGAGGGAACGCTGATGCTGTCCCCATAACAGAGGCAATGCACTGCATGTGAAAGGAACAAGGCGCTAGGTCAGCGCCATAGAAAAAAAACTGTAAGGCAGACAGTTACAGGCACTGTACCAACACACACCAGAAGCAAGCAAAATTCTGTAGCTGCAGCGTGTCATGGCATCACACATGATAGCGGGCTAAGAGTATCTGGTATCGGGAGCCCTAGAAACATCCTACGTACCATACCTGGTGGGACACCGCATCAGAGATGAAAGAACATGAGTAAGTACCCCTTGTGTAAGAAAGAGAGGTGGGCGCAAACAGCAACTACCACAAAACGAGAAGTGCCATGCCTTGAAGTAGGTAGGCTACGGAGACATCGCCAGTACACCGTCACCACACCCTACGGGGGATGGGGGTGGGGGTGCGGTAAAGCTTGGAGAGGTAGCGACCCTGCCCATCATGACATATGAAAGTAGATCCTCCCCTTAGAAGGGAGATGGGACTAGCCACAAAACCTATGGGTGGCGGAAGACTGCCTCAGAAGGGAGGGAGACAGTCGCAACTATGGTCACCAGGCCCGGAGAAGAAACTCCCTCCGGGAATCGCCGAAGAACCCCAGAATTGAGATTATCATCAGATTCTATCTGAGAAGGAAGAAAAACTGGCATCAGAGCCACAATCCACCCCGACCGAAGGGGAAGGGAGACAGATTGTGTCAATAACGGGTAACCAAATGAGAGCGATCCTCCAAGGACTCAAGAAATGCATGTGGAGCGTCAGTGACCTGTTAGAGCTACGGCCCTAAGTGGAAGACAGAGGCTGCCACAGGGTGTCCGATACCATCTTAACTACGACTGTCTGAAGAGGGAGATAGAGCAAAGAAGCCACAATATCCAGCAATCATAGAGGGAAACGTATCTGGACATGGCCAATTAGGACACGGGATGCCATGCGACAAGCAAGAAAAGAGTAGTTGAGATAGTCAAGGTTGAAACCATGACTCTGCCGGAGAGGAGGACTGACAGGACAGGGGATACCCACTATTAGAGTAAGTACCTAGTGCAATCACTTCGCTGGGGAAGGAGGGAATGTAACCGTCCGTATAGAATCCAGCGATAACGCAATTCCTCTAGAGAAGGAGGAGAATGCTGTAGAATCAACAATATGAGACAGCGGAGTAGCATACTACCCAATGAGGGAGAAAACTGACAGGAGCAATATGCACTCTCTGTCCATGGAGGTGAGGATGTGAAGAGTGCCATGAACAAGGTCATCGAACGCACAGTCAACTGATACAAACACTCCTCTGAAGGAGGGAAACACTATCAGCCATAAGTACCCGGCGGCAGGACCAGTACCCTGACCATGTCAAGGGATAATGCTATGGACGTACTGCACCCAAGGAGGTGGTCCCACGTCGCTTATGGAGGGGAGTAACACTACGGTCTGTATGGTACCCAGCGGAGGAATAAGCACACCGCTAAGGAAGGCTGGAATGCCACCGGCCGGCAGGAACAAATGGAAGTATCAGGACTCCTTCATGAGGGAGGTAGAAGCACAGACCATACAGCGACCAGTAGCAATGACATTACGCCACCTAGGAAAGGTAGGGTAATGTAATGGCCAGTATTCCTGGCGGAAAGAGTATACCAGCATAGATTGAGAACAATGGCACAGGCTGTACTGTATCCAGTGCCGGACAATTACCGGTCCTTAGAAGGAGGGAATGGGATGGGCCACACAACACCCAGTGAAGGGACACCAACTCTGCCTAGGAGAGAAAGGATAATCACCGCACCTGAGAGAAAAAGGGGGATGGTACCGACTGTATATATTCAGTAGAAACGCAATCACTGTTGTGAAGGTACGAGAACGAAATGGTACGAGACGAAAGGTGTCCAGTGCAAGAGCAATCACTTCCCATCATGGAAAGGACGTGCTTTATGTCGCACCGTATCCCGTACAGGTGCAATTACTCTGCCATAGTGAGGAGGGTATTGCTATAGGCTGTGTGGCTCCAGGATGAGCACAATCACTGCACCAAAAAGGAAGATACTCCTCCTGGAACTCTGCCATTGGGAAGAGAGTAACGCTACAACCCGCAAAGAACCCAGTACAAGCGCAACTACTCCGCCTTGGAGGTTACAGATTACACGGTAGACAGGGTCAAGGCGAGCATTCCACCTGTGGGAAGGGGGTAGTGGTACAGGCCGTACAGTCTCCAGTAGAAGTGCAATCACCCCGCCTTTTGGAAGAGGGTAATGCTACAGGCTGTATGTTATCTAGTGCAGATGCAATTACTCCACCAGTAGGAGGGTAACGCTATAGGCTGTACAGTATCCAGTGCAGATGCAAGTACTCCGCCAGCAGTAGGAGGGTAATGCTATAGGCTGTACAGTATCCAGTGCAGATGCAATTACTCCACCAGCAGTAGGAGGGTAATGCTATAGGCTGTACAGTATCCAGTACAAGAACTCCGTCCTTAGGAGGAGGGTAATGCTATAGGCTGTACAGTATCCGATGAAAACACTGAACTGGGGGGCACACTATAGTATGATATGGAGTGCTAGTCACGGTCTGGAACACAACCAAAATGGAACAAGCAAAGACAGACCATATTAGACTGCACATCCAAAATATATAACTTTTATTAAAGATAACACTTGCACATGATTAAAAATTTGTATACAACATTAAAAAAGGACTATGAAGGGCCGAGCTAAGGTAAGTTCTCCCTTCCCCCAGATAGCTCTAGTAGATATCGCGTAACACACTAAGAATAATTAATCATGATTATACAGATAGAGAAGAACATTTTTATAAGTTAACATGATTGTAACAATGTGACATCTAAAAGAAAAAACAATCTCCTAGCATCAATAAATATATACTCATCTGTAATAGGTATGTGCACAGCGCGCTATCATGGGGATACGTTCCCCACGCGTATCGCCGATCAAGTCAGCTTCCTCAGGGGTAATGAGAGATACTATGCAAGTATCAGTACTTATATATATAGCACAATTATCAAATATTGTTATTACCTGTAATGGCCCATGTTTAAACACTAATAGCGTCTCAAGAGAATGGCATCTAATCAATGTCATTGCGCATGCGTCTACTAGAGCTATCTGGGGGAAGGGAGAGCTTACCTTAGCTTGGCCCTTCATAGTCCTTTTTTAATGTTGTATACAAATTTTTAATCATGTGCAAGTGTTATCTTTAATAAAAGTTATATATTTTGGATGTGCAGTCTAATATGGTCTGTCTTTGTTGCTTGTTCCATTTAGGCTGTACAGTATCCAGTACAAGAACTCCATCCATAGGAGGAGGGTAATGCTATAGGCTGTACAGTATCCAGGGCAGATGCAATTACTCCGCCAGCAGTAGGAGGGTAATGCTATAGGCTGTACAGTATCCAGTACAAGAACTCCGTCCTTAGGAGGAGGGTAATGCTATAGGCTGTACAGTATCCAGGGCAGATGCGATTACTCCGCCAGCAGTAGGAGGGTAATGCTATAGGTTGTACAGTAGCCAGTGCCAGAACTCCGTCCCTAGGAGGAGAGTAATGCCTGCAATTATACCGCTCTTGGAGGGGAGTAATGTTAGCGGCTGAACGGTGGTCAGTGAAGGGGCAACCATTCCACCTATGGAGGAAGGTAATGCTACAAGTAATACAGTAGGCAGGACCAGGGCAGATACTCCCATTTAGAAGGAGGGTAGCGCCGCTATTGGTTATACAGTAGCTAGCACTCCGCCCATGGAATGAGGGTATATTATATACAATAATTATATATATATATATATATATATATATATATATATATATATATATATCTCTATACACACACAGTTTTGTTTTGTTTTTTTTTCAAGAAGCTAGGCACTGTAAGTGAGGGTTAAATCCACAGCCATCCTAAAACCACCAGCACTGTGGAGGCATGGAACAGCGCTTCCCCACAGTAGAAACGATGTAGCGATCCTGCCCAGTAAGAAGGGGTTAACAGGAGACAGGGGCGGGCGCAGGAGGTGGAGATCAGGCAGGGGCGCAAAGTTTTCGCGCTCCGAAGCAAGAGCCCCGCTCCCCAAGCACATGGTGCGGTGGGGCCTAGAAGGCCGCAAAGCCGGGGTCTCGGGTACAGGGGAGGCCGACCGGAAGAACATCCGGCTGGGGACCCGTGACTCGGAGGAGCGGGCCCGGGGCAACGGCAGCCGGGAGCACCACAAAAAAAAACAGATGAGCGCGAGGGGGAGGCGAGAAGACAGCGGATCGGAGGCACAGATAAGAGATGGACTCCCAGGGGCCAGCGAAAGCCCAACCACCTCAGCGAGCCAACGCGAACTGCCTGCCAGCAGCCCAGCGCGGCCCGCTGGCGTGTTATCACCAGGCTGCTCGAGCCACTGGGACCTGCTGGCTAGTAAAATTACCACGGCAGCCTGCCATAAATCCAGCCGCACTGCGGCCGGCCCGGGGGGTGGCGGGGGTGGGTAGTAAAGACCGCAACTGGAGTCGAACTGTCGAGTGTGCGAGTGTAGGGGAGGTAAGGAACATACTTACCCTGTCCAATACTCACCCCATCCCATCTTCATCCTCTTCTCTTCACACCCCCCCCCTCGGGGTACTAGCAGGGTCACCTCTGCAGCCACTAGCACCGAGGTGGTAGAGAGGCTGGAGTGGAGGGGGGACTGAAGAATTGCAGGTGACCCCATGGCTGGCGGGATGCAGGGGAGCTGGGCTGCCCTGGTCCACTTTTACTTCTTGGGAGAGGTCGGGCGGTGAGAGAAACCGACACCGGCCTTCCTCCCTGGGTAAACAGAGAGGCCAGGCGACTCTGTTTCCCATACCTAAAGAGGGAAAAGGTAAAATAAGAAAAAAAGATGCCCTGCAAAGCAGGGAGGTCTGCCTCCTGCAGACACTAAGCTAAAAACTGACTAACTCAGTGTATGCAGGAGGGGTATAGCTGAGAGGAGGAGCTAACACTTTCCTTTGCTTAGTGTCGCCTCCTAGTGGCAGCAGCTATACCCATGGTCTTCTGTGTCCCCCAATGATACGAGCGAGAAAGCAAAGTTTATAAGATTATATAAATCTCATGTACACTTTGCTTTTGGCTCAGTGTGGAAATTAATCTGCTATGCAGATTTTATATTTTTTTTTTAACTCCGCAGAATGTCAATTGTTTATCAAATGAGTTTTCCGTACGGGTGCGATGCATGAAGTGAACGTATAGAACCCGTACTGAATCCTGACACATTCATTTCAATGGCTCTGTGTACATGATCGTTTTTTTCACTCATCAGTTCTGCGTTGCGTGAAAATCGCAGCATGTTCTATATACTGTGTTTTTCACGCAGACCTGGCCCCGTAGAAGTGAATGAGGCTGCATGAAAAACGCATTGCATCCGCAAGCAAGTGGGGATGCAATGCGTTTTTCACTGATGGTTGCTAAGAGATGTTGTTTGTAAACCTTCTATTTTTTATCACACACGTGAAAATGCATCATGGGGCTTCAGAGAAAAACACATTGTATCTGGATGTAATGTGTTTTTCATTGCTAGGAGATGTTTGTAACCCTTCAGTTTTTTTTCATGCACATGAAAAACGCATCAAAACGCATTGCACCCACACGGAAAAAAAACAACTTGCTTGCAAAATGGTGTGAGTTTCACTGAACACTCCCTGAACGCATCCGTATAGTACGTGTGAAAGGGGCCTTAGGCTGCTTTCACACAATCATATTTGCAATCCGTATATGGCTCGGATTTTATGTATTAGAATCCTCTTTTAATGTTGAAAGGATTTTCAAAGTTTTTTTTATTGATGACGTGCGAGTTTTGTGCGCATTTGATTCCAAAAATGCAGGAGGAAAGAATACGCATATAAGTGGATGCAATACTGATGGTATATCATCTAGAATCTGCACATAATCCAGAGCCAGAACACTGACTAATTTCAATACGCTAATGTGAAAGAGGCCTAAGGGGATGTTCATACGACGGATTTTGAAAACACGCTGATTTTCAGTGCGGTTTTAGTCACATCTTTTGCAGCTTACATTTATTTCAATTGGAGAATCAGCGCGGATTTCAGTCCACAATAGAGCAAGCTGCTTTTTTCCACGTGGAAAACAAATGAAAAACAAGCGCCAAAAACATCATGTGAATGGGCCCTAATACATCCACATGTACCGGAAAAGTCTGAGCAGTTTTTGCAGCCAGATAAGATCCACACAAATTTCTGTGGATTTACGTGTTTCTAAAAGTCTACAATCGCTAATTCGGGATTTTGGTGCGGATTTGATGTGGTTTTGCTGCAGATCTCACTCTTCATTGGAAAATGGTGAAATCCACAGTTAAAACCCAAACATAATTGACATGCTGAGGATCCTACAGGTCAATTTCCCCATGGAAACAATCCGCAAAGCATACATGAGATTTGTGTAATCTCATACATTTTGCTGGTAGTGTACATTGCAGTTGTATTCCGCAAAATGTGCACGTCCTTAAAGAACAGTTTCTTGTTTAGAAGATCCCAACCTCTGCAGTGCCCTCAGTATATATTATACACCTCACAAAGCCCCTAGTATTTATAAAGGCCCCACTATTGTAGCCCCCAGAATTCTATAATGCCTCCATTGTGGCCTCAGTATATATAAGGCACCCTCTGTATATAAAATGTTCCTCAATAGTTCCCTCAGTATAAATATTGATCCCGATAATGCCCTCCATTTTGCTGGGTTCTGGGGACGGACGGACAGACTCGCCTAATTCACTTAAATGCAAAGGAACTATCACTCTGTACTGAAGGGCGCAGCTGCTCCCCCAGTGCAGAATGAGTGTTCCCTTGCGTTCAAGTGGATAAGGCGCGTATTTATATTTTAACCCCTGAAAGGCACTTACCGGTACTTGTTTTTAACGGCTGTTAAAAATGGGCCCATTGATTTCAATAGGGTCCGTATAACCGTGAAAATGGCTAAAAATAGGACGTCCTATTTTTTGACAGCAGCTATTCACTAGCCATTAAAGAATCAGCCATGTTAATAGCCCCACAGACATACTGGTTCAGAAAAACTGCCATACAACGGCATTTTGGTTGCCCGCTTGTGCCATTTATTCTCTACGGGACTGATCTGCCATTACCAGTAGTCCTATAGGGAATGGAATGTCAAGATGCATGCTCAACAAGCTGCTCCATTCTTTTGGGGGTACGGAGCCTCCATTCTTGTGATTGGCGAGGGTCCCAACAGTCTGCCTTCTTTCCAAAAATGCAACATACTGTACCACTTGGTGTTGCTTTAGCCATTATGGCATTCAAAAATGCCACAGAACACACCAAAGACTGTAGGTGGCAAAAAAATGTTTGTTTATTTTCATGGGAAATTCATGCATGAAAGCACCCTTAGGCCCCTTTCACACAGGCGAGATTTCCGCACGGGTGCAATGCGTGATGCGAACGCATAGCACCCGCGCTGAATCCTGACTCATTCATTTCAATGGGTCTTTTCACATGAGCGATGTTTTTCTCGCATCAGTTAGCCGCTGCGTGAAAATCGCAACATGTTCTATATTCTTGAAGTGAATGGGTCTGCAAGAATCACGCATTGCATCCGCACGCAATTGCGGATGCAATGCGTGATTCACTGATGGTTGCTAAGAGATGTTGTTTGTAAACATTGTTTTTTATCACGCGCGTGAAAAACATCAAAACGCTTCGCACCCACGCGGAATAAAACTGAACAAATGTACGCAATCGGTCAAAACTGACTGCGATTGCATGTGGATTGGTGCAGATTTTCCGGAACGCATCCGGACTGAATCCGTGACGCTCGTGTGAAAGGGGGCCTTAGGCTGCTTTCTTCATTGAAGCCAATGGAAAAGGATAAAGGACATTCACAAGAAGGTGTTATCAGTCATGTATTGGGCAGCACTTCTGAAACAAACAAAAAAATGGTCTCAGCTGCCAATTACGCTAATTATCTGCCACTGATTTTTCTGACATGTATTTTTCTTTGTTAACAGTCTTTAAGAGGTTTTCTGGGATTTTAATATTGATTGCGTATCAGACAACCCCGCTGATCAGCTGGTTGAACAGAAGGCCGGACTCCGTGCCAGTGCAGCCTTCCCTTCATTGTTTACCTGCTCACCATCGACATTGCAGGGGTGAACAGGTGTACTTACATGCCCTACCATTCACTTCTATTGGACAGCTCATTCCTATTCAAGTGTATACGACAGAGCCGTACCACTGAAGTGAATAGGACAGCTTGTAGTTACACCTGCTCGCCCCTGCAATGTCGACAGCAGTGAATGAAGGGAAGGCTGCGTTCGCACAGACCGCTGCCTTCTCTTCAACCAGATGATCAGTGGGAGTGATGGGTGTCGGAACACACTGATCTGATAGCGGTGACTTATCCTAAGGATAGGTCATCAATATCAAAATCCTAGAAAACCCCTTAAGATATTACAAAAATCAGATCACTTCTTCAGTCTTGTTTTTCTGCCACTAAAACATCCCAGAATAACTGCTTGTTTTTTGGTGGTTTCTGCAGCCTTCGTTTTTTACATTTCCTATAATATTGGTGTTTCACATACCAGTCTTAGGGCTTGTTCACACATCAGTTATTTGATCAGTTATTTCCATCAGTTGTGAGCCAAAACCAGGAGTGAAGCCTCCACAGAGATCAGGTATAATGAAAAGATCTGCACCTATTCTGTGCTTTTGACCCGCACCTGGTTTTGGCTCACAATAACTGATGGAAATAAATGATCAAATAACGGACGTGTTAACAAGCCCTTAGTAAAAACCGCCCTGGAGAAAGATCCGACAGATCATTTGCAATCCATCCATCAGGACTGAAATCTACTCCAGCTAGGAGCTGGAACAGATTTCTGGTGTAATGTGCAGTTTTCAGTCACACGTTATTAAACGAGTTGGGAAGAAAATCTGCTTGCATAGCACCTCTCCCACTAACTTCGAAAAAATGTCAGAAAAACTTTAAGTCACAAATTTTGTCACAGATCAGCATGTGCAACAAAATCCAACTTCCATAGAGCTATAATAAATTACCCTCAATGTGTCCTACCACTAGAGTTTTTCTTTATGGCGTTTTTTTTTTTTCTCTATAGAGGTTATAAAACCAGAAAACCGCCATCTAACTAAAGCCAGTTGCAGATGAGCCTGTTCACTGTGTGGGAGCATAAATTGCTGTACTGAACTCTGCTCCTTTGAACAGAACGCACAGCGTTATAATGCTGTGGGTCTCTGCCCGAGATCAGACGTAATGATTTGTACATGCATTATGGCTCCCAAAAGGAACGTGTTTCAGCAGGCAGTGAACACGCTTGTCTGAAACTGGCCCATCAGAAAGGCCAGTTCTTAAACAAACCTGTGTGGCCTGCATTTTAGATTTCCCATAGACCTGCAAACACCTATTTATAAAAGAATAAAAAACAAAACCCACAAACACATAAAAAGAAGTTATTTTATTGTATTACAAAAACACATTTGGCAATATTTCATATTTTCATTTGTCAAATTGAAGAAATGGGGCAGAGTTCAGTAATTAATGAATTTTCAAGAAAAAAATAGCTCACATTTCTGGGAAAGAACAAAACAAATCAAATAAGAAACTTGTAACTTAATTCTAAGCACTCTGATGCCATGTAAAGAACAAAGAAGAAAGGAGCTTCAAACTAGTATGGCCTGTTGCGCTGGTCATTTCTAAAGTCATTCCTAGAACAAGAACAGAAAAAAGGTTTAGATTTCAGTGTATAAAAAATGTGAAGCTCTGGTAGGTATTATCACTAGAGATGAGCGAGCATGCTCGGCCGAGCGTACTCGGGAGCAATTTTCGAGTAGTAGCGTACGCATCTTCTAATTTGTACACAGTGTACAGATTAGAAGATGCGTATGCATTAGCGTACAGATTAGAAGATGCGTGCGCTACTACTCGAAAATTGCTCCAAAGTACGCTCGGCCGAGCATGCTCGCTCATCTCTAATTATCACCATTAATAAACCTTTCATGACCGGGACCAACCCTCCCAAAGCCATAACTTTTTTATTTTTCTTTTCACATAGCTGTATGATTGCTTGTTTTTTGCAGGACAAGATGCCTTTTCTAATGGCAGGATTGACAGTTGCATACAATGTGGTGGGAAGCAGGAACAAAAAATAAATAAATAAAAACAAATTATAAATAGGGTGACATTGGAAAAATACGCAATTCCAGTTTTTTGGGGTTTTGCTTTATGAGGTTCCCTATACCATAAAACTGACCAGTTACTTTCATTGTCCAGGTCAGTGCAAATCCAGCAATACGACATATGTAGATTTTTATTGCGTTTTTCTTTTAGTCTCTATTCTGTCCCCCGTAACATTTTTCTATTAATGTTTGCGGAGCTGTGTGAAGACTCATTTTTTGCAGGCGATCTTGTACATTTCAGGGTGTGTATAACTTTTAGGAGGAAAAGAAACCGAAAAACAACTAATCGGCCATTTTGACTATTTTCCATTTTGCACGGTATCATTAGCCGTAGGTGCCTGCTGTACGAAACAGAAGGAACCCTGCGACTATGGCCCCTGCTCCGCTCAAAAACCACATTACAAAATTGGCGATTCGGGGGTGCGTGCGTGCATTAAAACATAGGTTAGAAATTGAATATGGAAAGTAGCCAATGATCCTGGCAAATGAGATTCATTAAGGGTCAGAATGGTAGAAGAATCAGGAGAGAGAAAATATATGGGCTATATTATAAAACTACCTGCCACCCATCTTTCCTCCATAGCCTCCTCTGTCACCACCTCGTCCACGTCCTCGATAGCCTCGGTCTCCACCATATCCACCTCTGTCACCACCATAACCGCCTCTTCCACGATCTGATTAGTATTAAACTCATTAATATATTTAACATTTCATTGTTCACAAACAATAGTCCTAATACAAACTCAAAAGATGGAAAATGCTAATTAACACCAACAGTTGAAGGTATATTTATTTTAAATGCATACAAAATGCCATACATAATTTGCAAATATTGCTTGAAAATCCTGCAATATGAATTCAATGTGTGAAAATACCCATAAAGAAAATACTTAAAACGTGACAGCATTCACTTACATTTTAAACTTTTTTCTGCAAGACTAACCTCCACTTTGTCTAGAATCTTCTGGCCTGGGTTCACTGCACTGGTTACAAGAATCCCGTCTGGCAAAGTTTACATTTCCACAAGAACTGGAATTTGCCAAGACAAATTACTGTTAACATGCACATTAAAAACAGTGTTTTATATATTTTTTACTAATTAAAAAAAAACAAAAAAAAAAAAACCACACTTACGGATTGGGGCACACCCAGTCTCCACCTTGTGGTCCACCACTGCCCCCTCTGAAAGAGCCACGGCCCCCACCAAAGCTGCCACCCCTATGACCTAAGGGAAACATTTTTCCAGTTACATTTAAACACAGACTGCTTAATATACTGTAAGTATACTGTATGGGAATAAAATTTGACTAACATACATGGGAAAACATTACCAGAAAGGTTATTTGATATCATTAGCGTAAGATATTAATGTGATATTTTTAAGGGGTTGTTCACCTTTATAACCTTTTAGACAGACCCTCCTGCGTGGCCAAATCTGTGGTGGTAATCACACTTACCTGATCCCCGCCACTGGGCTCCAGCAACTTCGCTGCCCTGCAGCTTTGCATGTCCCGTCTCCACGTGTCAACTGTTGGCTTGAACGCAGTCACATCACCCACGCAGCATGTGATTGTAGATTACTATAGGCTTTTTCACTGCCAGTTGGATGTCACTGTGCATCTTTTTGTCGTCACTACATTAGTGCATTGGTATATAGTGACTACTGGATTATGTGATGTCCTCTTTCTTTAATGAGGTTTAGCCTTTTAACAGTTACTATTGAAAAATCCAATTTCCAACAAAAAGTAATGTGACCATTAAAGGTTAAGTTTTACTGTGACTATTTACTCCTTAGTTTAGTCTAGTATGGTTACCACCGCGGGTCCAGACACGGTATAGATTCTGTACAAATGGTCATAAAGAAGAACAACCCCTTTAAACTTAAATATTTTATAGTAATATCTGATTTGAAAAAGACCCCCAAACAGTAAATAAAACAAAGTGTTTAGTATTTGTAAAAGATTATAGTTTATCATGGAACAAATGGATAATACATAAATTAAAACCAAATGCACATGAAAAATAAAAGGTACAGATGTTATAATACGTAAACCAGTCCAGTAATTTGTATCAAATCTCAATTGGCAAAAAAGGAAAGAAAATAAAATATACACTGAGGGCCCAGCAAAGACAGATCTAGCTATATAGATAGCTATAAATATATAGATATATGATCCTTATTATTAAAAGCAATAATGGCCATAAATCAAATACACATGTATTCACAGTACTCCTAAAATTGGTTAGGGACAGTTGTCTCCTTCACTGGAATATGTGATTTGTCCAAAGGGATAAAGTTCTCCAACACAAGTATAGTAGGCATAGATACAGTGCTGGCAAACCTCCGGCACTCCAGCTGTGGTAAAACTACGACTCCCAGCATGCTCCATTCATTTCTATGGAGTTCTGAGAACAGCCAAGTGTACATCTTGGGAGTTCCGGAGTTTAGTTATCACAGGCATAAAACAAACCTCTTCTCACCTTGAAGGGGAGTGTTTTAGCCGGAGATACAGAAGCTGCATCTACATTATTCCATTTGCATATCTCCTGGAGTGAGCCATCAAATCACCTAAAATGAACTACAACATTTCATAAAGAACAATCAGGTTGTTCCATTACTTACCACCTCCTCGTCTACCTCCACCACCACCACCACCACTTCCTCCTCCTCTCATAAATTCAGGCCGCCGAGTGGCAAAAGAGACTTTGATAACACTGCCCATAAATTCTTTTCCTGTGTGAAAAGTACAGTAAACCACCGTAGCTGTCATTAAGCAGATTGCACAATCCATATACAATAGTGTAAATCACACTTACTGAAAGAAAATATTGGCAGAAGCAATAAAATAAAAATAAAATCTTACCATCAAACCAATCTATGGCTGCTTTGGCTGAAGGAGGATCATCAAATGAAACAGTCGCTTCTCCTTTGGACTTGCCAGTTTCCTTGTCAGTATAAAGGTTTATCATTGGCTTTCCAGTCTTCTTATTAGTCTGCAAAAAAAGAGGAAGTGTAACTCTGTGTTCTCCTAATTGGGCTGCACTTTGAAATCTTCACAGAGTAGTAAAATGCTTTATAGCATTTAAACTAAGCTGCAGAAACCAGTGTCAGACAGCTGCTGCCAAGGCCAATAAGATAATGGGTTGCATCAAAAGAGGCATAGATGCCTGTGATGAGAACATAGTCCTGCCACTTTACAAATCACTAGTCAGACCACACATGGAGTACTGTGTACAGTTCTGGGCTCCTGTGAACAAGGCAGACATAGCAGAGCTGGAGAGGGTTCAGAGGAGGGCAACTAAAGTAATAACTGGAATGGGTGGACTACAGTACCCAGAAAGATTATCAAAATTAGGGTTATTCACTTTAGAAAAAAGACGACTGAGGGGAGATCTAATAACTATGTATAAATATATCAGAGGTCAGTACAGAGATCTCTCCCATCATCTATTTATCCCCAGGACTGTGACTGTGACGAGGGGACATCCTCAGCGCCTGGAGGAAAGAAGGTTTGTACATAAACATAGAAGAGGATTCTTTACGGTAAGAGCAGTGAGACTATAGAACTCTCTGCCTGAGGAGGTGGTGATGGTAAGTTCACTAAGAGAGTTCAAGAAGGGCCTGGATGTATTTCTGGAGGGTAACAATATTACAGGTTATAGTTACTAGAGATGGTTCATTGATCCAGGGAGTAATTCTGATTGCCTGATTGGGGTCGGGAAGGAATTTTTTCCCCTAAAGTGAGGAAAATTGGCTTCTACCTCACAGGGGTTTTTTGCCTTCCTCTGGATCAACTTGTAGGAAAACAGGCTGAACTGGATGGACAGATGTCTTTTTTCGGCCTTAAAAACTATGTTACTATGTAAAGGGTACCTGTAACTATGAAAATGCAGTGTAATTTTCCAGCAGCATGTTCTAGAGCAGGAGGAGCTGAGTAGATTGATATAGTTTTCCAGGGAAAGATTCAGTATAACTTGTATTTCATTCATTTAATTTCCTGCTTTTTTGGGACTAAGTCAAGCAGGCGGTGCTATCATTGAGTGACAGCTATCTGTGTATACACAGGCATAGAGGTAAAGATGTCAATCACTGATAGGACCACCTCCCTGACAGGAGTCCAGAATGAGCAGTAATTTAAATGAATGAAATATAAGTTATACTAAATATTCCCCTTTTCCCACAAAACTATTTAGCAATCTGCTCAGCTTTCCCCGCTGTATAGCATGCTGTGCTCAGCTCAGACACCATGTTCAATGTGACAAATTGCCTTTAACAGAACAGGATTACCCAGCTTTCTAATATAGATGGTCTACCCTAGGACAGGCCATCAATATCAGATAGGCGAGGTTTAGACTCCGCACCCCACCGCTGATGAACTGTTGGAAGAGGTCGAGGCACTGCAACCTTCTCAGTAAGGCATTGCAAAGTGCTGTAAGCTTCGAAGATGGCATTTTTCATAGCCCTGCAGCCTTGTTCCAATTACATTAATGTGATTCAGACTTGCCCCCGATATCCCCATCTGGGACATTGATGGCATATGGCTAGGAAATGCTATCGATGTCAGATAGACGTGGGACCGGCGCCCATCTCCAGAATGGGAACCCTGACGTGAACCCATGCGCCGCAACCATCCATTCACCACTGTGGGAGCTCTAAAAAGAGCTGAGCGCAGACTGTCTATTTCTGGTGGTCCCATTGCCACTATGAGACTTCCAAAAATAGGCAAGCGTGCTAACTCAGCTATTTTCGGAACATCTGTAGTGATGAATGGAGAGAACGCTGCGCATGCGCTTCCAGGGCTGCATTCTCTAGATAGGAGCTACTGCAAATTATTTCTCTTGTGGACATACCCCTAAAAGGTCCCATTATGATAAAGTGGATTTTTATCCTAAGATAACAATAAAGAAATAATAAAAGGGCAGACTAGATAGACCAGGCGGTCCTTTTCTGCCGTCAATCTTCTATGTTTTTATGTTACACTTAAAATACTTTCACCTTTATAATGCCAATCTGTTTGAAGAAGTCTGCCACTTGATCTGGATCGACATCTTCACTAAGTCCTTGCACAAATATCGTGTTATTGTCAGAATTGTCCTGATCATCTATAAAATGAAAAAACAAAGCTATAGTAATACCAGGTCATTTGTGAAATTATACCCACTACATGTTTGCTTTTTCTTACCTTGCTCAGGTTTATTACCATAATCTTTAGATCCTAAAAAAAGTACAAAACATGTATTGAGAAAGGGAAAATTTGTACATTTTAGAGATTCACTTCCAGCATTGTAACTAAAGCCACCCAAAAAGTCTTGCAATGACTAGTGATTAGAACATGAGTTTTTACAAAACCAATTATATGGTTGTGAGCCAAAGTTTAAACCCCCTCCTCCCCAAATAGAAAACAAAATGTAATATACAGTGGGGAAAAAAGTATTTAGTCAGCCACCAATTGTGCAAGTTCTCCCACTTAAGATGAGAGAGGCCTGTAATTGACATCATAGGTAGACCTCATCTATGAGAGAAAAAATGACAAAACAAATCCAGAAAATCACATTGTCAGATTTTTAAAGAATTTATTTGCAAATTATGGTGGAAAATAAGTATTTGGTCACCTACAAACAAGCAAGATTTCTGGCTCTCACAGACCTGTACCTTCTTCTGTCCTCCACTCATTACCTGTAGTAATGGCACCTGTTTGAACTTATCAGTATAAAAGACACCTGTCCACAACCTCAAACAGTCACACTCCAAATTCCACTATGATGAAGACCAACGAGCTGTCGAAGGACACCAGAAACAAAATTGTAGACCTGCACCAGGCTGGAAAGACAATCTGCAATAGGCAAGCAGCTTGGTGTGAAGAAATCAACTGTGGGAGCAATAATTAGAAAATGAAAGACATAAAAGACCACTGTTAATCTCCCTCGATCAGGGGCTCCACGCAAGATCTCACCCCATGGGGTCAAAATGATCACAAGAACTGTGAGCAAAAATCCCAGAACCACATGGGGGGGGACCTAGTGAATGACCTGCAGAAAGCTGGGACCAATGTAACAAAGGCTACCGTCAGTAACACACTACGCCACCAGGGACTCAGATCCTGCAGTGCCAGACGTGTCCCCCTGCTTAAGCCAGTACATATCCGGGCCCATCTAAAGTTTGCGAGAGAGCATTTGGATGTTCCAGAAGAGCATTGGGAGAATGTCATATGGTCAAATGAAACCAAAGTAGAACTGTTTGGTAGAAACAACTCGTCGTGTTTGGAGGAGAGTGAATGCTGAGTTGCATCTAAAGAACACCATACGTACTGTGAAGCATGGGGGTGGCAACATCATGCTTTGGGGCTCTTTCTCTGCAAAGGGACCAAGACGACTGATCCGTGTACATGAAAGAATGAATCTTAAGATTTTGAGTGCAAATCTCCTTCCATCAGCAAGGGCATTGAAGATGAAATGTGGCTGGGTCTTTCAGCATGACAATGATCCCAAGCACACCGCCAGGGCAACGAAGGAGTGGAAGCATTTCACTTCGTAAGAAGCATTTCAAGGTCCTGGAGTGGCCTAGCCAGTCTCCAGATCTCAACCCCATAGAAAACCTTTGGAGGGAGTTGAAAGTCTGTGTTGCCCAGCGACAGCCCCAAAACATCACTGCTCTAGAGGAGAAATGCGTGGAGGAATGAGCCAACATACCAGCAACAGAGTGTGCCAACCTTGTGAAGACTTACAGAAAACGTTTGACCTCTGTCATTGCCAACAAAGGATATATAACAAAGTATAAAGATGAACTTTTGTTATTGACCAAATACTTATTTTGCACCATAATTTGCAAATAAATTCTTTAAAAATCAGACAATGTGATTTTCTGGATTTGTTTTCTCATTTTGTCTCTCATAGTTGAGGTCTACCTATGATGTCAATTACAGGCCTCTCTCATCTTTTTAAGTGGGAAAACTTGCACAATTGGTGGCTGACTACGGTAAATACTTATTTTCCCCACTGTATAGGGGCAGTGCATTTAAAGTCATTATCTAAATATACTCTACTCTTCCAGCACAAAATAAGCACTTTAATTATACTTTTATATGTTTATTTGTACATTTAAAGAGAATCGGTCACCAGTTTTATGTTGTCGTACCTGAGGGCAACAAACTAGTGTAGTGACAGACACTAACCAAAACGCTGGGTTACTTTTTTTTTTTTTTTACCCAGTTTCTTAAAATCCGAGAACCTCCACTGATGCAAAATGCATGTCTTCAGACACTTACACTTTTTCACATTTTATGTTGTGACCTTCTGCTAAAATAAGAAATCTAGTTTTAACCCCCATTCAACTGCACTCAATATTCCTTAAGAAAGTGACAATAGAATTTTTGCAAATTTATTAAAAAGGAAAAACTAAAATTTAGAATGGACGCAAGTATTCGGACCCTTTGCTATAACACTTAAAATTTAGCTCTGTGGGGGTCTCCTATTTCTCATGATCATCTTTAAGATGTTTCTACATCTTAATTGGATCACACCAGTCTTAAATTCAATTGATTGGACATGATTTGGAAAGACACTCGTCTATACAAGGTTCACAGCTGACTAGGTGTATCAGGGCAAAAACCAATCAAGACATTAAACAAGAACACAGCCAGACAAGACAGGAGTGGCGTAGGGACAAATGTGAGTTTCTTTGATTGACACAGTCAGAGCCCAGAGAAACCCAATTTAAAATCTCTAGAGACCTGAAAATTGCTGTCCACCAATGTTTTTCATTTTCAAAAAATTAACAAAAATTTCAAACATTCTGTTTTCACTTTTTTTTTTTTTTACTATTGAGTGTAGAATGACAGGGAAAGACTTGATTTTTTTTTTTATTTTAGCACAGTGCCGCAAAATAAAATGTGCAAAAGGTAAAAGGGCCTGAAGACTTTCCAAATGCACTGAACAAGTACTGTACATAGGAAGAAAGCTTGTGCTCTATATTGAGCAAACTCAATGGAGATTTTAAGAATGACTGGATGAAACGAAATAAGTGCCCTGGCGTTTAGAACAAGGTATGTCAACAGTGTATGCTCTCCTCATGTAGGACGGCATAAAGCTGACGATATTCCCTTTTATACTGGGTTCACTTTTTTTGGCGATTGTTTTGTTGCCGTTTTTGGCAAAAATTCCAGCTCCAGATGTTGCTGGAAGTCTATGGGAAATGCAGGACAGGCAGGCATTTTTGGCATGGGTGTATTTTTTCATGCTTTAGGTGCATTATTCTGCCAGTGTTTTAAAGTCACAGCATTCTCTAGTTCTGGTATTTTTCTTCCATAGATCTCCACTATGCAGCGTTTGTTGGTAAGTTTTTATGGCGCTTTTGCATTTTTGTGCTTTTATTTTTTACCAATGCATATTGACACACAGGAGATATCTGTGTTTTTACTCATATGCAAATGAGCAATTGGAGCACTCAGAGGCAGGGCTGAATATTCTGAGCACTGCTTTGTAACACCCCCTGTGCTCTGCACACGCCCCCCTCCCCTTGATTGCCAGGGCAAGACATCAGGATGAGGGCAAAGCAGTAATATGTAGATCGGCTTTCTGAGCAGATATGGTAAAGCTACAGTACATAGTGTGTATAATACCCATATATACAGTAGATATGTATAAGCCAGGACACAGCTCTGCCCTCATCCTGATGTCTAGACCTGTCAATCAAGGGGAGTGGGCGTGTGCAGAGCACAGGGGTTGTTACATAGCAGTGCTCAGAATATTCAGCCCCGCCTCCTGGTGCTCCAACTTCTCCTTTGCATATGAATAAAAACACAGCCATCTCTGCAGCTGTTTAGCACACAGACAAAAGAAATGTATAGTTTTATCAGCATGATGAGCCATACCAGGCAGTATGTCTGATTTAATAGGGTTGATCCTGGTGACAGAGCCTCTTTAACATGGGGCGGAATGTCAAAATTCATGACACACATGGCCAGTATGTGTTTTGCAGATCCACGATTTGCAGACCGCTAAACAGATACGGTCATGTGCATGGGGCCTTAGTCAGCTGATAGGTGGGGATACTGGGACTTAATCTCTCACCAACCGATGGTGGCCTAACTTTAGGACAGGCTATCAACAGATGCCTGGAAAACCCTTTTGCCTACCCTCAACAAGAACATTTCAGTTGTGTGCAGGTAGCTTAAAGGGGTTGTCCGAGTTATGAAAAAAAATATATAGCACTTCAAATCTGATGGGCAGCAATATATAACTAAGTTAAGCAAGTTTTAGGCAAAAAAAAATCCATATTTCCTCATTTCCCTGGTTCTCTTCTGGTCTTTGTTTACATGCAGTAACAACAATCTCTGCCCCTCCCCCTTCTCCCCCCTCTATGCAAAGGGAATGAATACAAGTGCTGAGTGACATGTCTGCCTGCTAGAATACTCAGCAGCATGTTGTTTGTGTAGGACTACAAGTCCCAGCTGTACAATGACACTGCTGATAAACACAGGAAATTCTCCCTACCTGTTCTTGTACAATACAATTCCTCTATAGCTCCTTGCCCAGCATTTGTCTCCTCTCACTGCTGCAGCTACTGTTTGTTATAAAGCCTTGAGCCCTCAGTGTGTTCTGACTGAAGGGGTTAATGTTTTATCTGAAGGAAACCAGGAAGAAAGCAGATAGCAGGAGCCCGGCAAAGAAAGGGGGCGTGGCCAGTGACGTCTCGTGTACAGACTCTTATCTGAACTGAGGCTTGTGAACGAAACATCACAGAGCAGAGAGATAAGGTGACATCACAGGTCATGTGACCCTGAGTCAACTCTGAGAAACCAGCAGCTTTGGAAACACAAAGTATATGGGAAAGTTGTTATACCTGACAAGTTAGAAACATATAAAGAACAAAAAAATAACTCGGACAACCCCTTTAATCTTGCGAATTGTTCCATTCCACTCAAATTTAGATATCGTTACGGGAAACCAAAAAGTGCACTTCTGAACTAAATTATTCACAGCTAACCACGGTCATATCTTTTGGCTGCCTATCCAAATAAAATACTAAATGCTACTACTGATCGCTGGTATCCAATTGCACATATTGGGTACCTCAACTGTTGAAGCAAATTGTGACCGATGTTATTTTTTAACAATGCACGAGGAATAAAGTTTAACCTGAATAATAGCTTATGAAGCAGTCAGCATCAGGATTTTTTTTTTTTTTTTTTTTTTTTTTAGAAAGGACAATGCTATCTGGTTCATGGATGGTCAATAGGTTATGATAATCTGCCATGTCGGGTTACTAAATTTATGAAAATTCCACATTTGACATTACATTCCCAAAACAAGTCGGACCAACAAATAGGACAAAGTCTCCAATTTTCACAGCGTGACCTTTTTTTTTTTTATATATATATGAGGCACTAAAGTTCAAATTAGGAAGCATCTGTCAGATTAATGGTTTAGAGACACAGAAGCAACCACCATGGTATCCTTGCGTAGAATATACTTTAGGATTAGCTTTCTCCTAATAGTGTTGAAAACCAAGTTCCGGAGCAACTTGCTTTAACAATACAATGAGCAAATGATCCAGCAGTGAACTTTCAGCAGCAATAGATTAAGTAGAAAAGCAGTGCTGGAAGATTCTCTTCACAGTCCTTACCCTAGAAGCAGTCCGCACACTTGCCTTTTGAATGTATCTTTGCTCACAGAGATACGACAGCATTTTTTACTGGCCTGAAACAAGCTGAGGAGTCCTGTTCAATGCAACAGGAATGCCACCGAGTTTTTCTGGGCACTTACCACCATAATTTTTGAAGCCACCTCGGTCGCCACCGCTGCGGAGGAAAAAGTGGAGACATGATTTTTTTTTAACCCCCCTTTACCACAAAGGGCTGTTGAACTCAGAAATCCCAAGCAGCTGTCAAGATCAGTGTAGCTTCCCATATGAAAAAAACCCATGTACATTGCTATTAAACAGACTTTACCATTTCAGGTTCTCTGGGATGAATAAATTCTGCTCAACCTGAGCTTGGAAAAAAAAAGCTTTAATGGAGGACACTTTGAAAGTAGTAGAAATCTCAGGGTGTACACATGTGTCCATACTGCCACACTATGTATTTTTACTGGTCAGTACACTAAGCTTAATTCACATATCCTGGAGAACATCTTTAAAGTGGTTGTCTCACTTTAGCAAATGGCATTTATCATGTAGAGAAAGTTAATATAAGCCACTTACTAATGTCCATATTGCTTCCTTTGCTGGCTGGATTCATTTTTCATCATATTATACACTGCTCATATCCAAGGGTTATGAAGACGCTGCAATCCAGCAGCGGTGGCCGTGCTTGAACACTATAGGAAAAAGAGCTGGTCTCTGGTGGCCGGGACTGTGAGTGCACATATGTGTAAGCCCTAGAAACTAGCACTGCACAACGCAATGAAAAATGAATCAAGCCACCAAAGGAATATGGACAACAGCAATTTGGATTCATCATGCAGACAAAATTTAATACAGGGTACTAATGTGATTGAGACAACCCCAACAGTTTGACCATGCAACCTGTAAAAACAGATAAGTGTTTTGGAACTTTTCTCATCAAGAGTAGTGTGAACAGGAAAGTTTATGCCTGCGAGTGCCCAGGAGACAGAGCTTCCATGTGAAGCCTTCTCTGCATTGCACTGTCGCTCCCTTCTGCTGAGTGACAGCTGTAGTGTTCTCAGGATTGGGGTGGGGTGTTCATCAGAAGAGGGGAGCTACTGCTAAGCAGCTCAATGCAGAGAGCACTTTACAGTGAAGCTCCGCCTCTAATGTACTTGCAGGAGCAGAACCTGGCAGAATAAAACTTAATATGCACACAACTCAAAAAGTTGATAAAAACTCCAAAAAATTATGTCCTGCTCTACCATGCCCCCACCTAGTGCAGTCAGCAGTTCTGCATGGACAAAACTGCTCCGACAGACTTTTTTTTTTTTTTTTTTAAATGACAAATTGATTCAAAATTAATTACAATGCTTACCAGTTTGAAACACATGGTGTGCCTTGTGAAAATAAAGCATAAATGACTGTATAATAAAAAAATCTTTTCATTTTTTCAATACCCTGCGGTTCAGTTCTGTCCCATTTCACCTTACTGTCAGTGAATTTTTTTTTTTTAGAAAAAAAATCAGTGAAACCACTGTCCGTGTGCTGACCACATGCATATGTCCATTCTGCAAATTACAGACTATATCTCATCTGTATTGTGGATCAGAATAGTCATTTCTAGTAATGGGAGAACAATGGAATGCAATTGGAAGGTGCTTTATGGAACACAATTTGGACATGTCATGGGCTTGAGGCCTAAAAATAAAACACAAAAAATTGTGTGCCGACTGCTGTTCTCCATGCAGAGATGATTTGTTGTCCTGCTAATTTATTGGATTAATTCAATCTATAGAGACTACAATAAGAAAGCACGGGACAACTACTATTTATGAAGGTCAAAAATCTACAAGTTTAAGGTTTCGGAATAACTTCAGGGCCATTTTTATGACTGCATTTTACTTATTTTGGACTAAAAATTGTCAGTTCTTTATTAAAAATGTATTAAAGACGTTTCTCGTTAACTGTTAAGTTTTAGCCTGGCTGCGAGCATTTTTGCTATACGTAGCTGTCAGATGAAGCTCAAAGTGAAAGCTCAAACACCTATTTAAGCCATACTCGTATCAGTAAGATGAAAATGGAGCTATAATGAGCTGTCCGGAGATCAGAGAGAAGCTTCATGTGTGCCATCAGTTGAGTTCCCTGACTAGACACAGTGTAAACACAGAACCTGCTAATAGAGAATCTCAAGCATGCACAGAGAAAGGGGCTGCAATATTAATTGACAATCATGCTTTTTAGCTCAAAAACCAACCACCCAGGAGCAATTTGGTGACAAGGCTTTTTCCAGCATGATGGAGCACCATGTAGACACAGGCATAAGTGACATATATGAACTCTGAACATCTGTGTTAATTTAACTCTTTTGGTCCCAAAAATAAGACACGGAGGCCTTGTTTAAAGGGTTTGTCTGGGATTTTCATATTGCTGGCCTATCCTCACAGCATAGGTCATCAATATGAGATCACTTGAGGTCCGACTTGTAGCACTCTCACTGATCAGCTGCTTCAAGAAGTTGTTGAGCTCACCAGAAATGAGCACCTCAACCTCCTCACAGTGCCGTACATTGTATAGTGGTTGTGCTTGTTATTCCAGCTCAGCCCCATTCACTTCAATGAGGCTGAGCTGCACCTAGGCCATGGAAGAGGCCCAAGCGTTCAGAGTGCTGCAGTCTCTTCGTACAGGTGATCAGCAGGGGTCCTGTGAATGAAGACAGGCCATCAATATATCAATCCCAGAATACAGTTTGAACAATGGCGTTTTTGATGGAGTACAAACTTCTTATGACGGGAAGTAGGACTTTTCTAGTAAAGCTTTAATGCCTGAAGTTTGAGTCATATAATACAATCATATAATTCATTCAACTGTAACATCTAGAAGCAGTGAAGGAGTGTCAACACTGAACTGTGATTGCTTCGAGACCCTGAATGTTCTTAATCCCTAAGGGTAACTGCCCACGGTGCAGATTCCGTGCAGAAAAACCGCAGTGTAATACAGTACCAGAAAACGTATGCGATTGGACAAGTCTCATGTACACTACTTTTCTCTTTGTGTGGAAACTGACATGTCATACGGTGGATTGCAAAAGCTGCACATCAATCGTTAATGCAGCTTTCCCTCTTTTGAAATGCAAGGGTCAGATCTGCAGCAAAAGCGAAACAAAAACCTCAAAGGCCCTTTCACACGACCGTATGTCCTCTGAGACATACAGTCCATGAGCAGGCCATATGTCCCGGAGCGGCATTGATCGTGTGCACGGGAGCGCACAGCATCATACATTACAATGATGCTGTGCACGTCGGGCCACCCGCGGGACTATTGTCCCACACTTATATGATTTTATGAGTGCAGGACAATAGCCCCGTGGGCGGCCCGACGTGCACAGCATCATTGTCCGTGCACACGATTGATGCCGCTCTGGGACATATCGCCCGCTCATAGACCGTATGTCTCAGAGGGCATACGGTCGTGTGAAACGGCCCTAACACATGGCATTGTGTTGTAAAAACGGACATCTGTGAAGATTTTCCCTAGCGGTAACTGCCCGTGTACTGGTTCCCTAGGGGTAACTGCACACAATGTGGATTTTGTGCGGAAAAACCACAGCATAAGAGTACCAGCAAAGTAAATGAGAATCTCATGAACACGCAAGTTTTTTTTACATGCAGAGTTAACCTGTGACTTGTCTGTGCGATCCACACCTTTTATATAGTGTTTTTTCCACAAACTTAAATGGGATTTTTAAACAGAAAATCTGCACCAAAATTTGCTACGAAAAGCACACTAATCCTGCAATATATAGTATGAATATGCGTTTTCTGCAGTCTGATGCGGATTTCATGCGGATCTTCTTAATACAAATACGCTACATCTGCAGGTATCCGTAAAGGTGTTGGCTCACGTCAGTAAATGGCTTTTATCAGAGTTAGTACAAGGCACTCACTAATATTTGTCCATATTGCCCCTTTTGCTTGCTGGATTCATTTTATCAATCACATTAAAAACTGCTCCTATCCTGGGGTTATGACCTCCCTGTAAGGCTACTTTCACACTTGCGTTTGCAGGATCCGTTTGTGAGATCCGTCACAGGCTCTCATAAACGGTCCAAAACTGATCAGTTTTGTCCTAATGCATTCTGAATGGAAAAGGATCCGTTCAGAATGCATCAGTTTTGCTTCAGTTCAGTCTCCATTCCGTTTTGGAGGCGGACACTAAAATGCTGCTTGCAGCGTTTTGGTGTCCGCTTGATGGAAACTGATCCAAAAGGATCAGTCATAACTCACAATGTAAGTCAATGGGGACGGATCAGTTTTGTCTGACACAACAGAAAACAGATCCGTCCTCCATTGACTTTCAATGGAGTTCATGACGATCCGTCTTTGCTATGTAAAAGATAATACAAATGGATCCGTTCAGAACGGATGCAGACGTTTGTATTATCATGACGGATCCGTTCGTGAGAGCCTGGACGGAGCTCACAAACAGATCCTGCAAACGCAAGTGTGAAAGTAGCCTAATCCAGCAGCAGTGGCCGTGCTTGTATACCATAGGAAAAAGCACCAGCCTATGTGCGCTCCCGGCCACCAGAGAGGCTGGCACTTTTTCCTACAGTGTGCAAGCACGGCCACCACTGATGGATTGCAGGAAGGTCGTAACCATGGAAACAATCAGTGTATAATGTGATGGAAAAATGAATCCAGACTGCAAAGGAAGCCATATGGAGAATCACAATACATTAGTAAGTGGCTTGTGTTACCTTTCTCTACATAATAAGTATCACTTACAGAAGTGACAACCCCTTTAACTTTCAAATGTTTCCATCCAATAGACCTGCAGGGTGGCTTATTTTACAGCATGGGTTTTATTTTACAATGGCAATGGTCTCAGGATGCACTACGGTTGTCACAGTGATGCAAATGCTTTTGGAGGATGGCCTGGTGTCAAAAAAGGCAGCAAAGAAGGCATTTCTCTTTAAGAAAAAACAGGGACAGACTGACATTGTGCAAGAATAACACTGACTGGACTGCAGAGGACTGGAGTAAAGTTATTTTTGCTGATAAAGCCCATTCAGACTGTTTGGGACATCTATAAAAATGATTGTGAGCGATACCATGAGTCCTGTGTCATGCCAACAGTAAAGCCTCCCGAGACCATTCATGTATGGGGTTGCTTCGCGTCCAAGGGAGTAGGCTCACTCACAACTTTGCCTAAGAACACTGCCTTATATAGAATAGAGAATAGTATCAAAACATCCTCCAAGAGCAACTTCTCCCAGCCATCCATGAACAATTTGGTGATAAATAAGGCTTTTTCCAGCATGATGGAGCACCATGTCACGAGGCAAACGTGATATCTAAGTGGCTTAGTGAAGAAAACATTGAAACTTTGGGTTCATGGCTAGGAAACTCCTCAGAACTCAATCCCACTGAGAACCTGTGGTCAACCCTCAAAATGAGGGACAAATAAAAACACAGAAATTGTGATAAACTCCAAGCACTGACTAGGCAAGAATGGGATGCCATCAGGGTTTGGCCTAGAAGCTGATATCCAGCATGCCAGAGCAAACTGCAGAAGACTTCAAAAAGAAGGGTCAACACTGGAAATATTGAGTTGTTGCACAGACTTCATATAATTGTACTTTAGTGTACCAGAGGAACATCTGACAAAAAGATCCAAAAACATTGAAGCAGCAAACATTTTGTCCATGACTATACTGAACTTTGCTTATAGGTGATGTCACCATATAGTGACATCCTTTTTTCTAATCAGTTTTTATTTTATCATTGCAGATTTATTATTCTGTTTCCTGAACATGATTATGGGGGGCGGCCATCTTGCCGGAGCTGTTCTTAACAGCATTTACAAAGCATTAAGAAAATCGCTTTACGGCAACCTCATGGTCCACAGACACAATGGTCTGGTGGAGACTTGTTGACTTCTATGGGAGAGTTTTCTAGGCATGCTCTGTGACCTGTGCAGAGGTCATTGTACTAGGAAAGAACAGAAATGCTTTGACAATCACCTAAGTTGCTGAAGAATCAAATATTAAATGGGTTGTATTAACTCAGACAATGGGGTCATAGTGCTAGGATATGCCCCCATTGTCTGATAGGTAGGACGTGCACCTATGTATTTCTGTCAGGCCCACAGAAATGAACGGGAGAGGTGGCCGCGCCACTCAGCCATTTTTGGCGGGCAAATAGGCAGGCTTGGTGGTGGCCAGACCCAACCCTGCCAGCCACCATTTTGCACGCCTTGTGTTAGAGATAGGTATCAGATAATGGGGGCTTATCGTAGCAATATGCCCCTATTGAGGGAGGTGGGAATACCCCTTTAAAACACCAGAACCTTCATATAACAAGAGCAGGACATGTTCATTCATAATCCAAAAATATCCGATAGTGCAGCAGTTACTGTGGTAGTAACAGAAGTGCATAATAATCCTCAAGTCTTTCTTGGAGAATACTCTAACTGAGCCAGTCCTCTAGACCAGTGATTTTCAACCAGTGTGCCTCCAGCTGTTGCAAAACTACAACTCCCATCATGCCCAGGCAGCCTACAGCTATCAGCCTACAGAAGGGCATGGTGGGAGTTGTAGTTTTGCAACAGCTGGAGGCACACTGGTTGAAAATCACTGCTCTAGACTAGAAAGTCATAGCCTGTAACTCGTGCAAATAAAAATTAAAATGACTAACCACTTCCCTTTTTCTGCCATCTTTTCAGGCTACCTGATGCACAGTGTACTGATAGTCCAAGACATTTATTGCTTGTCCAGCGCTGCTCATGTGATCAGCACTAGCCAATCAGATGGCAGCAGAAAGGGTCTTGAATTACCAATGCCCAATATGCATTGAGTATTCCATAGGAAGAAGAGGGGCTTGGGGATCTACAAATGCATGGGTCAAAGGAAGAAAAGGAGGACACCATGTAAATGTTCAGTCTGTTGCTCAGTGAATTTTGTCTTAAACATTCTGGCTGCCTGCTGCCACAGCTAGTTGAAGTTTAGTGCAAATGTGTTAATATTTTTTAATTGACTTTTGCATTTTCTACACTTGGCGTTCACCTAAACGTGGGTTCACATATCTGTATCTAATGACAAGTAGAGATGAGCGGTTCCGTCCCCACTGACTTTCAGTCGGGTGAGGAGGACGGATCCGTTTGGTATGAGTGTCATACCAAACGATCCGTCCCCATTGACTTACATGCAGCTGAGGACGGATCCGCAATGCCTGCGGGCATTGCGCAGGGGAGCCGAGCGCTACAGTGATCGTAACGAGCGCGTTCGCTCATCTCTAATGACAAGTCAAAAGAGGGCCCTGGAGCTGGAGACTGATGGCAGAATAGTTTTCTTCATTATAGTTCTGAAATTCCAACAGACTTTGAAATCCAAATCTTTCCTGTTGAATCAACTATTTGGATCGATTGATTTGTGTCTTGTTTGCTGTTCTTTCTTTCCATTATAGTCTACTATTGAGGGTACATGTCACAGTTTTTATTGCTCTACACTATCTGTGAGGTTTTTTTATTTAGCAGATTATGCTACTAAATTTGATTTCTCTTAGTTGAGAACTATAAAGCAAAAATCTTTTGAAAGCAAAAAGCCTATGGGTGAGTTCCCACAAAGCGTTAACATATGGATTGCAGCTTTACCACAAATCAACTGGTTTTAATGGTCATGTGGTTTTGTGGGACTCCTCATAGAACCTAAGATGCTGTTAGCCTGGTTGATCAGTCTTGTGGATGGGCCTGATTTTGTACCAGTATTATGCTCATATAAAATTGGCCTTGGACTGACACATTCACTATAAACTTTTATTGCTGGGGTAAACACTTAGGCGGAGATTTATCAAACTGATGTAAAGTAGAACTAGCTTAGTTACCCATAGCAACCAGATTCCACCTTACATTTTCCAAAGGAGATGTTGATAATGAAAAGTTGCTATGGGCAACTAAGCCAGTTCTACTTTACACCAGTTTGATAAATCTCCCCCTTTAGTGAATGCTTACAGAACCCAATGAATTTAATGAACAGTCAAATACTGCATTGAGGTGTAGATTCGAATACTCCAAAGTGAGAGACACCACTTGAAGTAAAGAACAGTACTATACATCGTTTGTCACGAAAAACAGTTCTGACCAAGATTAAATGAAAAAAAGACTTTGCTACAAGCACCATAAAGTAAAATACGTTTCCTCCCAAATATGAAATGGTGCACAACATTCCATATATCTATTTTACATAAATACAAGCAACTCCAAACATAACAGGTTACACTAAAGGGGTTTTCTGAGAAAACTAGACAACTCTGGGGGGGGGATCAGCCTGCAACAAAGAACTGGTAAGTACTTACCTGGTCCCATGCAGCAGATTCCTGCAGAGTCTTTTTACCAGGCTGAAGTCACCACTTTAGCCGGGTAAATAGAGTCCAGATAGGAGAACCAGAGCAGTGGTGTGGGATCTGCCGGGTAAGTACTCAGCACAAGTCCTTTGCTGCAGACTGATCCTGAGAGATGTCTGGTTCTCACTGAACTCCACCCATTTAAACAACTAATGGAAAAAAAAAAAAAAAAAAAAAAAAAGATCTGTACTAACCTCACCCCAGCAGGTCTATCTGAGTCAAAGCCACCACGGCCTCTGCCACCGCCAAAACTTTGGGATCCACCAAATCCACGATCGCCACCATACCTGCCGTAATCGCGACGTTCATCATCTAGATTAAGAAATTATACATTAAAGAAAACCAGGTATATATTAAAAAAAAGATTGACACAAATGCCAAAATTTTAAGAAAATACCATGTGCACTAAGCACTGACTGTAAATGGGAAAGCCACGGCTGCAGAGTGCAGTATAACAAGGACAGTGGAAGCCAGTGCCTATGGAGATGTATGCTGGTTACACATGACGACTTGAAGAACCTATACAGCATTTGTCACTAAAATATGGTTTATATGCGTTTTGGATGGTCATTGTTTGAAAGGAAAGCTTAAAAATCTTAGGTGAACTTTATTTTTTTTCATGTAACTTACTCTGTAAGCCTCCAGGATTTTGTCTTTAAAAACTACATGCCCTGCCTATTTGTACTATTAAGGCATATCGAAAGAAATTTGACCAAATTACAACAAACATTTTATCCATAAAGCGTGAAAGCCTAATCTACACAAATTGTACATATGTCGAACATAAATCTCAAATGCCATATGGAAACTTGCAGACAAATCTTGATTACAGAACACAAATGTCCTCCCCACCCCCCAAGCTGTACACTTGCATGTTACTGCTGAAGCCTTGTATGGAAAAAGCAGGTAAATGACCAGAGCTGCTACATCGTAGAAAATAGTGGGGAAGAAACAGCCAAATATGGGATTTTTCATTTTCAGGCATTTAGTACCAATGTGGTCCCTTTTTAAAGTGTTTCTGTCATCAGTTTTTTTTTGTATGAATCAGGCTGACATTAGAGCAGGGCTCCAGATGGCGACCAAAATGATTGCCAATGCGACTCATTTCCAAATGGCAACAAGACTTTTTAGTCTTGTCGCCATTTGCGCCTGGACCACACCAGCATTCACCGATACTAAGCTGCGCTACTGCACAGCCTAGTATCAGAGAACATGGAGCGCGCTGACAGCTGTCAGTGCGCTCCATGTTCCCTCAGCAGCACAAGGGAGAAGGAAGCTCTTCCTCCCCCCTGTGCTGCTGCCACCAATCAAGGGGGTGAGGGGAGGGGCAGGGCACACTGCGCCACCAATGAAGTTAACCATGTTTAATACAACTACAGGAGGCGGGTGCCGGTGCGGAATCACATAACCGGCACCCAACCTGTATTACAGGGAGCTCCAATATGCCGCAGTTAACCCCTCAGGTGCCGCACCTGAGGGGTTAACTACCGCTGACTGCAGCTCCCTATAATACAGGTCGAGTGCCAGCTATGTGATTCCGCACCGGCACCCGCCTCCTGTAGTTGTATTAAACATGGTTAACTTCATTGGTGGTGCAGTGCGCGGTCCCTCCAAACCCCAGTATAACAAGCATTGGTGGCAGTGGCCACAGGGTCCCCCACCTCTTCATTGGTGGCAGTGGTAGATACCGATCGGAGTGTAATCCCAGCAGTGTAATCGCGGGGCTCCGATCGGTTGCCATAGAAACAGGACGCTACTGAAGTCCTGGCTGCCATGGTAAGCTCCCTGCTTCCCTGTGCACAAAGCCCAAGGCAGCAGGGAGCTTTTGAAGTCCTATTCACCCTAATAGATCTCTATTAGGGTAATAGAACAAGGGATACAGATCCCAGGTTCTAGCCCCTTAGGGGTCTAATAGTTACTAAATAAAAAGTAAAAAAAAAAAAAAAAAAAAAACCAAAACACACAAATGTAAAGCACTTTAGTTCAAGTATGGGAGGCAGCGGTATGACATATGTTCCGCAAATTGTGGAACACATACATGCCGGGCGGCATCCGAGGTATTGCGGAGCAGATGCGTAATACTACAGCCATCTGAACAGCCCTTTAACCACCCCCTTTCCCAATTATACATATAAAATATATTAACAATAAACATTTTACATATCGCCCTGTCCGAAAAGTCCACACTATTAAAATAAAGACTCTCCTATGTGGTGAACACGTAACAGAAAAAAAAAATCTGCACAATTTGCCATTTTTTAGTCACCTTGTCCCTCAAAAAAAAAAAAAAAATAAATTAGTATAGGACTGTTCTATTACGGGCCAGACGTTCCATCTCCTCCTCCAAGTCTTATTTTAATTATAAAATTATATGTATTTAAATTTGGAGACTAAAAATTTAATTTGGCTCCTAAATTTTTCAGTTCAGGAGCCAATGGCTCCTGGGTATTTTTTTTTTAGCCTGGAGCACTGCATTAGAAATGTGCTAATGTCACCAGATTCTAAATATGTATATCTTTTATTTACTGGTGCCCCCATTTTTATATAGTTTGAACTCTTATTTTATGCTAATAAGCCTCTAGGAGCAGGGGTGCATTACCCCTGCTCCTAGAGGCTCCGTTTGCGAACCTTCAGAAACGCACCCTTGGTCTGAGAGACAGGGCCAGGTAGCTTTCTTCTCCTCCTGCCAGCCCTGTCCGCGATCTATATCCCGCCCCTGCGCCGTGCTTTCGTTATTCAGCGCAGGAGCAGTGAGTGCAGGACGCTGGCAGGCTTCCTTACTGCACCTGCGCCGAATATGTCACAGTTGAGCACAGCGCAGGCACAGTGAGGAAACCGGGAGCCTGCCAGCGTCCTGCACTCACTGCGCCTGTGCTGAATAATGAACGCACGGCGCAGGTGCGGGATAGATCGCGGACAGGGCTGGCAGGAGGAGGAGAAAGCTGCGTGGCTCTGTTACTCAAGACTAAAGGTGCGTTTCTGAAGGTTGGCAAACGGAGCCTCTAGGAGCAGGGGTAATGCACCCCTGCTCCTAGAGGCTTATTAGCATAAAATAAGAGTTCAAATTATATAAAAACGGGGCACCAGTAAATAAAAGATATACATATTTAGAATCAGATGACATTAGCACATCTCTAATGTCAGCCTGATTCATACCCAAAAAACTGATGACAAACCCTTTAAAGGGGTATTCCGGTTACCATAATTCATCAATAATTACCTAATATGTCAATTTCACATATTTACTGTGCAGTAGTTCTAAAAGTAGTTTTCTTTCTCTGCTACCCACTGTGTTTCCTCATAAGTTACAATGGCATCGACCTGTAGTTCTGAGCCTTTGTTAGGTCGAGCATGCTCAGTGTGTTGCTATCAATTCTCTAGCTAAATGTCAGTGTGCTGCTGATTACTGAGAAGAGGGGGCGTGACCGGACTGTATATCAGGCAGCCAATCAATCAACATCAATAAACAAGTAGAAACTCAACAGCAGGAAAGCAGGGATTGTGGGGATTGTAGTTTTGAGCATGCTCGACCTAACAAAGGCTCAGAACTACAGGTCGATGCCATGGTAAATTATGAGGAAACACAGTGGGTAGCACAGGAAGAAAACTACTTTTATAACTACTGAAAGGTGGAATCTGATTGGTTGCTATGGGCAACCAAGCCAGTTTTCTTTTACACCAGTTTTGATAAATCTGTCCCATAGTTTGCAACTTTTTAACACCACTTTTTAGGAACAAGGGAAATAACTCCTCCCCTCATTCTGTTTTTGGCTTACATCCAGTGGCACAACTAGAAATGACTGGACCCCACAGCAAATTTATGAAAAGGGTAACACTGTTGGGACTGGGGCGTTCTTTCTATTGCTATGTCTGTACAACAGTTATTCACTGATAACTGGGTTATTGATATTATCTAAGGGGCTCTTGTCTCTATGGGAACACAGGTTGGCGGGGAGGTCATGTGACTGCTCCTCTAGACATGCTTGCTGCAGTGCATGCTGGGATTTTTACTTTCACTTTGCAGCTGCTCCTCCCACACAGCCTGTCTGAGGGAGCTCCTCCAGGGAAGTGTGTCATGGTGAACAGGATAGATAAATGATGTACAGCCAGTACATGTCACCTGAGAAATACTTCATAGTGTTGGCTATTGTCTGGGGGAATTTTGGATTTTTGACACTTAGGGTGGCCAACCCCTTTAAGTTTACGTGTAAAGGTTAGAGTGCATTTTAGGTTCATCCTGAAATTTCACCCACAAGCCAAATATCCCTAAATTTCTGTGAGTAGTTTATGAATACACCCTTATAATTTGCATTGGTATGTACAAATAATCCACGCATTTAGGCAGTTCTTACTAAATTTAAGGTGAACTTCACCTTGAGAGGAATGGCTATAACCCTCTTTCCGAAAGGAAGGCTGAGCTTGTCCACCGTATCCAGACGATTCATAGGATCCTTGAGTTTGCTGCTGTCCATAGCCTGACCTTGACTTTTGCCCATAGTCTTGTTGATCATAGGACTCTTGAGGCTGCTGATAAGGCGGTCTGCTGTTATCAGACTGATTTTCATGTGATGAACCTCTGCTGCTGTATTAGGAAATTAACATTTTCAAATGTAATCTCAAGCAAGTAAAATTACTGTATTGAACCTAGACAAACACTTAAAAGGATGAGAGAAAGATCAACACTGGAGCTCCTTAAAAGATTATATTAAAGGGAGTCTCTGGCTTATATTAAAGGGAGACTTCAGGAAAGTCAGTGTTAACGGGAACCTGTCATCAACTTTATGCTGACCTCACTGATGGCAGTATAAATTAGTGACAGAAATGCTGATTTCAGCGGTGTGTCACTCATGAGCTAAAAGTAAGTGGTTGCTGAGAACCAGCATCATAATCATTGCAGTTCAGGCCTTGAAAAGAGTCAAATCTTCATGAGAAGAGTCATGGTTATTCATAATCTCCTGCTCTCCCCACCCATCTGCTGATGACTGGCAGTTCTCTCCTAGAAAGAAAGGGAGAAAACTAGGTAGAAGCCTGCCAATCATCAGCAGGTGGGCAGGGAGAGCAGGAATCCATGAATAACCAGGACTCTTCTCAGGTGGTCGTGACTCTTTTCCAGGCCCAGTCTGCAATGATTGTGAAGTTGGTTCTTGGCAACCACTTACTTTTGACATATAAATGACAGACCGCCGAAATCAACTCACTTGTCTCTACTTTATTCTGCCGTTAGTACGGGCAGCATAAAGGTGATGACAGGTTCCCTTTAAACCATGTAGGGCTAGCTTAGCTGAATGTAATGATACCCTTCACTAAGCAACTAATCTGGAGAAAAAGTACTTTTATTCTGTATAGAAATGAGCAGTTAAGTGCACAGAGGGCAAGCTCAAGACACTGTGCACTCTTGACCTCCTGTTTCCTTTACCAGCCCCTCCCTCTACTTGACTGACAGAGCCAGGTTCTGGCATAGCCATCTTGCCTGGCCCTGTAAATCAAGGAGAGACTCACACAGGAAGGAGGTGCAAGGGTGTACTCCGATAATGAATGCATCCATGTGTTATGGTATTTGTTGCAGACATTTCTGGGGCAAACAAATCTATTCCATATTACATCTAAATTGGCTCGTTTCTGCTATATGAGCATAGATTTTTGCTAGTTCCATTCAGATGAATGGGACAGATGTAGAGGTTTCTGAAAAATATCTGCTATACGTGCACATACACTTATTGTGCAAAGCAAATGGCAGATTACGCATAGCTTAAAATGTGAGCTATTGTATCGAGATCACGTACCTTTAAACAAACTGATCTCAAAACCTAGCCAGGATATTTCCAAAAATAGTTTATAGAAATGTAAAGGGGTTGTCCAGTTTCCTATACTGATGGCCTATCCTCAGGAAAGGGTATCAATATCAGATCGCCAGGGGTCCGGCTCATGCGCTGATCAGGTGTTTACCTGCTCGCTGTCAACATCGCAGCGACACGTAGTGTTATTACAGCTCCTCCGTCCCATTCTCTTGAACGGGATGAAGTATAGCTACAACTCCTTTTTATTCAAGTGATGGGACGGATGAGTTGTGATTACACTGCTCGGCGCTGCAATGTCAGTGAAGAAAATGCAGAGCTGCAATGGCAGGGCCACTGGGAGTCAGACCTGGCCAATCTGGTATTGATGACCTATCCTGAGGATGGATCATTATTATCGGACATCTTAAACTCTTACCTGCCTACTGACGATTCAGAAGTCTGTCCATAACCACCATAAGATTGCTGACTTTGATATGGTGCTTGAGAAGACTGGCCATAACCTAAAAGGGCCCAAAATGGTTAACAAGTGTATAAGTAATACTGTATATATAATATTCAGCACATAACATCCATGAAAAGTAGTGTCATGCAGGATAGCCAACGATAATGTGAGTATACATTGAGAAGGTTAATTTACTCTCCAATTTTCACCCTCCTGCCCCAGCACGCCATCTTAGTATAGTAGTATAGTAGGACAGTGGAGGCACAACACATTACAAATGATCGAAGGTTCAAGTCCATAAATGAGACAAAAAAAGCTGACGATTATTTAAACAAGTACACACACAAATGTTAAAAATTAAAGTGAAAGTTCTCCTATAACTGGTACTATGATGAACAAAAATATTATAATATAATGTTACCGTATTTTTCGTACTATAAGACGCACTTTATTCCCCCCATAAAGTGGGGGAAAAAACGTCAGTGTGTCTTATGGGGCAAATACTTATGGTAGGGCTTATTCGTACAGGAAGATCGGGAAGCTGCGAAAGCAGCCCTCCCCGTGCTCTGGACTCACCGATTATTGGTCTTCCTCTGCCACTTACTGTGCTGTGACTGCACACAGCTTGAGTATGCCGACATGCTGTGACCTCACATCGTCAGATCACAGAACAGCGTGCGGCAGGAAGAACAAGAACGTGGATGTCAGGAGCGGCCGTGGTGTCCGGAGCAGGAGAGGCAAGTCGAATGGGAGTTGGTCATTCACACTGGGGCTCTGATCTAAGGTCTGATTGAGGGTCTTATGAACATTTTGGGTCTGAACTGTCATCTGATGAAAAAAAATGTTTTCTTATTTTCCTCCTCTAAAACCTAGGTTCATCTTATAGGGCGAAAAATACGGTAATTAGCCTGCACAGGGAACACCATAAAAAGTAAAAATAGAAATATTTGTAAATTATATTGACCCAAACAGTGAATGCTAGAATAGGAAAGCCCAAAAAACAAAAGGAAAGAATTGTTTAATTCCATCCTAAAGTTTCTCAATACCTGGAACATACGGTTATGTACACCTTTGGGAGCAATTTTTATTGGTGCGTTGTCCTCATTTTGAGCTTAAAATCATTTCCTCAGTTGGTTTTTATTAAAGATATGGAGTTCTTTTCTCTGTACAAAGCCGAGATGCTCTAGTAACAGGATCTTAATTTTTTCTCTCTGACAGGCTCCTTACCTCTGACCTTATAAACACTCAAAGCTCAATACTTATCTTAGGGATATGGCTTAAGTAACAGTTTATGACCTCAAAGTAATTTAGAGATAAGGTTTATTAAATGACAGGCACAAAGTCAAAGTTGGATGCATGCATCTAGAAAAACAGTTAAGCCATTGTGACTAAGGCTCAATATTTTTTAATAAAAAACAGTTGAAAAAAATATTTTTTAGCCCCAAATGAGTCACATTCACTTCAATGTGGATTCAAAGCGGATGGAGATGTGTAGTTCAGAGCTACTCATGAACAGGTGTTCAGCAGTGGTATCGGACTCCCATCAATCGGATACTGATGGCCCATCCTTAGGATATACATAGTAAAATGGAATACCTCTTTAAATGATGCTATTAAAACTACACCATGCCCTACAAAAACCAAACCCTCCTATAGCTAGGTTGAAAGAATAATAAAGTGATGGATCTTGGAAATAGGGATTCTTCTCAGTAACATTACCTGACTGACTCTGACCATAGCCAGGATTGTAAGATCCATAGCTCTGCCCATAACCCGATGATTCTGGTGCTTGTCCATATCCAGAATAGTCCTGAGTAAAGAATAAATTACATTGCAATACATTTAAAAATACCACATTTTGGTCAATGAGTAAGTGTTATAAAGAGAAATGCACCAATTGTCAGTTGGAAAAAGTTGCAAGTTTAGTGCAGGACCAGTTTATAGGAAAAAAAAAGTTTTTTTTTTTTACTTTGCTTATATGTCACACTCCCTCCAATTGGCAGACCACAGATGACAGATTAAGGCTACAGTCACACAGACGTTACAGACTTTTTTTTGTCATCACACCTCCAGTTTAAGGTAGACTACAGGGTTAAGGGTTCACATAGAAAACTATCTTGTCCGCTTTCACCTACTGACAGCCCCCCATACAATTGAAATGGGACAAATGGGTCTATGCCACATCATAGACTAGCACATCTTACACCAACAGTTTATACTAAGGGTACTTGCACACCCGATTGTCTGTCAGATCCTCAGTGGAGATGAGAAATGTATGTACCTCTGAGGCATTGGGACAAATGACTGATACAGCGATCGCTTGTCCCCATTGTTTCAGGGCAGCAGATCGTTGACAGTATGATCTGCTCCACAGGAACAATTATTTAAAGACCCAGGAGGACTCGATCACCCGATGAACCAGTATACGCTTATTGAACAGGTGATTGCTAGTACCTTTTACACAGGCAGATTATCAGAATGAGCGTTTATAGAAATGCTCATCCCCCGCTAAATTGCCCGATAGTCGGTCTATGTAAAAAACTAAAACTTGGCGTTGAGAAACATCATTCTTAGGGTAGACACACACAGTCGAGTTCAGTGAGAGTTCCCATTCTGACCTCTGCTCCTCTGACTCTAATGATTTATAATGCTGTGCGACCCTGAAAGTCCTGGAACCTACTAATTACACTGCCAGCATTATGTCAGTATAATTCAATAGATTACAGTTCAGAATGGGAATTCTCACAGAGTATCTCGTGAGTGTGCATCTGGCCTTAGTAATCCTGCCCGACTGTCTTTTGTAAAAATCACGCATACTAGCAGAGACGCTTTCACAAAAGACAGACGAGTCAAAAACAAGATTAGACAATAGTATCACAGACTTCAAGAACAACAGAGTACAATTGTGCCAATTAAGCCACTTTCCACTGCATGGTACCAGGTAGTTAATTTTCCACTATGCATAGGATGCCCACACAATGTACCCGGTACCATTTTTAAAATTGCTGGATCTACTCACACATTTGTGGCATAACACTATGATAGGCCACCAAGATCTGAAAGAATCGAAGTTTGAGGTGTTTGGATCACACAGAAGAACATTTGTGAGACGCAGAACAACTAAAAAGATGCTGGAAGATTGCCTGATGCTATCTGTCAAGCATGGTGGAGGTAATGTGACGGTCTGGGGTTGCTTTGGTGCTGGTAAAGTGGGAGATCACTCCATTTTGCAACGCTATGCCATCCCCTGTGGACAGCGCTTAATTGGAGTCAATTTCCTCCTACAACAGGACAATGACCCAAAGCACACCTCCAAATTATGCAACAACTATTTAGGGAAGAAGCAGGCAGCTGGTATTCTATCTGTAATGGAATGACCAACGCTGTCACCAGATCTCAACCCCATTGAGCTGTTGTGGGAGCAGCTTGACCTTATGGTACGCAAAGAGTGCCCATCAAGCCAATCCAACTTGTGGGAGGGGCTTCTGGAAGCATGGGGTGAAATCTCCAGATTACCTCAGCAAATTAACAGCTAGAATGCCAAAGGTCTGCAATGCTGTAATTGCTGCAAATGGAGCATTCTTCGATAAAAGCAAAGTTTGAAGGAGAAAATTATTATTTCAAATAAAAATCATTATTTCTAACCTTGTCAATGTCTTGATTATATTTTCTATTCATTTTGCAACTCATTTGATAAATAAAAGTGTGAGTTTTCATGGAAAACACAAAATTATCTAGGTGACCCCAAACTTTTGAACGGTAGTGTAGATGCATGTCCCATTGATGTCATATCCTAGCGAAATGTCAATGTGTGAGATGGTCCAACCCACTTAACTTTACCCTAGTCGGGGGTGGGGATAAAATAGATAAAAGCTGCTTCCATGCAGTGGAAGAGTGGCTTTAGTTGACAGAGGACAACTTTATCATTAAAAACACAGAAAATACTCAAATATAATACATCTTAGCACTTCTCTTCACCTTCTCCTATGTCTTAGTACTATTTTAGTACATAAAAGATTAAACAGAAAAAACAAAAGTCATCCATGTCGCCTTCCTAGTACTGTTCTAAGCTGGATGACAGTGGCTGGATCGGACAAAAAGACTGTCTTCAGCAGAAGATGGCGCAGATCAGCAGGAGATTAACTCCTTTGTTCTCTGCAGGATTTCTAAAGGTCCCTTTGTACGGGAAAATTGAGCAGATGGTTGTGGGGAAGGAAGTGTTCCCTCCTGACAATCGCCTGCTCATCAGTGAAGACATTTACATGTAGCAATCGCCTCCACAGTATGGGGAGCCGTGATCGCTAATATCATTGTTTGCCGACGGCAGAGGCTGTTTACAGAGCACAATCTGCGTTTCCCATGTCCATAAGGTAACTGGCGGCACCTTACACCACCAGATAATCGCTAACAAGCGCTTGTGAGCTACTATCTGGCAGAGAATCAGCCCATGTGAAGAAGCCTTAGAAGACTTATCAGGAACAACGTGCAGACTGAGACCCCTGTGGACAGCTATGCTCCGTGCTCACTTTTAGCATAGTAGCACTTTTCACATCTCTGAATCTGAAATTTCATGGGTACAGATAGCGCATGTGAATGGACTCCTACAAAACCAGATTCGTAGGTTGTAGGTATGCAATGGATTTCAAATCGAACGCACTCAAACATCAGACTGGATGATTTTCAAGCAAATTATGAAGAACAAGCAATCCCGATAACTGGCCCATATGATCATGCCGCTGATAAGTGAATGCTCATTTGTTGACCGGTTTGCATCTTTTTCAGAATGAAAGATTTGTAGCAGTGTAATCAGGGATGTGCTATGGATAACCATTAGAATAACATGGAGGAAGAGCGGCTGATGAGGCAATCATACCTCCTATACACTTTGCAGTGGCCCAGGAAATAGCCTGATGCAATGAGCACCAATCGATGTGCTCATTGTCGATCGGTACCCAGACATCAGGCAGTCTAAGGTTAGGGCTACACTGCGACATGTGTCACACCACAAAAGGGGTACAACTACAGTGTGACACCATTGACTACCATTATAAAAACGTCGCTGTGTAGCCCTCGCCTGTTAGCGCCCTTATTCTGCACCTGCTGAAAACACCACAAATTATAATGCAAAGGGTGAAAGCCAATGTCACGTTATAGTCTGAGCTGCAACCAGAGGTCATAATTTACAGCCTAGATGGAAGGCATGGACTTAGCTTAATATTAGGAGTTACGTTTTGCCCACCTACCTGTGAGGTTGGTCCAGCACTTTGACCCCCCGGATTTCCATACTGAGCCCCTGGATTTCCATATGCAGCATAGCTACAAAGACAAATACATAATTTAACAAGAAAGTGTACAACACACCAATTATGCTTAAATCAAAAATTGGCGTCTAAGCCTTTTTATAGTTGTTAATGAGTTTTACATCGGGCTCCCACTCATGACCATATTTTCACATTGTTATTTAGCCCGTTCCCACTCGCTGACTCACTATAATGTCTAAGTGTGGCGAGTGCCATAATGCTCAGTGCCATAAGGGTACATCACAGCAATGGCACAGGCTCAGGAGCTGGCCTAATCCCACTGCTATCAAGTGCCAGCTGTATTATGTCCTGATCTGACTGCCAGGATCAGAGATATCCCTAATCCCAGCTGTTTAGAGGGGCTCTCCAGGCTTTTAATATTGATGACCTATCCTCAGGATAGGTAATGAATATCAGATCAGATGTTTCCCGTCTCCCTTCTCCTGCTGCTATGTCTATGGCGAGCAGGGAGACCGCAAGCGCATACTTTCCCCTCATACAATTGATCGACCGGGGTGTCAGACCCCAGCCAGTCTGATATTGATTACCTATCCTGAGGACAGGACATCATTATTATTAAAGGCCCGGACAACCCCTTTAACCCTTCAGATGCATCCAAGTAGTCAGAGGGAGGTCCCTCTGTGCTGCAATAGGCACCCTGTGAACACAATCATAGGAGACTTCGGTAGACTCCCAGACCCGCCATGTCCCTGCTGGGTCCAGCAGGGTGTAATACAATGTCTAGAGCAGGGATCTCAAACTCGTGGCCCTCCAGATGTTGCAAAACTACAACTCCCAGCATGCCCTGGTAGACGAAGAATATCCAGGCACGATGGGAATTGTAGTTCTGTAACAGCTGGAAGGCCATGAGTTTGAGATCCCTGGTCTAGAGAATCACAAAACACACAGTTTGTAAAAAATATTTAGGAAACAATTAGACTGCAAAACACTTTTCCATATAAATAACTTTTTTGCGTCACAGCATGAAAAAATAAAATAAAAAAAAACCAAAAAACTCTGAATAAAGAATTAAACCCCTTCAACCACTGACGTACGTTGAGGTAATGTATGGTGCAGTGAGCCCGCTCCATACGTGGCGAGTGCCAGCTGTATCATACTCCTCACCTGTGAGGTAAGGTGGGATGTGGCTCCCTCTGCCTTCCGATCGGAGCTCCCGCAGTGAAATCGTGGGACTCCGATCAGTTGCCATGGCAGCCTGGACATTGCTGGCCTGCCATGGTAAGCTCCCTGCTGAACGATACACAAAGCACAGGGCAGCAGGGACAGTGTAAGAATCCTATTCACCCTAATAGACCTCCATTACAATGAATAGGGCAAGGGATCAAAAGATAGTAATAGGCTAATAGGTAAAAACGAAAAAAAACAAAATATTAAAAGTTCAAATCACCCCCCAACCCTTTCCCTATTCTACAGAAAGATATATTAACAATAAAATAACACAAACATCTTGGGTATTGTAGCATCCGAAAAGGTCTGAAATATTAAAATACCATAATGGAACAAAAGAAAAACACAGCTCGCTATTTTTTAGTCACCTTTCCCAATCCAAAAAAAATTAAACAGTGATCAAATTGTACCACAAAATCGGTACCAATAAAAAAACTACAGTTTGGCCCTCATACAGCTGTGAATGGAAACAATTAGGTAGCGCTGGCAGGCAGTATACTGTATGTAGAGACGACACTACTATGGCCTGTGTCTCACCTCCTCCTCCAAGTCTTATTATAATTATAGGTATTTTAAATTTGGCTGCTAAAAATTGAATATGGCTCCTAAATTTTTCCATGTAGGAGCCAATGGTTTCTAGGTATTTTTTTTTTAGTTTGAAGCACTGTACATTATTATACTGACGAGCCTTATCTGCACGCTGATTTGGGAGCCTTCATTAGGCCCCCGGCTGCCATACTGAGACATCGGAACACCACAATCTCAATTGCGGCGGTGCCTATGCCTGAAAGAGGAAGCCCCGTCCTTCTAGAGCACTTGGATGCCGCTGTAGTTATTGACCTCAGCTTCTAAGGAGTTAAACGGTCAGGATCAGCACTAGGCCCCCACAAAAAGGCAGAGACCTAGCCTAAGGCCCCTTAGTAAGGGCTCATGCACACAAAGTTATTTTTCCCATTTCCATTCAGTTTTTTTTTAAAGGTCAGTATGCTGAACCATTCACTTTAATGGGGCTTGAACAGAAATGACTCTGTGCATTCCTTGTCCGTATGTCCGGCACACCAAAAAAAAAACTGAACATGTCCCATTCTTGTCTGACACGGCCGTCATCCATTTTTTTTTTGCCAATGCATGTTTTGCGCAGTCAATATTAGGTCAGCAGGGGTCTGAAACACCTTTACACCATGGGCAAAGCTATTAACCACAGAGCTCCCAACCTCCACACTGGAGATGCAAGGTAACAGCTGATCGGTGTGGGTGCAGCGAGTGGGACCCCAGCCAATCTGTTACTGAAAGGCAGTCCATTACTAATCCTGGACAACCTCTATAATGACCGAACTAGGCTGATTGCAAAGTGCAATTAAAATTGTTTAGGAAATGTAGAGTTTACCACAGCTGGGTGTGGGGCTAGTAGGGGCTTTTTTTAGATTTTTTGCCACACTGTTCCACCACCACCTTGCTTTACATAATTATCTTTTATTGCCGATTTATTACCAATTTAACTGGTACTCAACAGATCAGCAGGAAAAGGAGGAGTCAAGGCCGCTCCCTGTGCATGGTAATAAACCATCTCTACCTGATCTATCTAAATCCAACCATCACAGTCAATCATCTCCACTTCTTTTACATGATCAAACAAATAGACTCAGCCAGGACACTGAAGAACATCCTTGCAGGGTCATCCGGCCACTGTCCACCTACTGGCACAGGGCTGGCCAACCTGCGGCTCTCCAGCTGTTGCAAAACTACAACTCCCAGCATGCCCAGTCTGCCTACAGCTATCATCCTACAGCAGGGCATGGTGGGAGTTGTAGTTTTACAACAGCTGGAGAGCCTCAGGTTGGCCAGCCCTCTACTGGCAGGCCGAGGGGAGACCAGAAGCCAGGCTTGTGTCACTATGCTGAGCTCAAAGGACAGAGGCCCAACACCAGAATAGGGCAGCACTAGTGAATGCAATCACAGACAAAACCGATTGAACTTGTGTGCAAAACCATCAGTTTTTTTTTCCTGAACAGACTCTGATCCGTTCGGTATTGGTCATGTGAAATAAGCCTAATGCAGATTGGACTCGGACCAAAAACATGGGTGTGTGCATGAGGCTTTATTCACATAGTCAGTGATTTCCATCGAGAAAAAAACAGTAGAGCCTACATAGAGAGAAGGTATAAGGGAAAGATCTGCACCTGTTCTATGTCCCACAACCATATTTTGCAGACTGCAAAACAGATAAGGTCGTCTGCAGGAGGCCTAAGGCATGTTTCAGACGAGCGAGTTCAATGCGAGAAACATGTTGCGTGTGTAAGCGTGATTTCCCTTTCTGATCTCTGCTCCTCTGACAGGATAAAAAACGGCATTATAATGATTTATAACACTGTGCCCCTGTGGCTTTTAGGCCCCATTCACATGACCGTATGTACATTTCCGTATCTTATCTGCATTTTTGCGGATAAGATGCGGAACCATACGGACCCATTCATTTTTCCATAGTAGAAAAAAAAATGCGGAATGCACACTGTGTGCATTCCGCATCCGTATATTACGGAAGTTCTCCCGCAAAAAAAAATGAAACATGTCCTATACTTGGCCGCAAAATCACGTCCGTAGCCCCATTAAAGTCAATGGGTCTGCAAAAATGCAGAACACTACGGAAGACTTTCGTCGTGTGAATGGGGCCTTACTATTGATGACCTATCCTCATCGGTTGGGGTGTCGGACCCCCATCGATCAGATATCAATGACCTATCCTGACCTCTTTAATGTCAAAGGGTCAAATTACACACTGTTCATCAGTCTGGGCCAAGAAAAATCAAGGTATGCACCACCCAGCTGATTTTCCCAGAATAGGTCTGCAAAAAAAAAAAAAAAAATTAAATTAAAAGTACTCAAAAGGACACCACGTGTATGCAGTCCATTTAAAAACTTTTTTTTGTCTCTCAGAATTGCCCTTTGTGGGTTGGGTTTTAAGAAAAAAAAGAAAACATCCATGTTTATCTAAGGGTACAGCTGCATGGCGACATTTCATAAAACAGACGGTCGGCAAAAAAAATTATAATTTGAAATGCATTATTGTTGCCATGTAGCCATACCCTTTTGTCATGCCCCTTTTCATATCGCCATATAGCTGTATCCTTCTGGTCTGGGTGCTCAGCGCTGGACCCCTTTGACTGTATTTGGCTCTGACTGGCTGATCCTTATAGGGGGGAGGGGGCCAATTCAGTTTGCATCTCCAAGCATCAGTAAAGCAGTGCTGGACACAGAATGTTACTATGATATTTTCTGGAAGAATATTATAAAATCTTCCAGGAGTCGTGCAACTTTTATCCAAATCCCTATGTAAAGTTCCAGTTGCTCTTCAGCTGCAGGCTACAATTTAGCACAATGCCTGCTATGAAAGAGGCAGCTTCTCGTATGAGTTGTTACTGCGCAGTACTGAATAAATTCCTACATACCCTTGCTGACTTTGTCCTCCGTAACTGCCATAATTGCCAGGATCTAAAAAGACAAAAACTCACTCACTGAATTTGGTACAAGCATTTACAATCCATTAAATTATCAAATACTTCAGGCAAACACTCAAAATATTTAGACTAGAGATGAGCGAGCATGCTCGGCCGAGCGTACTCGGGAGCAATTTTCGAGTAGTAGCGTACAAATTTGTAAGATGCGTCCGCATTAGTGTACAGATTATAAGATGCGTCCGCATTAGTGTACAGATTATAAGATGCGTCCGCATTAGTGTACAGATTATAAGATGCGTCCGCATTAGTGTACAGATTATAAGATGCGTCCGCATTAGTGTACAGATTATAAGATGCGTCCGCATTAGTGTACAGATTATAAGATGCGTCCGCATTAGTGTACAGATTATAAGATGCGTCCGCATTAGTGTACAGATTATAAGATGCGTCCGCATTAGTGTACAGATTATAAGATGCGTCCGCATTAGTGTACAGATTATAAGATGCGTCCGCATTAGTGTACAGATTATAATGTCAAGTGCGTAAATGCGTCCGCATTAGTGTACAGATTATAAGATGCGTCCGCATTAGTGTACAGATTATAAGATGCGTCCGCATTAGTGTACAGATTATAAGATGCGTCCGCATTAGTGTACAGATTATAATGCGTCGCATTAGTGTAAGATGCGTCCGCATTAGTGTACAGATTATAAGATGCGTCCGCATTAGTGTACAGATTATAAGATGCGTCCGCATTAGTGTACAGATTATAAGATGCGTCCGCATTAGTGTACAGATTATAAGATGCGTCCGCATTAGTGTACAGATTATAAGATGCGTCCGCATTAGTGTACAGATTATAAGATGCGTCCGCATTAGTGTACAGATTATAAGATGCGTCCGCATTAGTGTACAGATTATAAGATGCGTCCGCATTAGTGTACAGATTATAAGATGCGTCCGCATTAGTGTACAGATTATAAGATGCGTCCGCATTAGTGTACAGATTATAAGATGCGTCCGCATTAGTGTACAGATTATAAGATGCGTCCGCATTAGTGTACAGATTATAAGATGCGTCCGCATTAGTGTACAGATTATAAGATGCGTCCGCATTAGTGTACAGATTATAAGATGCGTTCCGCATTAGTACAGATTATAAGATGCGTCCGCATTAGTTACAGATTATAAAATGCGTCCGCATTAGTGTACAGATTATAAGATGCGTCCGCATTAGTGTAACAGATTATAAGATGCGTCCGCATTAGTGTACAGATTATAAGATGCGTCCGCATTAGTGTACAGATTATAAGATGCGTCCGCATTAAAGTGTACAGATTATAAGATGCGTCCGCATTAGTGTACAGATTATAAGATGCGTCCGCATTAGTGTACAGATTATAAGATGCCGTGCCGCATTAGTGTACAGATTATAAGATGCGTCCGCATTAGTGTACAGATTATAAGATGCGTCCGCATTAGTGTACAGATTATAAGATGCGTCCGCATTAGTGTACAGATTATAAGATGCGTCCGCATTATGTACAGATTAATAAGATGCGTCCGCATTAGTGTACAGATTATAAAATGCGTCCGCATTAGTGTACAGATTATAAGATGCGTCCGCATTAGTGTACAGATTATAAAATGCGTCCGCATTAGTGTACAGATTATAAGATGCGTCCGCATTAGTGTACAGATTATAAGATGCGTACACTACTACTCGAAAATTGCTCCCGAGTACGCTCAGCCGAGCATGCTCGCTCATCTCTAATTTAGACTGAAGAACCAGATTTGTTTCATCTACAGAAGAGATTAGAGACCTTTACAAAGTCCACCCTTAAAGGGGTTGTCCGCTTTTTACCCCTCAGGGGGTATCAATCATCAATATCAGATTGGTGGGGGTTCGACCCCCAGCAACCCCACCGATCAGCTGTTGGAAGAGAAGGCAGCGCTCAGACGAGCACTGTCTTCTCTGCTCACAGCAACAATTGAAGCTGCGAGCAGGGTAATTACTATTATGGCGTCCTCATTCACTTCTATGGGACGACTGTCTGTTCAAGTGAGTACTACAGAGCCATCCCCATCAGATTGGCGGGGATTCAACTCCTGTCGATCAGCTGTTTGAAGAGAAGGCAGCTCTTGTACAAACGTTGCTTTCTCTGCTCTGTTTACTTGCTGGCTGCAGCAATTGCAGCGGTGGGCAGGTGTAATGACAAATATTGCAGGGATGGCCGACATGCGGCTCTCCAGCTATTGCAAAACTACAACTCCCAGCATGCTAAGACTGCCTACAACTGAAGGGAAAAATCCAGCAACGGTGAAGTGTTATTTCAGATGCTTTATTTGAAAATTCAGAACAGCCAAGTGCAGTGTACAGACTCCAAAAACAGTTTACGCGTTTCTGTCCGAAACGCGTAAACTGTTTTTGGAGTCTGTACACTGCACTTGGCTGTTCTGAATTTTCAAATAAAGCATCTGAAATAACACTTCACCGTTGCTGGATTTTTCCCTCCTTTTGGATCTCAGGCCTTTGAGCTGGACTGTTTTTGCTTAACCACTGCCTACAACAAGGCATGGTGGGAATTGTAGTTTTAAAACAGCTGGAGAACCGCAGGTCGGCCATCCCTGCCATAGCTGCAATTACATCTGCTCGCCACTGCAATTGCAGAGAAGCAACACTTATAGGAGAGCTGCCTTCTCTTCAAACAGCTGATTGAAGGGGTGACAGGAGGTCGATCCCCGCCAATCTGATACTGATTACATATCCTGAGGAGAAGTCATCAGTAGTAAAAAGCGGACAACCCCTTTAATGAACCTACATAGAATTACTGCGAGTGCTTGTGCCCTCTCAAATGCCTAATTGGCACGCGTCCAGGGCGTTGACTCCCACCAATCAGTGGTTTTCCAACTGTTTTATACTGATGAACTATCCTCGGTGTAGGTCACCAGTGATGGGTGGGGGTCCGACGCCCAGGACACCCACATCCTCTTCAGGTGATTGGTCGGCTGAACACTCAGTCAGGATGAGTTCACATCACAGTGTGGCTTACCGTTTTTCTGATCTGTCAGAACAGAAAAATAAAAAACAAAAACAGATCTGTTATTTTGAGCATCAGTTTGCACTAAAAATAACTGACCCGTCTTTGAGTGTCAGTTATGATCAGTTTGAGTAAAAAATAACTGATCTCTGATGGAAGTGACACAAACTGATCATAACATTTATTTTTTTCTCTGTTCTTCAGACAGATCACAATATAAAGCTAAATGGGGCTTTCAACTCAGCCTTAAAGGCCCATTCACAAGACTGTGTGAATGGGGCCGCATCTATTACGCAATTTTGCAGAATAGATGCGGCCCCATTCATTTCTATGGGCGGCATTCGCTCTCGCCGAGCCGCAGCATGGAAAAAAATATAGAACATGTCCTACATGTGATGTACTTTTTTTAACATCCATCACAGGTCCGTTTTAAGACCAATGGTAGTCTATGGGAACAGTCACACGGCAGTTTTTTTTGACAGTGAAAAACGGACGTAAAAAAATAGAACATGTTCTATCTTGTCCGTTTTTCCCTGACCAACTGCCCCCATATAACTAAATGGGTCAGTTTTTAACATCCATTTCTCAGAAAGTCATCAGTGACAGTTTATCCGTTTTTAAGACTTTTTAGCCTAAAGCTGCACTTACGCAAGCTAATAATCGTTCCAGACAATCTGGCCATGTAAACGTGCTGCTGATCACCCGATGAACAGTTGAAATTCTTATTCATCGGATGATCCTGTTGTTCATGCAGGCAAGATCATTGCTTCTGGGCAGCATATCGTGGAGTCTAAAAACACAGATCTGCCACCCATAAACAATGATTCTATATGGGGATAAGGGAGGGCAATAGCACCCTAAAGCTAAATGGAACATGTGCAAAGATGTGCGAACAAGGCGAGCAAATCCGATAGAAATGGGGGTAAAAACAAACAATAAAGAGAGAAAAAATAAAGTATGTTATTAGAAGGAACGTATAATGACTTTGGGCTCAGATAAAGTTTGTGGCATATCACCATGGAGACAAAAAGCTCTGCATGGGAGCTGCAGGATATTGTGGCTGCAGCAGTCTGGAGTGTGCAGAGCAGGGACCCGGGAGGGAAATAGTGCAGGAGAGGCCTGACGTGTTACACGTGCTCTGTCACAAGAAGCCGCACAAAACCCAGCGCCGCCACTGGGAAGCCAGTCACTAAGGAGAATGAAACCCGGGCCACGCTGCGCCTTCTCACTGCCAACTACAATATACTGCTGCGTCACCCAAACACCAGGCCCCAGGGACACTTCTGAGGGAGAGCGCCCGCAGGACGGCTCCGTACCTGAAGACATGATGGCGGCGATATGGAGGACACTCTAGAGCAGCAGAAGAACAGCGCTGCGCTCTGGTCCGAGAATCACGTCCCGCAGGAGTACGTAAGAACGGCGCCAAATGAGCGTGCGTACCACGAGAGGCGGCTCAGCGCCGTCACGTACTGGATTCCAGGAAGCAAACCACTGACGTAACCAGGAGCGCGGGATTAGCAATCACGTGGTTTTGTTCTACGTGCGTCGTAAAGTGAGATAAATGTACGTAAAAGCGATTGTACTACCTTCTGCGCTTTGTGGAAATAAAGATTAGTGATATAATACAAAAATAAGCCTAATGGGGATATTTGGGGGTGCTTTTGAATGTCACGTGACACTGTGACGTCACACGGTGTTTACGGCGCATGGAGTGTAGGCGCTGTCATAATAGGTTGTAGTAAGGTTGTGACTAAATCCCATACCGTAAGAGGACCTGGTCCCTCCCCAGTATGGGAAATAGCCAGCTCTATAGCAGCTGTCTATTTCCCATAACTGGTAAGGACCTTTTGGCCCCCTAGTGGTGAGGTCCTGCATAGTTATAGGATTTAGCCATCTCACAGTGAATTGGCTATTTCCCATACTGTAGAAGGACCTTTTTGCCCCCTAGTGGTGAGGTCCTGCATAGATATGGGATTTAGACATTCCACAGTGAATTGGCTATTTCCCATACTGTAGAAGGACCTTTTCCACCTATTCTATACCGTGAAGGTGTCATGTAGGAAAGGTCCTTCTGAGTGATGGGATTTAGCCTCCTCACATAGGAATGACTATTTCCCATACTGTAGAAGGACCTTTTCCAACTATCCGATACCGTGAAGGTGACATGTAGGAAAGGTCCTTCTGAGTGATGGGATTTAGCCTCCTCACATAGGAATGGCTATTTCCCATACTGTAGAAGGACCTTTTCCACCTATCCTATACCTTGAAGGTGTCATGTAGGAAAGGTCCTTCTGAGTGATGGGATTTAGCCTCCTCACATAGGAATGGCTATTTCCCATACTGTAGAAGGACCTTTTCCATCTATCCTATACCGTGAAGGTTTCATGTAGGAAAGGTCCTTCTGAGTGATGGGATTTAGCCTCCTCACATAGGAATGACTATTTCCCATACTGTAGAAGGACCTTTTCCACCTATCCTATACCGTGAAGGTGTCATGTAGGAAAGGTCCTTCTGAGTGATGGGATTTAGCCTCCTCACATAGGAATGGCTATTTCCCATACTGTAGAAGGACCTTTTCCATCTATCCTATACCGTGAAGGTTTCATGTAGGAAAGGTCCTTCTGAGTGATGGGATTTAGCCTCCTCACATAGGAATGGCTATTTCCCATACTGTAGAAGGACCTTTTCCACCTATCCTATACCGTGAAGGTGTCATGTAGGAAAGGTCCTTCTGAGTGATGGGATTTAGCCTCCTCACATAGGAATGACTATTTCCCATACTGTAGAAGGACCTTTTCCACCTATCCTATATCGTGAAGGTGTCATGTAGGAAAGGTCCTTCTGAGTGATGGGATTTAGCCTCCTCACATAGGAATGACTATTTCCCATACTGTAGAAGGACCTTTTCCAACTATCCGATACCATGAAGGTGTCATGTAGGAAAGGTCCTTCTGAGTGATGGGATTTAGCCTCCTCACATAGGAATGACTATTTCCCATACTGTAGAAGGACCTTTTCCAACTATCCGATACCGTGAAGGTGTCATGTAGGAAAGGTCCTTCTGAGTGATGGGATTTAGCCTCCTCACATAGGAATGGCTATTTCCCATACTGTAGAAGGACCTTTTCCATCTATCCTATACCATGAAGGTTTCATGTAGGAAAGGTCCTTCTGAGTGATGGGATTTAGCCTCCTCACATAGGAATGACTATTTCCCATACTGTAGAAGGACCTTTTCCAACTATCCGATACCGTGAAGGTGTCATGTAGGAAAGATCCTTCTGAGTGATGGGATTTAGCCTCCTCACATAAGAATGGCTATTTCCCATACTGTAGAAGAACCTTTTCCACCTATTCTATACCTTGAAGGTTTCATGTAGGAAAGGTCCTTCTGAGTGATGGGATTTAGCCTCCTCACATAGGAATGACTATTTCCCATACTGTAGAAGGTCCTTTTCCACCTATCCTATACCGTGAAGGTGTCATGTAGGAAAGGTCCTTCTGAGTAATGGGATTTAGCCTCCTCACATAGGAATGGCTATTTCCCATATTGTAGAAGGACCTTTTCCACCTATTCTATACCGTGAAGGTGTCATGTAGGAAAGGTCCTTCTGAGTGATGGGATTTAGCCTCCTCACATAGGAATGACTATTTCCCATACTGTAGAAGGACCTTTTCCATCTATCCTATACCGTGAAGGTGTCATGTAGGAAAGGTCCTTCTGAGTGATGGGATTTAGCCTCCTCACATAGGAATGACTATTTCCCATACTGTAGAAGGACCTTTTCCACCTATCCTATACCGTGAAGGTGTCATGTAGGAAAGGTCCTTCTGAGTGATGGGATTTAGCCTCCTCACATAGGAATGGCTATTTCCCATACTGTAGAAGGACCTTTTCCATCTATCCTATACCGTGAAGGTTTCATGTAGGAAAGGTCCTTCTGAGTGATGGGATTTAGCCTCCTCACATAGGAATGACTATTTCCCATACTGTAGAAGGACCTTTTCATCTATTCTATACGGTGAAGGTGTCATGTAGGAAAGGTTCTTCTCAGTGATGGTATTTAGCCAGTTCACTGAGGAATGGCTATTTCCCATACTGTAGAAGGACCTTTTCCATCTATCTTATACGGTGAAGGTGTCATGTAGGAAAGGTCCTTCAGAGTGATGGGATTTAGCCTCCTCACATAGAAATGACTATTTCCCATACTGTAGAAGGACCTTTTCCACCTATTCTATACCGTGAAGGTGTCATGTTGGAAAGGTCCTTCTGAATTATGGGATTTAGCCGCCTCACCTAGGAATGGCTATTTCCCATACTGTAGAAGGACCTTTTCCACCTATCCTATACCGTGAAGGTGTCATGTAGGAAAGGTCCTTCTCAGTGATGGGATTTAGCCTCCTCACATAGGAATGACTATTTCCCATACTGTAGAAGGACCTTTTCCACCTATCCTATACCATGAAGGTGTCATGTAGGAAAGGTCCTTCTGAGTGATGGGATTTAGCCTCCTCACATAGGAATGGCTATTTCCCATATTGTAGAAGGACCTTTTCCACCTATTCTATACCGTGAAGGTGTCATGTAGGAAAGGTCCTTCTGAGTGATGGGATTTAGCCTCCTCACATAGGAATGACTATTTCCCATACTGTAGAAGGACCTTTTCCATCTATCCTATACCGTGAAGGTGTCATGTAGGAAAGGTCCTTCTGAGTGATGGGATTTAGCCTCCTCACATAGGAATGGCTATTTCCCATATTGTAGAAGGACCTTTTCCACCTATTCTATACCGTGAAGGTGTCATGTAGGAAAGGTCCTTCTGAGTGATGGGATTTAGCCTCCTCACATAGGAATGACTATTTCCCATACTGTAGAAGGACCTTTTCCATCTATCCTATACCGTGAAGGTGTCATGTAGGAAAGGTCCTTCTGAGTGATGGGATTTAGCCTCCTCACATAGGAATGACTATTTCCCATACTGTAGAAGGTCCTTTTCCACCTATCCTATACCGTGAAGGTGTCATGTAGGAAAGGTCCTTCTGAGTAATGGGATTTAGCCTCCTCACATAGGAATGGCTATTTCCCATATTGTAGAAGGACCTTTTCCACCTATTCTATACCGTGAAGGTGTCATGTAGGAAAGGTCCTTCTGAGTGATGGGATTTAGCCTCCTCACATAGGAATGACTATTTCCCATACTGTAGAAGGACCTTTTCCATCTATCCTATACCGTGAAGGTGTCATGTAGGAAAGGTCCTTCTGAGTGATGGGATTTAGCCTCCTCACATAGGAATGACTATTTCCCATACTGTAGAAGGACCTTTTCCACCTATCCTATACCGTGAAGGTGTCATGTAGGAAAGGTCCTTCTGAGTGATGGGATTTAGCCTCCTCACATAGGAATGGCTATTTCCCATACTGTAGAAGGACCTTTTCCATCTATCCTATACCGTGAAGGTTTCATGTAGGAAAGGTCCTTCTGAGTGATGGGATTTAGCCTCCTCACATAGGAATGACTATTTCCCATACTGTAGAAGGACCTTTTCATCTATTCTATACGGTGAAGGTGTCATGTAGGAAAGGTTCTTCTCAGTGATGGTATTTAGCCAGTTCACTGAGGAATGGCTATTTCCCATACTGTAGAAGGACCTTTTCCATCTATCTTATACGGTGAAGGTGTCATGTAGGAAAGGTCCTTCAGAGTGATGGGATTTAGCCTCCTCACATAGAAATGACTATTTCCCATACTGTAGAAGGACCTTTTCCACCTATTCTATACCGTGAAGGTGTCATGTTGGAAAGGTCCTTCTGAATTATGGGATTTAGCCGCCTCACCTAGGAATGGCTATTTCCCATACTGTAGAAGGACCTTTTCCACCTATCCTATACCGTGAAGGTGTCATGTAGGAAAGGTCCTTCTCAGTGATGGGATTTAGCCTCCTCACATAGGAATGACTATTTCCCATACTGTAGAAGGACCTTTTCCACCTATCCTATACCATGAAGGTGTCATGTAGGAAAGGTCCTTCTGAGTGATGGGATTTAGCCTCCTCACATAGGAATGACTATTTCCCATACTGTAGAAGGACCTTTTCCAACTATCCGATACCATGAAGGTGTCATGTAGGAAAGGTCCTTCTGAGTAGGGTTGCACGATATATCGAGAACTCGGTACGGTTTCGGTACCTAGTGCGGTACCGAAGCTCGATACCGAGTTTTCTTGCAGTCCGATACTTAGAACATGGCGCACGCATCACTTTAATGCATTGCCCCATGCTCTAATATCTGCCTGCCGCGCTGCCAGGGCCCCCGCACCCCCCTCAGATCAGTCCACCCAGGTCCCAGCCACTTAAAAAAAAAATCATTACCTGTTCTGGCTGGCTGGCTGGGTGGGCTGATCTGAGGTCTGAAGGGGGCACAAGACACTGACCTGAGGTCTGATGGGGGCACATCGTGTTGGTCTGAGGGGGGCCACAAGACGCTGACCTGAGGTCTGATGGGGGCACATTGTGTTAATCTGAGGTCTGATGGGGGCACAAGAGGCTGGTCTGATGGGGGCACAAGAGGCTGGTCTGATGGGGGCACAAGAGGCTGACCTGAGGTCTGATGGGGGCACAAGACGCTGATCTGAGGTCTGATGGGGGCACAAGACGCTGACCTGAGCTCTGTTGGGGGCACAAGACGCTGACCTGAGCTTTGATGGGGGCACATTGTGTTGATCTGAGGTCTGATGGGGGCACAAGACGCTGACCTGAGGTCTGATGGGGCCACAATGTGTTGATCTGAGATTTATTATTCCTGTACTGTGACATCACTGTGTTTATTATCCCTGTACTGTGACATCACTGTGTTTATTATCCCTGTAAGGTGACATCACTGTGTTTATTATCCCTGTACAGTGACATCGCTGTGTGTATTATCCCAGTGCAGGAAGAGGTAAGTGGTCCGTGTTTGTGTGTTTGTTTTCTATTTTTCAGGGTCGTGAATGCAGAGGACTACGTCGGATTCGGTGGACTACGTCGGACCAGCTTTTTTTTTTTTAAATAAAATGGTCAAACAGGGGTCTGGGAGAGTGTTTATTTCAATAAAATATTTTATACTTGTGTGTGTATTTTTTTTTTACAATACTACAGTTTTAGTAATTATGGCTATCTACAGACGGCCCTGATTACTAATACTGGGCTTAGTGCTTGCCGGTATGGCAGGCCAGCACTAACCCCAACATCTATTACCTCGGCACCCACCACCACCAGGGGTGCCGGGAAGAGCCGGGTACCCGCAGGACCGGACCTTCTAAATTGAGGGTCTGCCTCTGGGGCGGCTGCAGGCTGGTACCATTAGGCTGGGAAGGGCCAATAACCGTGTCCCTTCCCACCCTGGTAGTGCCAGGCTGCTGCTGCTGGTTGTATCTGGCTGGTGAAGAAAAAAAGGGGGGGACCACACGCCATTTTTTTCAAAAATTTCATTATTTTTTTTTTTAAAAAAAGGCGTGGGGTCCCCCCCTTTTTTCCTTCACCAGCCAGATACAACCAGCAGCGGCAGCCTGACACTACCAGGGTGGGAAGGGACACGGTTATTGGCCCTTCCCAGCCTAATGGTACCAGCCTGCAGCCACCCCAGAGCCAGACCCTCAATTTAGAAGGTCCGGTCCTGCGGGTACCCGGCTCTTCCCGGCACCCCTGGTGGCGGTGGGTGCCGAGGTAATAGATGTTGGGGTTAGTGCTGGCCTGCCATACCGGCAAGCACTAAGCCCAGTATTAGTAATCAGGGCCGTCTGTAGATAGCCATAATTACTAAAACTGTAGTATTGTAAAAAAAAAATACACACACAAGTATAAAATATTTTATTGAAATAAACACTCCCCCAGACCCCTGTTTGACCATTTTATTAAAAAAAAAAAAAGCTGGTCCGACGTAGTCCACCGAATCCGATGTAGTCCTCTGCATTTACGACCCTGAAAAATAGAAAACAAACACACAAACACGGACCACTTACCTCTTCCTGCACTGGGATAATACACACAGCGATCTCACTGTACAGGGATAATAAACACAGTGATGTCACTGTACAGAGATAATAAACACAGTGATGTCACAGTACTGAGATAATAAACACAGTGATGTCACAGTACATGGATAATAAACACAGTGATGTCACAGTACAGGGATAATAAACACAGTGATGTCACAGTACAGAGATAATAAACACAGCGATGTCACTGTACAGGGATAATAAACACAGTGATGTCACAGTACAGGGATAATAAACACAGTGATGTCACAGTACAGAGATAATAAACACAGTGATGTCACAGTACAGAGATAATAAGCACAGTGATGTCACAGTACAGGGATAATAAGCACAGTGATGTCACAGTACAGGGATAATAAGCACAGTGATGTCTCTGTACAGGGATAATAAACACAGTGATGTCACAGTAGAGATAATAAACACAGTGATGTCACAGTACAGAGATAATAAGCACAGTGATGTCACAGTCCAGGGATAATAAGCACAGTGATGTCACTGTACAGGGATAATAAACACAGTGATGTCACAGTCCAGGGATAATAAGCACAGTGATGTCACAGTACACCTGTGCAAACAAGGCCTGGGGGACCAAGATAAGGCTAGGGGCTACACTGAAAAGGGCCAGTGGCGCACAGATAAGGGGTAAGGGGCAGGGTCACAAGCAAGGTCCTGGGGGGAAGGGGGGGGTGAGGGGTGCACAGATAAGGGCCAGGGTGGCGCACACAGGGGGCAGCAGAGACGACAACCAGAGAGGCACAGACAAAGAGGGAGTGGGGCACAGATAAGGGCCCAGGGGCGCAGACCAGGAAGAGGCGTACAAAGACAAGGGCCAGATCCCAGGGGTGCAGAGTAGGCACAGCCAAAGGGGCGCAGATAAGAGCCAGGGGCTGCATTGAAAGGGCCAGGGTGGTGCACAGAGCAGGGTCAAAAGCAAGGTCTGGGGGGGGGGGGTGAGGGGCGCACAGATAAGGGCCAGGGTGGCATTAATAGGTTCTTTATTTTGGCGAGGTATCGTATCAGTATTGTGATACTTTTGTATGTATCGGTATCGAACTCAAAATTCTGGTATCGTGACAACCCTACTTCTGAGTGATGGGATTTAGCCTCCTCACATAGGAATGGCTATTTCCCATACTGTAGAAGGACCTTTTCCACCTATTCTATACCGTGAAGGTGTCATGTAGGAAAGGTCCTTCTGAGTGATGGGATTTAGCCTTCTCACGTGGGACCCCCACGCCATGTTTTTTTACAAAGATAATTTTTTAAAAAAAATGGCATGGGTCCCACTTTTTTCCTTTGCTAGCCAGATACAACCAGCAGCGGCAGCCTGGCACTACCAGGGTGGGAAGGGACACAGTTATTGGCCCTTCCCCGCCTAATGGTACCAGCCTGCAGCCGCCCCAGAGCCAGACCCTCAATTTAGAAGGTCCGGTCCTGTGGGTACCCGGCTCTTCCCGGCACCCCTGGTCACGGTGGGTGCCGAGGTAATAGATGTTGGGGTTAGTGCTGGCCTGCCATACCGGCAAGCACTAAGCCCAGTATTAGTAATCAGGGCCATCTATAAATAGCCATAATTACTAAAACTGTAGTATTGTAAAAAAAAAAAAAATACACACATAAATATAAAACATTTTATTGAAATAAACACTCCCCCAGACACCTGTTTGACCATTTTATTAAAAAAAAAAAAAGCTGGTCCAACGATAGTCCTCTGCATTCACGACCCTGAAAAATAGAAAACAAACACAGACCACTTACCTCTTCCTGCACTGGGATAATACACACAGCGATGTCACTGTACAGGGATAATAAACACAGTGATCACAGGCCTCACCTTTTCTCGCTGTCCGTCCCGCTGTGTCCAGGCCCTGCGCTGGGAGATGCTCTCTATCCATACAGAGCGGGGGTAGGGGGGTCAGTACCGAGAGACCAGGGAAGGAGGCACGGACACGGAAAACACTAAAGAGAATGAGGAGCCGGCGGGGCAAGCAGAAGTGACATCACCCGACTTTTCTGCGGTGGGAGGGGTGGAGCTTCTAGACTGCCGGTTAGGAGGGCAGTCCCTCCCATTGCACTGCTCCTGCACCGTGCCGCACAGTAAGGTCAAAACCGCAGTGGGTGTCTGCACGCAGCCAGTATCCGTGTTTTGGGGATCCGCAATTGTGGACCGCAAAACAAATATGGTCATCGTGAATGTAGCTTTAGGGTTAGTGGTCAGTAGTAGCGGTTAGGGGTCAGTATGGCGTACTATTAGAGTTAGAGAAAGTATTAGGCCCTTTCACACGAGCGGCGAGACTCCGCATGTCTCCCGCAACGCATCTACAGGGCTGGACTGGGCACGGACAGGGATCGCATATAATGCTATGCGATCCCTGTCCGTGCCCAGTCCAGCCCTGTAGATGCGTGGCGGGAGACATGCGAGTCTCCCGCTCGTGTGAAAGGGGCCTTAGGAGTCAGTACAGTATATTAGGGTTAGCAGTCAATATTAGGGTTAGAGACAGTATTAGAGGTCAGTATTAGGGTTCGGGTTCAGTACTAGGGTTAGGGACAGGGACAGGGCCAGTATTAGAGGTCAATACCAGGGGGTCAGGGGCCAGTAT